>OY282396.1:12867955-13467955 GCA_958295455.1 Coleophora deauratella | reverse complement strand
AAATGCAGCCATCCGTGCCTACGACAGCTTCCCAAACGAGGAAAACCGCACTCGCATGCGAGCTTTACAGAGGGACGTAAAGCAGACCATGCAGGAGCTGCAGCAGACCCGTTGGGATGAACTTCTTGGGGGAATCTCGCCATCTCACGTCGCGTATTGGAGCTTGGCGAGAGCCCTCAAGAAGGATGTCGAGTCCCCCATGCCCCCTCTCAAACGCCCCAACCTTCCGGATGCCTTTGACGACTCCGAAAAGGCCGAGTGCCTGGCCGACAGCCTAGAGGCCCAATGCTCCCCCAGTACACTCCCAATCGAGCCCATCCAGCTACAGAAGGTGGATGAGGAAGTCGAACGGCGAGTAGCCCTCCCCCCGACCGAGTCTCTTGCCCCAGTCACCCCGTGTGAAGTAGAGAAGGCCATTAAACAGCTCAAACCCCGGAAGGCCCCTGGCTCTGACGGCACCACCAACAAAGTACTCAAGTACTTCTCCCCGAATCTCATTGCTCTTCTAGCGTGCATCTTCAATGCAGCCATCGACAACTGCACCTTTCCCGACACGTGGAAAAGTGCAGACGTCATAGGCTTCCACAAATCCAATAAGCCCCGCTCTGAACCCTCCAGCTACAGACCCATAAGCCTCCTCAAGGCCTTGGGTAAACTGTACGAACGCATTCTCCTCGCCCGCCTAAAGGACATTGTCCAGTCCAAAGGCCTTCTACCAGACGAGCAGTTTGGCTTCAGAGCCAGACACTCGTGCGTCCAACAGGTGCACCGCATAACGGAGCACATTATAAGCGGTTTCGCCCGCAGACAGTTCACAGGAGCTCTCTTCTTTGATGTGGCGAAAGCTTTCGATAAAGTCTGGCACAACGGGTTGATATACAAACTATATCAGCTGGGACTGCCAGACCGGCTCGTACTCATACTACGAGACTTCCTCACGAATCGGAGCTTTCGCTATCGCATAGAAGGAGTCTACTCGTCCCCCCGACCCATCAGAGCCGGAGTCCCTCAGGGTTCCGTTCTAGCCCCCACACTCTTCTCGCTCTACATGAGCGACATGCCGCGATTCCCAAATGTCAACCTTGCGCTTTTCGCAGATGACACAGCCCTCTATCTATCCAGCCGCTCAGCGGACCTCATCCTTCGAAACCTCCAATCCTCTGCCAGTGCCCTGGGCAAATGGTTTAGGAACTGGAGGATCGAAGTGAACCCCGAGAAAAGTGCAGCCATGCTCTTTTCATTCAAACGGCTCAGTACCGAGACCAATCCCATCGATCGCAGCATTAAACTGTTCGATCGCCCCATCCCGTGGGAACGCTCTGTCAAATATCTAGGCGTCACCCTAGATGACCGACTGACGTTCAAAGACCACATCAAACGAGTCCGAAACAAAGCAGCCTTTGTTTTAGGCCGTCTCTACCCCCTCACGAACAAGAAAAGTAAAATGTCCCTTAGAAATAAGGTGACACACTTTACAAAACTTGCATCCGTCCCATTCTCACCTACGCCGGCGTAGCGTTCGCCCATACAAAGCCCAGTCTCATCCACCGACTTCAGGTCATCCAAAATCGCTTCATGCGCCGAGCCACGGGCGCCCCATGGTTCGTGCGCAATGAAAATCTCCATTGCGATCTAGAGCTTCCCACCATAGCTCAATACCTGAAGCAAGCGTCAAAACGCTACTTCGATTCCGCCCCCCATCACCCCAACCCCCTATTCGTAAGCTCCGCAGTTTACGACCTCCCCGCGAATCCCATACGCGTGATCCGACGCCCCCGGCACGTACTCGAGGATCCCGATGATCCTATCACGCTAGCCGTAGCAGCCATGACCCCCCCGCCCCAACCACAGAGTAACACCACACCGACATACTGCCCTCGCCGGCGAGGGCGGCGTCCCCCCGCTTCTCGCGCCTACCAGCGCTATCGGCACATACCGGGCCGATTCTCTCCGATCCTCCCCGTCCAAGCAACGTCCTAAGCCGAGGTCCGTGCCCACCTGGGCGCCCTTAGGCAGTTGCATCTTTTTGCTTAGGCTGAGTTCCCTACGTACTCGCCTTCCCTGTCCGGTGAAGTTGTAAAGGCCCAACGGCCAACAACAAACATGTCCGTTCGAAAAAAAAAAAAAATCAGCCGATTTGTCCGTTTGTCCCAGATATTATTATTATTATCACTTATTTTAAACAGTAAATCATCAAATGAAAAAGGCAAAGATAAAGAGTGGGCTATAAAAAAAGGTGTGGTTGACGTGCAAGAAATACACCCAAAAAAAGGAAGAAAAAATAAACAAAAAATCCATTAACCAACTTACAAAAATGAATGAAATCCCACCAAAAACATTTTCATGTAAAAATGTTGCGAAGACGAGTCTACGTAGCTTACCCTGTGAAAAAATTATCAGATCTCTTATAAAGCCCAGCTCTAAAGACTGCACGCTCTAAACCTACAAGCTCTACACTACACCTTACTCAAAATATATGAAAAAGTGGTCAGATCTCATGTAGAGCCAAGATTTTTGATCTATGCGCCCGCCCTAACTTTACCAGGCCTACCTTCACAAATTCCACATTTAAGTCAAAACGTGTGGCTTGGCCGTTTTATTTCACACCCAATGAACGAATGCCTAGGTATGAAATCTTCGTGACGGTAGCAAAACGGCCAAGCCACGCATTTTGACGAAAATGTAGAATTTGTGAAGGTAGGCCTGGTAAAGTTAGGGCACACAGATCAAAAATCTTGGCTCTACATGAGATCTGACCACATTTTCATATATTTTGAGTAAGGTTTAGTGTAAGCGTGCAGTCTTTAGAGCTTGGCTTTATACGAGATATGAGATATGGGATGTGATTTTTGGAATGCTCTTAAGTGTTGCCAACGTATTGAGTTTTCCTTCAAGTTATTCATTTTGAACGCATTGTAAGCCAGCAGCCAAGCGTCCTCATCGCCCAAAAGTGGAGTTAGATGTTCGATCACAGAATGACAGAATAGTGTATGTCTGCTGATAGTCGATAGTTTGACGGTGGTCCACCATGAGTTTGTTTTCGTCTTCATCCGCCTACGCTCTCCAGCTTCCGAGAAATATGTGTAAAGCTGAGTAGACAGCTTTAGAGGAAATATTTTTTGACGTGATAGCAACACTAAACTGTAAACTGTCAAAAGCAAATTGCCAATTTAGGGTTGCGTTCCAATACCAAATATTTCACTCGGGGTGATGCGAATTTTACCCTAAATCGTTCCAAAACCGAGCCGAGTGAAACCGAGGGTAACCGAATGATCGCCTGACAGTTCTCCGTCGGGATTTTGGAACGCCTTCGTGAATGCGATTTTCACTCTGAGAAGTGCGATTTTTACAATGACGTAGGATTTTTAACGCTGTTTGATTACCGTTAAAATAGGGTATTTTACTCTATACAAGAAAAAATCTAAAACTGCTTATTTACTGTGGTATTTGTAATAAGTAATCGATTTAATATGATTTCTATACAATAAAATGAGAAAAAACATTTTATTTTTGATTTACTAAAATCAAGTTTTTTAATCTGTTATTCAAATGTCTGAAACGACAGCCGCCATGCTGGTTGTCAGGTGACGTCACAATAGTGGTAAACAATGACATTTTGTTCGCGATATGTGTCAAAATTTTAGTACAGAGCTGTTTTGTTTACTCCTGAAATAACGTCACGACCTAAGCATCATGGCGGCTATCGTTTTCGCGCGCTAATTGGAAATGGTAATTTAAAATGTATTTTTGGGGTACTTATAGGTTTCAAAAAAAAATTAAAAAAATTTTTTTTACTTTTTCTCACCTAATGATCAATTTGAGATACTTTTCAAAAAATGGTGAAAAACCCTATTCGCCTGACAGTTTATTCGGCGGGAAGTTCGTAGTCAATGTCAAACAGACTAAGACATACAAACATTTTATCTTCGGAATTGTTTTGAAATACGATTGCTTGTATCTGCGAAGGTGTTAAAGCCATAAATAAGACAGAATACTACTCAAAAAAGCTAAAAACCTTTCTGAATTATTTTCGATGACGTTTGTTACCCTGTCACTCTGGAATCACTCGCAAGCGTTCTAAAATCATATTTTTTTCTCTTTCTCAAAATAGCTACGTCTCTTTCATTTCTCCGAGTTAAATTCTACCTCATCCTACCTTGGTTTTGGAACGACTTCTTGGTATTTATTTTCCTCGACTCGATCATCCGTTTCTGCACCTGAAAAATGTCTTCGCAACTCACAGCGCTCCAGCTCCTGGAGTTAGGTGACAATGATAGAGAAAAACCTTTTCTTAACAAGATTTGGCCGACCCTACTTGGAGTGACTTTCGGCGTTGGCGCTGGGTGTATGATCAATTTCGGGACCCGTCGTCCAGTCTTCAGCGGTAAGTTACATAATTAGACAATAACAAATAACTCCTCGACCGTTTACACATAAGTTGTTTTAGTAGTCTTCAGCCGTAATCGGTGTGTGTCGGTGTTATGTGTAGAAATATTTAACTATTTGACCGCAATTAAGCCATTGAAGACAATTTAGGACTCGAAGCTCTCTAACCTAGATACATAGAGGTGCAGTGAAAAACGGCTCTGCACTAATAGATTAAAGATTAATTAACCCAAGTAAATTTGGCCATTACTAATCTTTTTCTGTACCGAAGTACAGAAAGTTTATTTCCATTCATAAAATTCAGGCTACACCTTTTTCATTTGTAAGCATATATACATCATTCCAATCAAAAAAAAAGCAAAACGTAAACAAACTTACTATGGAACTGACACATGTCAATGTCATCTGCATACTATGTTTGTTTACCTTTTGCTTTTTTTTGATTGGAATGAACCATATGTATAAACAACTTGTATTGTATACCTCCTCTTTTTGGTAAGTTAATTGACAATATATACATATACTCTACTTTTCAAATTGCAGGCCTTCAAAAGCATGTAGTTTTGGCTGGATTATCATCTGGAGTGCTACACTTCCTTCAAATAAAACGTAATGAATACTACGCTGAAAAAGATGCTGTTTTAAGGCATTACATTGAATTACACCCAGAAGATTTTCCTGTTCCTGGTACGTTACTTTAATTATAGTTTTGATGAAATTTTCAGTCATTATTTTAAAATACATTCAAATTCTACCCGAGAGTGACTTTAACTTTTTGACCACACAGTCAGCAAGGGCCAACAATAGTTTTCGTGTCCCCATACCAAATTGTCAATTAATTATTTTTTACATGATTTACATGAAATGAATACAATATTCATTTTGTCAACCAGAGCCCACATTGGAGTGTGGCACATTATTTGTATAGTGTGATGGTTTATATTTTGCAGACATATCTAATTACTTTCTTTGTTGCTTGTTTCAGAGAGAAAGAAAATTGGGGATGTCTTTGAGCCCTGGATTCCCATCCGTTAGAATAATTTAGACTTTAAAATAATTACCCTCTAGTGCAAATAAAAGGATATTATGTTCTTTCATGTTTTAATAAATTATTAATGATTTATCACATATTACTTTAATTTAACTACAATATTACTGCAGGCCTAAAGCATAATTCTTAACAGAATGTTCATAGCCTTTATGCCTATGTGTATAATGTTGTGCTAATGTTGTCAGATAATCAAAACCTTCACCACAAATGGTGCAACTCTGACTGTTATTGGTCCCTTTGTTAGCATACTCTTGATTATAAATGTCCTTCATCTCTTTGTGCTCATAAGGCAATAGTCCTTGGCTATGCTGTGGTATTGGTTCTGGTGGCTTTTCGACAAGGTGCACAATATTGTGATGATGTTCTTTAATAGGTACTGGCATAGATGGCACGGGAATTGGAACGTCCTTTCCCACATCAATGCCTATTATGTCAATGTTACTACCGTTCCCAAAGGCTTCGTTCTGGGTTTTTTTATTCTGTGGCAGTACTTGGTGTTTCTTGAGTTTGTGTAGTTTCTGAAAAAAAGGGGTTATTAAACATCAGCAAAACTTTTTCAGTCTCAAAAAGACAAGTGAGTGAGAATAGAAGAAGTGAGATAGAACACATTTATGATACAATAAGGTAAACTTTAACCCTATGAAAAGAATGTTGTAAAATATTCAAACATGCAAGAAGAATTACTGATAGCACTCTCTTTGGTAACTCTATGTATCCTCAAGGGTCAAAATTACTTACAAGGTCCCTAGAGTGAATGTAAGCGGAACCACACAAGTCACACTTGAAATCCCTGACTCCCCTGTGCTTGCTCATGTGACGAGTCAGCTCACTTGACGTTATGAATGATTTATTACATAATGAACACACCTGAAAATTACCACAATGCAATTAGTTGAAATTCACCCAATGTTATATTGTGTCTGGTTTTCAAAATACAGGGAATTTTTATATTAAGCCATATTGTGTTTTATATAGGATCTGCCTAATCCCCTGGACTTTACTGAGTAAGTATTAGGATAAGTTGACTGATACCTGTATTCTAAAGATATGGCAGCCCAGGATAGGAAAAGGGGTAGAAGGCGCAATAGAGTGGATACCTTTGCTCAGCAGTGGGACTTAACAAGCTAGACAAAAACATATCTTTAAAACTTACATGATCTCTTTGTCCAGTATGTATCTTTAGATGAGCGTGAAGATTTCCCTGAGCAGAAAACCTTTTACTGAAATAAAATTTAAGCTCACTAACAGCCCTTATAACAAGAAAAAAATTATAATCATGAATTGGACCTTACCTGCACACTTCACACTGGAAAGGCTTCTCCCCTGTATGTATTCGCAGATGGATGGTAAGGTTATGTTTTTGTGTGAACTGGCGCGGGCAATACATGCACACGAACGGTTTGACACCAGTGTGGGTTCTGAAACAATATCATCATAAGTAACTTCTGTATAAGATTGCAAAGGTTGTACCACCACATATCCTTAAGTTAAATAAAGTGTAATTTTTTTTAATGCAAAAAGAGTATTTATCTTATCTTCTGTCCTGGATAAAAAGTATCTACATCTCTGTCTCCACACCATAGTCTATCTAAAAGAAAAAAATCATAGCAACTGGTTAATCAATTCGTTATTTATTTATTGAGATACCATCAGCAGTAAAAAGCAAGTACAAATTTTAAAAAAGAAACTTATTTTTTCTTGAATTGATTCCTCAATAAATCATGAATTGTACTTTAAATAGACAACATAGTTATTTAACCTGATGTGCATCTCAAGTTGAGCTTGGCATCGGAACTGCTTATTGCATTGATAACAAGAGTGTATTTGCTTTGGTTTTGGTTTGGGTCCACGCTTCAGCTTTTCAGCTTCAGGTTTTCTTTTGTAATTTGTACTGCTCCTTTTAGACTCGCTCTGTTTACACTTGCTGCAAACACATTGGATATTGATAAAAGAAAACAAATTGCTACAGCTTATTTTAATATTTATATTTTCTCAGGTATTTTTTTTCTAATCTCTGATTTCACTTACCATTTTTTTATTATAGTCTGCCTAGCCACTGTCTGAAAAAAAGAAGTTTAAAGTTAAATGAATGTATTTTTTTTCATTATTCTTAACATTTCCTTTCCCCCAACAAAATAATTACTTAGGTATTAATATTTTTTTGTGAATTTTACTACACTGTTTTTGTATTTACCATTGGGTCTGTCATCACAGCTGCATCATTGTACCTATAAAAGAAACAAAAAATAGTTTAATTAATAATAATAATAAAATAGTATAATTTCTAGTACTAGTATCATAACGATCTCTACTCTTTAATGGTACAACATAATATGTTACTTTACATCACAAAAAAATTTTAATAAAAAAGAACTCACTTTTCTGGTGCTTGAATTCCCAAATACTGTCGCAAGCGGATCTCTGCACTCTCACAAGTCTGTTTGAAGTGGTACGCAATACCCAGTTTGTAGATACAATTGCTGCACATCTGCTCTGGCAGACCATCATTTTGACTTATCTACAAACAAGTAAGTAATCTGTTATGTAAATCAATTTATTTATAGCAACACACAGCAAAGTAAATCAATACATCTAGATGTTTTAACTCTGTACTACACTTTAGATAACTTCTGAAAACTAAGTACAGCGTATACTAGAAGTGTTACTTTCGACATGCGTAGCCTGTCGAGACTGTACCAGTAAAATTAGTAAGAAATGACTATGAAAGCTGTAGTACTTACCTTTATATTGCAACTGTATTCCAACATTTCACATAGCGATATGTTGAAGTTCTTCGTGAATACTGAAGATAGGACACCTTCTTCAAGACACAGCCGACAGATTTTATTCATATTTATGTTTTTTCAAAGAAGATGAACACAAACATCGAAGCCACCCCAAAACGGCGAATTTCACGAATCAGGAACTAGATAAATAAAAAGGTATATTTACATGACGCAATTCAAAGCACACAGATTTCTTTGGAACCTCTGAAAGCTAATTAATAATTCAATAAAATGGATAAATCTACAAAACAACGTTGAAGGCTTTCGGAAACAAACATTGATTCGCCAGCCGACAGAACAGAATTTGACACTTGACATGACAGAACACTTTTAGAAAGCGTTCCAGAACACTATCATGAAAGTATTTTACCGTGACAGCGCAGAATAATAGAATAATATTATTGTTCGACCAACTTTGAATCACAAACTGAAATCTAGAACTTAAAGACAAAACATAACATGAGGATAGCTTAGTGAAATCTTAAATGTGAAGGAGACAGACTCTTACAAGTAGGTAAATCTTACCTCTTGGTCCAGGAACGGAGCCTTAACGTATTTATTTTTACGACCTTTTTTGGCGGGAACTCGTAGCAAGAGTTTGTCAGTTTTTTTTTATTATCCGAAAAAATAGATATCGTGGTTTTTAATGCATAATATTGATAGTGTATTGTTCAATAAAGTGCCATTTAAGTGTCTATTATGTAGTGTAAATTGATGTTGTTTCCAATTAAAACATTATGTATTTTACTCAAAGACTTTCTTTATTTTAAAATAATAACTCACAATACAGACATATTGTTACAGTACCAAAAACCAGTGTGCGAGAGAGACAGAATGCTATATGGGGATACCACGTTGATCTCAACATTATATCTATGTTACATCCTCCTTTTTTTCAAAAAAACAAAAAGATAATTGTTCTTAAAAACACAGCATTTAACACTTACAATCAATTACAAAACTTTTATGTTATATTTTAAAACAAGATACAAACTTGTCATCTTTAAACATGATCAGTACAATAATCATACAAATAATTTGTTTTCCTGACTGTTCTTCCTGACCTTGTAACATAGTTACTTATTTCTCTCCTTTCACTCTTTTCAACAGCCTTCCTATCCGGAATATGATCCCTAACATTTATCTCCCTATTATCTTTTTCCTTACTCATACTACTTTGACCACTTAACAAAGACTCTTCATAACAATCCTGACTATTATTAAACACTTTTATTTTCTCCTGGTTTTTACAATTTATTAAGTATTTTTTGTTTCTGTAAAGTTCTTGACCAGTTTCTGTTTTAATTTTAAATGAGTTAGGTCTAATATCTTTTTTCAGAATTTCTGCATAACTATTAGGCTTTGTATTATTATCTAATAAAACTACTTTTTGTCCTTCTTTTAATTCAGTTAAGTGTCTAGTATTTCTATCATAGTATTTCTTTTGTCTCATTGCATTGTTATATAAAGTATCTTGAACTTGTACATTTTCAGAATTAGGCTTTTTAAAATTAGGCAATAGACCCTGCGTTCTTCTTCCCATTAGCAATTCAGATGGAGTTTTATAATTAAATTCCTTTGACAAAGGTGTATTTCTATATTCTAACAATGTTAAGTATTTGTCCTTTCCTTCATAGTCAGCCTTTCTAAATAAATTTTTTGCTGTCTGAATATAACGTTCCGCTAAACCATTTGATTGAGCATAAGTTGGACTACTTGTTTTATGTAAAAATCCCCAAGTACTTGCAAATTCTTTAAACTTGTAACTTGTAAAATTTGTTGCTCCATCACTGTATAAAAGTTCCGGAATGCCTAACCTGCTAAATATAACTTTTAACACTTCTATTGTACTTTCTGGTCTTAAATCTTTTAATTTTAACACTTCAAAATATTTACTGTAATAGTCTACAAAAATCAAATAATTTTTATCTTTGTAATGAAATACATCACTACCTAAATGACTCCATGGCTTATCAGGCATTTCTCTTATCATCATTGGTTCTTTAGCATTATTTTTCTTATATTTATCACATGTGCTACATTTGAAAACTTTATTCTCAATATCTCTTGACATAAATGGCTAAAACATACAAGATCTAGCCCTTGATTTACACTTTTCTAAACCCATGTGATTATAATGAATTCTTTCTAACATATCAGACCTTAATGAAAGCGGTACAACAATACAGTTGTTTTTAAATATCAACCCATCACAAACATACAAATCTTCTCTAAATGTGAAATATGGTCTTAACCTATTAGGAATTTCTTTAATCTTTAATATCCAGAATAATAATGGCCAGATAGGCCAACCATTCTGTATAAAATATTTTAATTCTTGTAAATCTCTATCTTTATTAGTTTCATCTTTAAATATTTGTAGTTTTCCTTCACTTACTGGTAATGTACTTATAATCATCCCTACCGACTGCGCCATGTAAATTGATGTTGTTTCCAATTAAAACATTATGTATTTTACTCAAAGACTTTCTTTATTTTAAAATAATAACTCACAATACAAACATATTGTTACAGTCAGTGAAATGTCATATCTCCAGAACACTATTCTATATCACAAACATGCCCCAACGGCATATATGGCTAAAAGTCTTATGAGTTACTCAGTCTGTATCAAGCTACGGTCACGACAACGTGTCCTCCGTACTCACTCCTTGTTACACAAAAACATGCCGAATTGCGTAGTAAAATCGTGTAAATCTCATTCCGCCAGAGATAACAAGAACACCGGTATCACATTTCACAGGTCAATAAGTATTTGTTAAGATTTTGAATAAAAATAACTTCGTAAAAATTCATCACAAATTGTCGCCATTTTCCATCGTTCAGTGTTGCTTAAAAATAAAAATACTAAATACCCTAATTTGGGGGAATTTAAATGAATGAATGATGAGGACGTATTACGTGTGTCTATCGATAACTGTTTAAATTGTAAAATTACTGTAACTGTATATTTTTTGTATAAAATATATACAGGGTGTTAAAAAAGTGCGCATGAAATTTTAAAGGGTTATTCAGAATCAAGTATAGAATACAGGAAAAAATATTTAAAAAGTCCAATATACAACTTTTTTGTAGTTTTCCACACAAATTCTTAATTAATTATTCAGATTCAGTATTAGAAACTGAAAAAAATATATTGTGGACTTATTCAATATTTTTGCCTGTATTCTGTACTTGATTCTGAGTAACCCCAAAACGCACTTTTATAACACCTACTATAAATAAACGATAAGAGCGAGAGAGAGAGAAGAAACAATAAATAAAAATGTTACCCTATATTTGTATTTTATATTAATTTAAAACGTAAACTAGGATTCGCAAAGATCCCGTAAGGAGAAAAAAATAGTAATAAAAAATAAAAGTCGCGGGCGAAAGCTCGTGACAATAAATACAATAGTTGATAAAACTAAATTCTCGTATTTTATATTAATTACAGTTATTGCTTGAAGTAAATGTCGATTACAATTACAATTCGGCTGTTCCAAAATAAAACACTGAATACGCCATTTCGATAATTTTATATTAGCAAAATTTGAAAGAAAATCCTTAGCCTTAAAACTTTCAAAATACTTTATTGCCTTTTTTCGGTAGCTCAGAAGCCTGATTCTTTCACAAGCTATCGAAAAATAAATCTCCGCTAAGGTGACATCGTATGCAGTAAATTCAAATGTAAGAGAGTCCTTTTTTGTGAAATAGCCATATTCAGTGTTTTATTTTGGAACAACCTAATAATTGAATTTAAAATTGGTTCTGATAATATTTATGAGTGAGTTCTGATAATTTTAATAAAAGTTCCTGGATTTTTAAAAGACTATCAATTAAAAATTAAAGTACGAGTTCTCAAACACGACACAAAATGACCCGTCAAACCTAAAAGTTATATGATTTATGTCGTTTAACATTAAAAAATAAAAAAACAGCTCTTTAGGTTTTCTTTCATTTTTCAGTTTTTATTAATCCTGCTATTGAGAAAAGTATTTCGGAAGTCACATCTGAATGTTTTACTAACAAGTATTTGACTAAAAAGTTGAAATAGTAATTGTTAAATCATTTCAGTAAACGTAACAATAAGGGGTTTTCATTTTCAAGCAATTTAGTGATTTTCAACAGTGACAATAGATGGCGCTGCACTGAAGTCGAGTGTTAATGTCATAAATAATTATGAGATTTCATGTTTGTACGTAATTCTTTTTATAGGTAATTACAATTCTTTATTGGACATTTAAAGAAGATTATTAAATACAACACGCACATATTCATACCATTAAAATGGTCGGCAGCCTTATACAGAGTATTAAGAAAATTAGAACTAGGTACTTTTTGAGGGGCGATTTAGAGATTCTATAATATTTATCAAACTGAAAAACTTTTGTCCAACATCTTTGTAAAAAAATTGTGTACTCCATACAAAGTTTCCATGGAAATATAGGCCGAGTACGGGTTGCCAGCTGTTTAATTTAATACCTAACTTTCCATCAACGCCACCTATTGAAGAGATTCGGCAACTTTTTTTTCTTAAAAACCTCTCATTACAATTAATTGTTAAAATGCCAATAATTGCCAATTACAATTAATTGTTATTGTTTCATCACTAACATTTTATTACACTCTGACTGAATAAATATTTTCATAAGTTTCTATTAATTTAAAAACCTTTGTAAGCTTCATTACGCCTATTCACTTTTGCTTTTAAATTATTACTAGTAATTACTAGTAATAATTTAATTTAATTACTAGTAATAATATCTAATTAGATAATACATATTATCCACTCGGTGTTACATTACAGTTACAAAAATATCGATCTATCATTCATTCGTTCATTCATTCATTGGGGGAATATGATACTACTACTGGCAACATTGTTCAAGTGTCATTGAAAACATATCGCCCTCTTTTTCTTACTTGACGTTTAATTGTATAGATTCGCTTAGTAAGAGTGAGACAAATATAGTGTCACTTTCACATAAGTTCATGTTTCAAAGCTACGTCCTAGTTTTTGTTACTTTACTCCACGTTGTCATGGAAGCGTTATAGGTGATTGCGGCTCTTGTATATAAACCTCTTTGGTTACAGTACCAAAAACCAGTGTGCGAGAGAGACAGAATGCTATATGGGGATACCACGTTGATCTCAACATTATATCTATGTTACATGTAGGATAATGAAATAAAATTGTAGACTGTGTTTCGAGTGCTCTCAAGAAGTCCATGAAATCTTCATCAAAAGTACTATCATTATCATAGAACAATTTAAAGACGGAAGAAATGGCTTTGGCCTTAATTAAATTTTTCTATGAAGACGAGGAAATACGGAAGAAATGGTTTTAGGCCTCAAAAGACGATAGAAGATTTTCAACAGACTAGGCTGTTTGGCTCTGATCCTTTGCCTTCCCCATCTCAGGGTAAAATAAAAAAAAAGTATTTATTTTTAGTTGGGGTTTGTATTCAATACCTACAAAGAGAATATAATCACTAGAGTGCGTTTTAACAAATAGTTCCTATGCCGTTATGTTGGCTCCCCTGTCTATCAACGACATCAACACGCGAAGACGCTTCTACCGATTTTGTTAGTGTGTGTCTGCGTTCTATGTATAGAGAGTTTCATCGAATAGTTCCTATGCCGTTATGTTGGCAGCAATGTTTTCCACACACACTATATAGAACTCAGACACACACTACATAGAACGCAGGCAGACACACACTAACAAAATCTGTACAAGCGTTTTTTGCGTGTGATGTCGTTGATAGCCAGGGAGCCAACATAACGGCATAGGAACTATTCGTTGAAACGCATAATAGTGTGTGGGAAAAACATTGCTGCCAACATAACCGCATAGGAACTATTTGTTGAAACGCACAATACGTTTAATTCAATCTTTTATTTTGCAACGTAATGTTTTTAATAATTGACTCGGCGGGCGGTGGCTCAATGGTTAGTGCTTCCTGAGTACTGATCCGAGAGTCCTGGTCGATCGACCCCATCCAGGGCAAACGTTTCTGTGATGAGCAGATTTGTTTGTTCTGTGTCTGGGTGTATAATATCTATGCCGACCTTTTAATTTAAACCCCTAAAACCTCCGTTGCATAAGTATAGCCCTAGAGCGGAGTTACCGCAACGAATTCCTAACTTCCATTAAAATAAATGATAATGCATTTAACGGTGCCTCCTTTATAAAAAAAAATAAGACATGCAAGTTAAACATGAAGAAGCTTACGTATGTTCATTTTTATTTTTTTCTGTGATAGGTGGCATACGAGCAGACGGATCGCCTGATGGTAAGCGATTACCGCCGCCCATAGACACCCGCAACAGCAGAAGAGTGACAAATGCGTTGCCGACCTTTGAAATGGGATGGGGGGATGGGGGAATTGGGGAGGGGGAGGTTGGGCCTCCGGTATCCTCACTCACTCGGCGAAATAAACACAACGCAAGCGTTGCTTCACGCCGGTTTTCTGTGAGGCCGTGGTATCACTCCGATATAAGAGTGTAGAATGCAGTAGAAATATGGAAAAATCTGGTTAATTATCTACCTATAGAATGGAATACCTATAATTACATAACTACCTATAAGGGCACGATAATAGTTAGGATAAGTATAATAAATAGTATTACATAGTTAATATTGAACATTGAATAGGTAACGCGCGAAAATTTTGGTTCCATATGACATTATCAAGCGCGCACCGGAAGACGTAGGTAGTGTAGGCAGCAGGCCTCTCACTCGGTGGATCGACGACGGATGGATGCAGGCAGCACAGCGCCATACCATCATTATAGAAATCAATGGGGGAGATCTTTGTTCAGCAGATGATTAATCTATTTATAATTAATTTATTTCTGCCATCTCAGCTACAACACCCGGGTCTACTGGAAGAAACTTCTTTTAGAAATAAGTTGCACCCTTTGTGATACATATTTTATATTAAGCTTGTGTATTATGCCTTTTTTGTGTACATAATAAATTATAAAATAAATAAAATAAAATTAAGAATGGATGCAAAACAAACGTTCTTTAATCAATCATAATAGGCCGATCATTAAAACGCAGCCGCAGTTATTTATAAATGAAACCAATAAAGTAAGTAAATAAATCAAATAGCATATTAACAATATGCGTTCGCTATCACAATATTGATAAGACATGACGAGTAAGTATACCTAATTATACTTGCTTATTTCTTGAGGGAGTATCTTCAAATATTGCCCATTGGATATTTATCAGTAATAGGCAGTACATACGTTTCATTAAGACGTGTACTGCTCTGATCGCGTTATTATATCCAATAGTTTATGAAAAAGTACCTGAATATTATAGAGTTGTTTAAGAAGATAAAAACTAAAATGTTACACAAATCTGCCGCTCTACGGGCGAGCTTACTAAAACAGAATCTAGCCTTCTATTCCACTAAGGTAAGATTGTTTTGTTTTACAATGTTAGGTAATAGAAGTTTATTAATACCTTTGATGGGCAAGAGAGGCTCTCAAGTGGCGACTTCGAGCCGGTAGATGTAGTGGACCACATCATGTGGATTAACGATCTAGACAGATTTGCAGGAATTTGAAGGTCAGGTCAGAATCTAATTGGAAGCATAAGCGGAGACCTTCCGCCTGATAAAAAGATTAATTTAACTATGTAAAAAATTATATAATATTTGATTATTACTACCTACTTATTTTGAAAAAAAAAACATTAATTTTGAGAAAAGACCAAAGTTGTGTTAAGTTCTATACAAGTATGTTAAGTTCCTTATTGCGCATTACATTCTTGTTTTTGGTAGTACTTGAGTAGTCTAAAAATTTACCTACTGTAGGAAAGTTCCATACATATCTAGGTCAAAGTTACCTACCGTATTCAAAGAGAAACTTTAACTACTCAGTACATTATTTCAGTAACGTTGAGAACAAATAACTATATACAAATAAGTACACTTTCTTCCTCTTAAACGAAAGTATCTGGAACATATTTATCTTCGATTTTATAATAGTTACAAAAACATTTCATACAATATTATTATCTAATTATTACTATTAAATAGTGCGTAAGCTACAGAAATCATGTTAAATGAAAAGACCTTGGTAACATGATTATTTTAGCGTTTTTATTTTGATAATTATCAGTACTACAATTAATTGATATGTATGATAGGTACTTAAATAGGGGTAACAACATATTCTACACAATCCATCCAGTTAGGTTAACAGAAATGTGGATCACGCCAAGACAGGGATTTTGGAATCAATAAATTACTAATTGTCATTATTACTAAGAACGTGTATTGAGAATATCATCGACATTATCGTAAGATGTTAATGACAATTGAGACTAGAAGAGGAAAGATGATCGGCCATCTTATACAACATGACGACTTCATCAAAAACATCGTTGAATAAGCATGGAAGGGGACGTTTGTTAAACTGCGAATTTTACAATTTAGCTTCTACTAAACTGGATTCAGAGTACGAGAGTATTCCAGTATCAGTATGATAAAAATAGGTTTCCCTTTCAATAGATACGGAAAATCATAGATGAGTAGTATATTTAAACTGGCGTACGTAAGACTTATCCGATAACGAAGCGTTATCTTAATTATTGTTTGTTACCTTAAATTTGTTGATCCATATTATTATATCTACGTATCTATTCGTTGGGGTGGCGTGTGTCGGAATGATCAGGAAACACGTGTGTCCATGCTAGGTAAAACCAAAATATTGCAATAAGCTTAAACTGAAACTGGACTTGGGGTCGCGGCTTTGTGTAATACAGTTTTGAGTCAGGAATTATTAGTGGTTATCATTTGGATCATTATTCAGCTGAATCGAAGTTTGATCATATAACGATAAGGATTTTGAGAACAGGCACCCCACCACTACTGTAATCTGGGTGAGATTGTGTGATGCACCCTCGTCACACTCGTCGTTAGCCACTCATCCCATAGTCTCTTCCTATAGCTCACGAAGGTCAAGCCAAACTCCACACACATGGTCCAAGTTCGAATTGGTGGAGCTTGTGCGTTAGTGGAGGCTACTGCCCCAGTGTCAGAAGTTTTCAAGCCTTTCTAGAAGTTTCCGAGTTTTTAGGGTTCCGTAGCCAAATGGCAAAAAACGGAACCCTTATGGATTCGTCATGTCTGTCTGTCTGTCTGTCTGTCCGTATGTCACAGCCACTTTTTTTCCGAAACTATAAGAACTATACTGTTGAAACTTGGTAAGTAGATGTATTTTGTGAACCGCATTAAGATTTTCACACAAAAATAGAAAAAAAACAATAAATTTTGGGGGCTCCCCATACTTAGAACTGAAACTCAAAAATTTTTTTTTCATCAAACCCATACGTGTGGGGTATCTATGGATAGGTCTTCAAAAATGATATTGAGGTTTCTAATATCATTTTCTTCTAAACTGAATAGTTTGCGCGAGAGACACTTCCAAAATTGTAAAATGTGTGTCCCCCCCCGTAACTTCTAAAATAAGAGAATGATAAAACTAAAAAAAATATATGATGTACATTACCATGCAAACTTCCACCGAAAATTGGTTTGAACGATATCTAGTAAGTAGTTTTTTTTTAATACGTCATAAATCGTAAACCGCAATTTACCTTTGATTCAAGTTACAACGAACTACAAAAACTTTTATATTATGTTACTTGCTGCTACGGAACCCTTCATGGGCGAGTCCGACTCGCACTTGGCCGCTTTTCTATACGGCCTGTGACATGGCTTAACGGCGGCCCTCTAGAGATAGAAACCGGCACCTCAGTTACTCGTAAGCGCCCCTTATGAAGCACGGAAACGGTCGAAATAAATGCCACTTACAGTCAAATCCTCCAGGTTAAGATCGTCTTTAAAGACAAGACGTCTGTCAAGACTCTTTACTTAGTTAACTTGCGTGATCGATGCGACCTATAGATGAATAATAAATATGTGGTAGGTTATAATGATGAGATCGCGATCGCTACTGAATCCTGAAATCAGTGCCACAATGTGATTTGTTTGTTTCACGATGAATGGTTAAGCGTCTATCGTGAATGCTTAAAATTCGTAGGGTGCATTTGTTATTAAGTTATTATTATTGTCTTATTTTTATATTCTTTAGTTTTATGTTTACGTGTCCTTTTTATAAGTGTAAATTAAAATCAAAAATCAAAATCAAAATGTTCTTTATTTAAGTAGATGTTATGCACATACTTTTAAATCGTCTTTTTTTTCTACACAAAGTTCCTACCACGCGGAACTTGTACATTCAACGTTTCACAATTTGTTTCCGAAGCGAGAAGAAACGTCGAGCCCAAAAGAAACTCGCTTCAACTTTTTCAACAATTTATTTAATTTATACATTGTAGTATCTTGGTGTTATACTGCAGTGCTATAGTGTACTTTTTTGTAAATAAATAAATCTTTATTTTGTATACTTACCTGGTGTTTACAAATTACGAATATTACTTGTTATCTATGTTTTATAATAATATAATATCATAAATTATGAGTGCGGACTATTACTGGTCTTACGTAAATAATCTATATGTAAATAATAGATATTTAATTAATCGTTTTTTTTTTTTTTTTTTTTTTTATGTGATAGGTGGCAAACGAGCAGACGGATCACGGATCTACGGATCACGGATCGTAGCAAAACATATTGGGAAATTAGGTGTATAACAATACTATGGATTACTACTCTACTACTTTTTGATATACGAACAACTTGTCTTCCAAAACTTTGCTGACATTGCTAAAAAACTAGATTTTCTTTGTATAAAATTGATCAGCCAACTTAGGAAAACCATTTTTTTTGCTATTTCCTCAAAGTCATAAGTAGTAGGTACTAAAGCTGTTCGGTTCGATGGTAAAAAACCGACACACCCTAAAAGCAACTTGCGTGTTTGGATCACTACTACATAAAGTTATGACTTGCATTGTAATCTACCTACTTACCTATAATTATTTGTTTCATTTTGAACTTGTTTATTTTTGATTTTTTTTATTATTCATCTGTAATGTTATTTAATTTCATCATCATCGTATCAGCCAAGGAGTTCCACAAAGACTGGGCTTGAGCTGCCAGCATCTATCGGCTTCCCTAGTTGGAGGCCTGCCTACGATTCGTTTTTCAGTGCACGGTCGCCAATCGAGAAGTTTCCTGCCCCTAGTTGTTTCACTTACCTACGAAATAAAAAAGAGGCGACTTTACATTAATTCCACAGACTCGAAGGGTAATAGCGATCCGTCGGGAGGACCAGTCAGTATGGGAAAGAAGAGCACCCTTCGCGCCCAGCAATGTGAAGCGGCTGGTGAGGCAGGGTGTCAAGGTCATCGTGCAACCCTCCAACAGAAGGGCATATCCTATGCAGGTAACTGCTGCTGTGAAGTCCGAGGATCGCCTCCCTACGGGGGCATAAGGTGGAACACCAGGAAAAGCTTAGTAAAATTTTACATCTTTATTAAGCCCTAACAGACAACAGACTGAAGTATAAAAAAATTGCTATCAAAAACCTAAAAATTAATATAAAGATACAATGTCACTTGAGCTGCCATATGCCAGCGACAACTATATAGTAGTAGCACTGCAGCAGTAGTTAAGAGCACAACCAGTGCGGCACTGTGCAACAACTGTTTAATGTCAAAGGCACTGTCAATTCTATTAAAATTAAAGGAGAGCCGTGGGTACTTGCAATTCAATAGTTACTACTTATAGTCATCAGCTTTATGAAACTTCTATTTTCAGTCATACATAAGCGCCGGTGCAGTGGTCCAGGAGGACATCAGCGAAGCCAGCGTGATCTTCGGCGTCAAGCAGACACCGATTGATCTGCTCATCCCCAACAAGACTTATTGCTTCTTCTCACACACAATTAAGGCACAGGAGGCTAACATGCCAATGTTAGATGCCATATTGGCAAAAGTAAGTATGGATTCATAAATGCCAAATGCCATAACAATATTCGAAACGTGCTGTGAGTCTAACCATTATCGTCATCCCTTCGCGACGTCTCGTGCATGGTTAGCTTCGAGAAATTTTATAGGTACTATTGATTTCAAATGTTACGTATCACCTCAAATGATACCTACCCTAAGTCGACTATTCAACACCTTTTTCAGAACATTCGTCTGATAGACTACGAGAAGCTGATGGACGACGCCGGCAACCGTGTGGTCGCGTTTGGGAAGTACGCCGGGGTAGCAGGCATGATCAACATTTTGCATGGCATCGGACTGCGGCTGTTGGCACTTGGACACCATACACCGTTCATGGTAATGTTCCAGTTTAAATAGAGTCATCATCATCATTAGCCGAAAGACGTCCATTGCTGGACAAAGGCCTTCCCCAAGGATTTCCACACCGACCGGTAAAGTGCTGCCCGCATCCAACCCCCAACCTTCACCAGGCATTGGTCCACCGAGTGGGAGGCCTGCCTACGCTTATTCTAATACAAGTTAAACAGGTAGGAGATAGGTTGGAGATACAAAAGACCTGCTTAATTAAGTTTAGCTCCCCGAGCTCTCAGCATTTTATCTCTGATTCTCCCTGTCTCCTTTAGGAATCGGAACACGTAATATTATTTGATCAACAGCAGACCAGATAGTTTGCTCACAAACATTATGAGAAAACAAGTTTAAATTTTTTTGAACTCATGCCGAAGAATATAACATTGATCAATAGAAACCAAGTCAAATCGCGAAAAATATTGGAATTTTCTACGTATAAAAAATCAACGAGCTGATTAGAATTTCTCTTGTTTTTCACCAGCACATAGGGCCAGCTCATAATTACCGCAACTCGAGCATGGCCCGCCAAGCCATCCGCGACGCCGGGTATGAAGTGGCTCTCGGCATGATGCCCAAGTCTCTTGGACCCCTCACCTTTGTCTTCACTGGATCTGGAAATGTTTCTCAGGTAAGTATCTTGGTCTTTTTTAAGTTAGATGTAGGTACGTATATTTAGGACGCATACATAACGTAAGTAATAAAAAAAGGTTTCGTCTGCCAGAATCCTAAACGCAATGTTGGCTAAAGATTTGGAGTAATAGGTATATTTACAATTTAGCACAGATATAACTATTATTATGTGAAATCCTATCCTATCTAATGTACCTATGCTACTTTCAAACCCAGACGTTCGCTTGTAAGGAGTTAAATTTTCGTTTATATTATTTTTTTACTAAGTCAACATTGTTAGCAAGAAGTTATGCAAGTCTAAAACAAGACTGAATGATTGACGACTGAAACTGTATGAATTTATAAAAAAAATGATTTAACGGCTTTTTTATGGCTATATACAATAAAACGTCGTTAATAACAAATTTTATCGGACATTCATTTGAATTAAACTAAAATTTTTCTTTCTAGGGAAGTCAAGAAATATTTCAAGAGTTACCACACGAATACGTTCCACCCGAAATGCTGAGGAAAGTAGCTGAACATGGAAGTAAGTTTGGATAATGTACCCTGATAGTCCCTGCGTTATTACCATAGACAAGAAAAATGTATAACCAACAGACCTTTTTTAATCCATGCAACAGACGTAACCCTGACAATATTTTTTGTAGGTCCCAACAAAATATACGGATGTGAGGTGCGTCGAAGGCATCATTTAGAGAGGAAGAACGGAGGTGGCTATGATCCTCAGGAATACGAGGAGCATCCAGAGAGATATATCTCCACTTTTGCCCAAAAGGTAAACAAAAACATAGGGTGAACACTATTTAAATGTTTGTGTTTTGTTTCTTTAACAACTGGAGCAGCTGATCTGATCTGTCAACTGAATATAGGAAGACCAAAACGTTTTCGTGACATGACTTTGGATTATTAAGGGAAAGTTGCTCAATTTCATAAGTAGAAGACCTATGAAAATTGTGTTAGTATATACTTTTAACATCGACTTTTAACATAGAGTAGAGTAGACTTTTATAAAGTAAAGGATAAGAGGTGGTAGGGATAGTATAGCCTCATAGAACTGGCAAGTTAAAGTGAAAATTTTAGCTCTTAGTATGCAAAATGAATGCAATAATAGTATTACCAATCTAGACTTGGTTTTCGTATGACCTTCTTGAAATATAAGAAAAGACCCGCATTCCAGCAGTGGGGATGGTTAATTTTGGAGTAATGAGAAATTAAAACCTCGGAACGGCAACCACGATTCTAAAGACGTTCGAAAAATTCACCACAATGATTACGATGTACGCAAATTTCTAGCTATTAAACAATTTACTTATCTAAAGAGTGATTCACTCTATCAGATAGCTGGATAAATAAATCGCCTCTCTACTTAGTAATTATTTTACAAATCTGACCCAGTTATATAACAACTAAAACAACAGCACTGCTAGCTATCGTGTTTGTATGTTATTTATCAGATAAGAATACATAACAAGAGTAAACAAGTTCTTCAGTTTCTTAAAAGCATCCGTTTCCTTTAATTAGTCTTAGTAATAGTCTGTGATATTTTAAAATCTATCTCGAAGCCATTTTTTTTGGGAAACTAACTGAAATGTATCATACCATAGCCAGAAGGAACTTTCAGATTTTTACGTTAAAAACGATAAGCTCTTTCTATAAGTAGAACATTTTTTTCCGGTAATCTCTAGTATTTATGTATGTACAAAAGCAAAGAGACGCTGCTAAATTACAACTTCTGTAGGTTAATTGCCTTCACATACTGTTAATCTGTTGTTTTAAACAATTCACTTGATATGACCACGTTGAGTAATCGGTGAACATACATTTAAAAAAAAAAGATTCTGACGTATTGAGAACCTCCTCCTTCTTTTGAAGTCGGTGAAAAATAACTCTTTGCTTCCCAGATAGCGCCATACACGTCTGTTCTTGTCAACTGCATCTACTGGGCGGTGGACAGTCCCAAGTTGCTGACCATTCCCGACGCCAAACATTTGCTGCTTCCAGCGAACACGCCATGGCTGCCCAAGAGTATTGGAGCGCCGGCTTTGCCCCATAGGTAGGTGGAACTCTGTGATAAAACTTTTTGAGGTTGAGCGTCTTCCACTTTGGGTGTCGGTAATCTTGCTGCCGTGTCACACCAACATGTACTATCTTAAGTTAGTACAGTTACGCGTAACAAGTGTAAAATGATTTTTTTTCCTTCATACTATACCTACAATCAAACACAATTGAAAAAAGTTAAGCCGTTTTCGAGATATTGAACTTGTCAAACTGATATAACTTCAATATTTTGAGGTGCTGTCACGCCTTTCTGTACTATCTGAACTAATATAACAGGCGTGACAACAACTGTTTAAGTCTCCCCCGGAATATAATATAGTCCTTATAGTCAGGACTATATTATATTCCGGGGGAATGAACATTTTTCCACAAGGAACCAATAATCATAATAAAAAAATATAATTTTTTGGACTTAAAATAACCATTTAACCACACTCAAAATGCACAACAATTAGCAGAACCTACAGTAAGTAAAAATATACTATGTACTTCGCGACATATACGAGTCGCAAAACGTACAGTACGCAAAATTTACAAATCTCAGAACGTATAGTATGTATAATAAGCAAAAAGAAGATTGCACAAATAGTTGCAATACAACGTATATACCTAGATATTTTTAAGGGTGCAGTAATGATATGAGGAACACATACCTAAAACATACCAGACATTGTAAAATACCTGAAAAATGACACAGGACTCTACTCATAAAACTCAATAACTTTTTTGGGGGACTTATACTCAATTCGTTAAAAAATGTTTTGGTTTCAAATAGAATATTGGCGGATCAATTCAAGAAATTATTTCTTAATATTTTGATAAATAAAGTATTGTTTCCTTGGATTTATAACATACCTAGACAGTTTAATAATATAAGGTCGTTCCGTCTGTTCGTTTCAGTCGGACATACATATTGACATAACATATGAAATATTATTTTATATGAGCTTTTAAGGATGGGTGACCTCTCCATACCTATTGTTGTAAATAATATTTCTTGAACTCGATATTTTTCTAAATATCGTAGGAACTATTTCCATGGAACTTCTCAGATTTCAGACTTCAACATCAGGTCTTGGAATCCACCAGTTACTAGGTAATCAGCGATAAGGTCGTGTCTCGAGTTATAATGATTTTTTCAAGATCTGTTGTTGACACCTGATATACTAATGTTACTATACTAATGTTTTGAAGTGTTTCGATGCTGTGACTATTCATACAGAAGAAAAAAAGGAAGTAAAGATGTGTCTGTCGAATCTGAGTGTAACTTATCAGGTGATACACTGACTTTCAAAAGGGCTTGCCACTCTGATAGATCACCCAAGTAGAGATCAATATTTTCAGGACCCTCTAAGTTTCATACATGGGCGTGGTATGGATCATGATCACTCAGTCTTTGCCGAGTCTGAGTAAATAATTCAACGGCTCTCAAAGTGTATTGAAACAGTACCTATTCATCCAATCTGAGATGATCTGAGATCGACAGGAGTCTTTATGGTCCTAAGATGTGCTGGGTGTAAAACCCCTTCACCTAGTCTTTACTGAGCCTGAGCAGGCGATGCAGCGGCTTTCATAGTGGTCTGACGCTGTGCCTTTTCATCCACGTGTAGATTACTATCATCAGGAACCTCTAAACTTCAAAGATGTTTTGCTAAATTCCAACTGTCTTGAAAATTAGCAGCTTTTAAAGTGACTCGACCCTTTGCCTTTTCGATTTTGAGATTTTTCAGGCGTGAAAATTGTTTATTGAGTCCTTGTTGGGACTAAATAGGGTTTCATAGATTATTAAAGCGACTTGATGCTCTACCTGTTCATCTAGGCGAAGATCAGTATCAGTAGCAACCTTTAAGTTAAATCATTACTCATTACTCAAATCTGAATATGTGCTTCAGCATTTTTTTAAGCGGCTGGACACTGTACCTGTTTATCCAAGTGGAAATCAATTTCAAATGGAGCTTCTGACTTTCTATGCTTGGCGAGAAACTTATGCACACAGGCTGTGCTAAGTATGAGTAAGTAGTTCAGCGGCTCTCAAAGAGGCTTCATACTACACCTGTTTATCCAACTGGAGATCAGTATCTACAGGAGCCTCTAAGTTTCGTGCTGCAGCGGCCTAACCTTTATGGAATTGAGAGAGAGGAGCAATTTAAAACTTTGTTAATTGCATTTGTTAATTCATCGTAAGATACATTTTCCGGTTCTGTGTAAATATTTTAATCTAGCAAACTGGAATTTCGGGAATTAATCTGTTCGTATCTATATATTGTTGAAAAATTATACCTGGATGTAATTGTTTATGTTAGTATTGCAAAAAATACTGTGACTAACCTGAGAAAAAAAGAAATGACTATCCTAATTATAAATATTATACAATTTTATACTGGTATTTTGGGAAGTGGTCATTTTGCGACTCCAGTTTTGCTGTTTTTATCGATATTTTTTGCAAAAATATAGGTACCTAAATATACATATTATTATTTTTAAAATATTTTATTTAAGTAATTATGATACGAAATCATCAATAGTCTGCCTAAAAGCACCTTTTAACTCAAAAAATATAATTTATATTAGAGATCGATGTCAAGCCTATCTGTTATAACTATAGTTAGAACTTATCGCATGACAACGTTTGTATGAAACTGTTGTCACGCCTTACTGTTTTCTTGGAATAAAATGAAAAATACGAATATTTTCAAAAAAATAATTGAGACCTCTTGTTGTACTCGACTTTAAGAAACTTTTGTGATTTAAATCATTTCAATACACCATGTAGTTTATTTTCTAAATAATAAAATATGTTTAAAACTTTAAAGATCATTATCTCAGATTGCCCTTTTTTGAGATAGTACAGATTCGTATGACACGGCAGCTTGCGTTAGTATAGATTTTTCAACTTTAGGAAGTTTGTATGTTGCCGCCGTTGGTAAACTACAGTGTGTAAATATGCAAAATCAGGTATCATGGAACAAAGTTGGCACTTTTTCTTTTTAGCACTGATTTTAGAGATGAAGGCTGGTGTTGGAACTTGTATTTACCTACATTTCATGTTTATCCTCATTATCATCATCGCCTGTAGCAGTCCACTATTGGACGCCACTTATACATATCTTTGGCCATGCAACCAGCAACACTGCGCAAATCATCGCTCGCAGGCGAGGATCGTCCCACGCTTCATTTGCCCATACGCAAAATTAAATCGATCGGTTGGCTGTATGCACGGTCTTAAATGGAAGCTTTCACATTTAGCCGACTAAATGAAAGAGTAATGTTGGCCATTACCTTATTTTTTTAAATTCCAGAATGCTGGCTATCTGCGACATCTCTGCAGACCCTGGCGGCTCCATCGAGTTCATGAACGAATGCACAACCATTGACACTCCTTTCTGCTTATATGATGCTGACAGGAATAAGGATACTAAAAGGTAAGGTAGCTTCTTAATGAAGGTTATTCATATTATAGATACTTTTCCTTACGAAACTATCATTTAGATACATACAACCAACATAAAAAACGTGTTCGATCAACAAAATAAGCATCTAGATCACCTAACCAATTTACAAAAACAAAAACCCATTACATAAACATATCCTATGTCAATCTGGGGGATCAAGACGCATCTAACGACACTTCATCCTCCCGAATCCACCATAAAATTAAACATAATAATTAAATTAGTTATAAAATGTACTTATATCTACGTACATAGGGGAAGGTCGTATAGTACGGACGTATAGTAGTATCGGACACATTTTAGTTTTAACAAATAAATCTCGAAATTGGAGACATAAAAAAAATTAAAATAATAATTGTGTACATTGGAGTTCATTCGTTATACCGTATTGGTAAAAAGAAAATAACTGTATCGATAACAAATTTATATCAATTATAATTTTATAAAAATTTCGTATAGTATCGGACATCGTCGGGTAGTATGGGACAGTATACTTAAAAGGCCAAAAAAATATATATTAATAAGAGTAACAATAGGTGAATACTTTCAATAAATACCTTGCGAACGTGTTCGTCAGGGGAGTTATTAACATTTAAGAAAAAAGTAAAATATACAATGTAAGAGCAAATTCGTTAAGTATGGGACAGTGTCGTTTAGTATGGGATATCTTATTATTTTATTATTATTATTTATTATTATTTTGGTATTATTTATTACTATGTTGAAATATAAATTTGGGCTACTCTGACCACTTCACATCTGTCAGTCTCGTATATTTCATTGTCTGAGCTAACTCCCAAAAATGTCATGTATGACTATCAATTAACAAGAACTAGTTGAGAGACCGAGCATCCCTTGTTCAGTCGGAGCGTTTATAAACTAAAAACAAGTTATTGTTTAGTAGTAGGATCTCTAAGATTTATTTTCTAAGAAACATTTTGCTTTTTGAATTTTTTTGTTGATAGGAAAAACAACATTTGTTCTAATAATATCATTTTTTTTTTAAATTTCATTCAATTAAAAAAAAACAAATTATCCTTTTCTAAAGAAAACATGTAATGAAATAAAATTAAAAAGAACTATAATAGGGATTTTTCAGATAATGTACTTATGTCCTACCGTTCATAAAATTCTCAAAAGATGGCGTTTGTTTGCGTATGGGAAGTACACTCAATCTGAGAAGGTTGATGCATGATAATATAATATAGACCGTAACGCCACTCATTTCAAGTTCAGATCAGTATGGGTACCATCGCGGTGGTTACGTTAACGCCGAACGCAAAAATCTCGATATTTAGATGTTTTATTAACTTTTTTTGGATTTCAAATAGGTTCAAAAACCGTTCAAGTTAAACTGAAGATATTAAAATGGCCGATTTTTGTGTGTTGGTTTCAACATAAACAAATATTTTGTTTCCAAGTGAATTTGTAATTAATACAAAATACAGGGTTTACACGATTTTTTTCATCAAAATTTTTGTGATTTTTATGATTCTGTTCAAGGCAATTTGTTTTGTATTGTTTCAAGTATGTTATATATTTTTCCATGGTGATAGCTTTAAGCATTATTTCAAGAATTTGAATTGAATATTGCGATTTGGCGATACTTAGGGCTTTGACGGTAGCAAAATAGATTTAATATTGTTGAAAATATACCAAAAGCCACATAAACATAGATACTTATTGATTGAATTAACAGAAACGATAAATTTCCAACTTGATCAAGTATGGATGACGTGGGTGCGTTCTGGTTGCTCTGTTATATAATATATAATTTCTTCTTACAAACCAAAAATAAATTGAATTTATACATTTTTATTATTAAAATGCAATTAATAACTCGATATCATGTTAAAATTCCTTTGAGAAAAACAAAAACAATACTGACAAGTATTGCAAGTATTGCAAGTATGCACAACGGCATCAAAAATTTTGAAAAGTATTTTTTGGGAAAAAAAAATGAAAAATAATGTTCAGCTATTCATCATTATTATGATATTAGTTAGTAATATCAATCAGTTTTTACGACTTTTTAGAGATTTTCTTATCTTCAATGTTGATCAGCGCCATCTAGTTAAGTTTAGAAAAAGCCGTGGAAAGATTGCGCCATAAATAAAAATCCGTTCAAATGTCCCTAAAATATATTTTTTATCACTGTTAAGTCTTTTTATTTACATAATTATTAACATATTTATTAAGTTCACACAAAAAAAGACAAAAAACAATAAAGTTTCGTGGGATACGAATACGGACCAAAAAATATCTCCTTTAAATGAGTGTTTTCGAAAATAATTCCCTCATAATAACCCATAATCCTAGATTTTCTTCGAAAGGTTTCATGCAGTTTTCGAGATCGTCGGGACACATAACTCGTTTAATAGTATAATAGGATAGCTACTAACTTGTAATAATTAAAAGTGTCAGGCACTATTTTAGTTATTTTTGGGCAATTATTATTTATTATAAGCGTGGACGTGTCCCATACTATCCGAAACTTCCCTGTCCGATAGTATACGACACGACCAACATTATAAAAAAATAAATTAAAAAAGAACACGCCATTTCTCATTCGTTTTAGTATCATCAATTCAATCTGTAATAAACTTATGATACACTTGTAACGTGTGATGTTTGTAATAACTTAAATTGTGCAGATAGTAAACAAAGCAAAAAAATCTATTCCTTACGTTGAAATTGATTTACTCACATAAATCGATGCGGTGCGCGCAGGAACGTCGGCAGCTTGCCACAAACCGGTTCATCCCGTGTCTAGAGTGGTATATTTTGCTTGTGCGTTGCATAAATGGCGTTTAGACGTGAAATAGAGATGTTATCGACATTGTCCCATACTATACGCTGTCCGATACTATACGACTTTCCCCTACACTCCCAAGCGCTCATAGAATAATCGACAACGCTGAAAGTGTCAAAAAACCGACTTCAATCGCGTAACATACGGGTCAAACTGAGAACCTCGTTTTTTGAAGTCGGTAAAAATACTAAAACCTTCTCCTAAATGTAACAAATACTTTTCTGAAAACCGCATCAAAATCGGTTCAGCCAAACGCGAGATAATCGTGGACAAAACATACATACAAACATACATACATACAGGTCAGACTGAGAACCTTCTTTTTTTGAAGTCGGTTAAAAAGAGTTCAACGCGAGCACCACTCCTAACAAAACACCCATAGAAAAGACATCAACGCAAGCACCACTGGTATTATTGTATCTGTTGTGGCCAGATCATAGAATTGATCATTTCATGATATGGCCGACCATTTCATGAAATGGTCGTATTTTATGAAATGGTTTCATTTAAATGTCAACGTTTAATGATATGTCCATCCACGTTTGGCCATATTAATGTAGGATTTCCTTGATATTAAAGGTTTAATAAAAAATAAAAATACGTTGAAAAGTTACTGGCATTCTTTAAATCTAAGTAATCTTTTTTAACAGATAAATTATACATTTTTAATACTTAGCTTTTAAGATTGATATCTACTAACCTATGAAATACTTTCCGAATTTAAAGGCTACGTTGCGCTCGTTTTTTGATTGACTCGAAAAAATATTGTAGTTTAGTGTTGCAACGACATTTAACTTCAATTTTATTTTCAATTGGCGCATTATTAATATCCTTTTTTATTATTATTAATTGTACGCTGCCATGATGCATCACAAAAACAAAAAGATATTAGCGCCTCTAACGGTGGATACTGTAACTATTTTACGATATGGTCACTAATGCTTGACCATTTCATGAAATAGCCGTGCGTTTAGCTGCATATCGTCAAACGTTGATTTATTCATTGATCTGGCCAGACCATATCATGATGTGATCAGCGGATATTTTCCATTTCATGAAATACGACCATTTCATGAAATGTTCGGCCACATCATGAAGTGATCAATTCTATGACCTGACCACGATATATCTATAACTAAAGAAACACACCCATAGAACGGTCAGTCATGTGCCCTTAGCAAGCTACGTAAGTGCATTAAAAGATAAGGGCTTATAACTAAGAATTTAACGCAAAACAATACCTCTGAACATAACGACATAACAGAAACGCGAAGCAATAACGAAATAAAATTAAGACACAAACTATAACAAAACCTACCGAAATACTGTTAGGCCAGTCATACAAGACATCGGAGGTCGCATTGGTTGCAACAGTTCTGATTTTTTGGTATGTTGTTACGGTAGATAACAGTAGTGTAAAACTAATTTTTCAGCTTCGAAAGACTTGTGCTAACTGCGTAGTGCTCCAAAAACATCGAAATTTTCGGACTTTTTTCAGATTTTGGCTTATAACTTCTAAAAAGTACATCTTATGAAAAAGTCATTATACACACTTATAAGGAGACACAATTTCCTATAATTTAAGTGCAACTGCAGCTCTGTAGGTCTAATAGAACCCAAGATACAGCACTTCAAACATTGGAAATTTTCGCTAAAAAGTTCGAAATTGTAGTTTTGCCGCCTTCCGACCAGAATATCGGCTATAATACTCATTCTACGAGGAAAATCATTCAAAAGAAAGTTATAGAGCAGTTATTTAGCTTTAATTTAAGCACAAACTGAAGTATGTAAGACCAATAGTTCCCTTGTAATCTGGACAAAGCGAAAAATTAAGGAAATCAGATTTTTCAAAAAAGGGAGCCTGACAAATTGCAGGACTTTTTTTTTTTTTTTAGGACTTCTGTAAAGGATAAGAAAGACATAAATCGGTGTAAAATAATTTATACTGATATTCTAAAACTTAAATTTTATCACTTAGTGATAGCGGCACCTCAGTTGATACCTGCGACAGAAATATACATGAAATATAGAACAAAATGTCAATTCATATTTATTATAATGAATAACAACGAAGGGGTAGGTATGTAATATTAGGTTTACCTTTAAGCACTTAGCGACGAAACAATCGTGTCCTTTTGGAAGGTCTAGGTTCATCTGACAGCTCTTCCTGGGACTCCGGAGAATGCTCTGTTGCTTGTTATAAAGGGGAGGTTGTCGAAGTCGTCCTCTTCATTCAACTCAGTCAAGGCTATGGACGGAGTGTTGAGTTGAGTCTTCCCCTGACAAACTTTGCAGAAAATTTCAGCCCTGTTGTCTTGCAGGAGCATCTTCCTTTTCCGCACCCATTCTTACACCTGCATGACAGGAATTTCATAAAAACTTGTTATAAATAGTTTAAATACACAGCCCAGGATAGACCTACGAATGGATTACCTTACTTGCATGACAGTAATTTCAGCAGGGTTTTCGACGCTGATTTCTTCGTTGATGTCACTACTCCGACTTCGACAACCTCCCCTTTACAACAAGCAACAGAGCAGTCTCCGAAGCCCCAGGAAGAGCTGTCAGATGAACCTAGACCTTCCAAAAGAACACGATTGTTTCGTCGCTAAGTGCTTAAAGGTAAACCTAATATTAAATACCTACCCCTTCGTTGTAAATCATTATAATAAATATGAATTGACATTTTGTTCTATATTTCATGTATATTTCTGTCGCAGGTATCAACTGAGGTCCCGCCATTACTAAGTGATATAATTTAAGTTTTATAATATCAGTATAAATTATTTTACACCGATTTATGTCTTTCTTATCCTTTACAGAAGTCGTGCAATTTGTCAGGATCCCTTTTTTGAAAAATCTGATTTCCTTAATTTTTCGCTTTGTCCAGATTACAAGGGAACTATTGGTCTTACAAACTTCAGTTTGTGCTTAAATTAAAGCTAAATAACTGCTCTATAACTTTCTTTTTAATGACTTTCCTCGTAGAATGAGTATTATAGCCGATATTCTGGTCGGAAGGCGGCAAAACTACAATTTCGAACTTTTTAGCGAAAATTTTCAATGTTTGAAGGGCTGTATCTTGGGTTCTATTAGACCTACAGAGCTGAAGTTGCACTTAAATTATAGGAAATTGTGTCTTCTTATAAGTGTGTATAATGACTTTTTCCGTAAGATGCACCTTTTAGAAGTTATAAGCCAAAATCTGAAAAAAGTCCGAAAATGTCGATGTTTTTAGAGCACCACGCAGTTAGCACAAGTCTTTCGAAGCTGAAAAATTAGTTTTACACTACTGTTTTCAACCCTAACAACATACCAAAAAATCAGAACTGTTGCAACCAATGCGACCTAACGCGATTTTTATGTCTACGGTGACTGGGGTATGTGTGAGAATCGAACCTGTGACTTTTAGCATGACTGAAGCAGGACCACTAGAATAGAACCACAGAGCTCAAGACATTTCCTATTAGTTTACTTGTAGTTATACGTTGTCAATTAGTTCAATGAATTAATGATTAAAATCTCTTTTGTTCCAAGTTTTAAAGGACCAGGCGTGCTAGTTTGCTCCATTGATAACATGCCAACACAGCTGCCCAGAGAATCCACAGACTTCTTCGGAGACCTACTCTATCCTTACACGGAAGACATCATGAAATCAGACGCCTCCAAACCACTGGAAGATCATAGTTTTTCACCAGTTGTTCAAGGGGTAAGGGTCGCTCATATCTGTCATCTACGTTGTACTCGTAATTTAAAGCGTACATAGATTACAATGGCCTAATACCAATTACGTTAATAGTTAAGGAAAACATTGTGAGGTAACCTGCATACATGATGCCTAGATGTGTACGAGACGCACACGTCTGTAGCTCTAAATGTTAAACCGGGTGATTCTAATTGCAACTCCAGGATGTCAATTCCTTGATGACATTTTCGTGGAAAGCCGTTGGATGCGGGCAGCGCAAGACTGGTCGACATGCTAATCTTGGGCGAGGATTATCTTCAGCAGTGGACATCTTTTGGCTGATGATGCTGATGTTAAAGAGAGATACTATGAGAAACTATTTCGGAAAAAATACAATGAAAAATTATTTTCAGGCCATTATCACGAGCAATGGAAAACTAACACCGCCATTCGAATACATCAATGAGTTGCGACAGTCCAACACGTAAGTGTTAGTGTAGTTTAATTCTTGTGCAGAAGTAATTTATTCTTCGTTTAAAGCTTTTATATATTTTTAAAGTAGATTGTATTTTATAGCAGATGTAGGCAAATCGCACACTTTTTACAATTTCGAACGCGTAGGTATATCTTATAACGAAACACTGTATGCTTGTTTCGGTTTCATTTATTTCACCGCTATGGAAAGGGAAAAACTGAAGTAGGTTGGAACCGAAAAATCTTGGGACCGACTCGCAGGGACGTGACAACTCCTTCCGCGATTAAGCGCTTAAAATAAAAACCCCTTCGATAGCATATCCCAAATGTATAGGTTACCCAATCGTTCATTAGGCTTATGAAAACTGGGTTTATAAGGGTATTTTTTCAAACGAGGTTCGGGCGGGGCGCGTGTCAAGGTCGTACAATGAGACATACATAATGCTTTATCTATGTCTCATTCTCATGTATTTAGAAGCGGTCGTGACTCAGTTCGGCTGGCGTGGTCACATTGATCACGCATGTTAAGTGACTACAGACACGGTCATAACCTGGATAGGTTTGACTTGTTAGTGGCATTTATCTTGACTGTTTCCGTGCTTCGCAAGGCACGTTAGGCCGTTGGTGCCGGCTGCTATCGCTAGCAGTCGTTAAGCCATGTCAGAGGCCTTATAGAAAAAAGAGGCTTGAAAACTTCTGACACTGGGGTTGGCCACTAGCCCCACAACCTCCGCCAATCCGGACTTGGCCCCCGTGTGTGGAGTATGGCCTAAAACCTTCCCGAGTCATGGGAAGAGACCCGTGCCCCTGCAGTGGGGACGTAATGGGTTGTTAACACAATGCTTTATTTATGCAAACGAGAGGTGGAAGAAAGATTGTAGGTGAAGAGTCATGCGGAATTCACTCCAGTTTAGCGCCACCGCGGTCTGTGAAGCCGGAAGTGAAGTGAATAAAAATTTGGATTACAATTAAAATAAAAGATTGTTGTGATGGGGAAGTCGGTAATCCCGCCAGTTTTCGACCAATTAGTGGAGTTGTCAAGTTTGGAAAGCAAAAAACATATGTTGGTGTAGCAATTATGTTGTTAAATTAGATCTCCATATATGGTACATACACTTAATTTCAATAAAACAAACAAAAACTGTTATTTACCCTTACTGTTGTTGAATAAATCGGTAAAAATACGCAAAATGCCGATTTTACCAGTTTTTGACCAGATGTTCTAGTTTTCGACCACCTTTGTCCAGTTTTCGACCAGAGACTGAAGCAAAGTATTTATGAAAAAGTATTGGTGTTACGTAGAAAAAAGTTTCAAAACAGAGTTTTAACAGTTTATATGTTGCAGGGATATGTTAAAATCAGTGATTTGATCAAATCCCAGGATATGTTAAAATAATAAAACCATTTTATCATATCCCTAAACTTTGGATTCCTGGGTTGCCTGCGTCCAGTGACTTCCCGTAACTTTCACCAGACCATCGGTCCACCAAGTAAGGGGCTTGCCTAAGTTACGTCTTCCGCGATACTCCAGAACTTTAATGCCTTGGGGCAGCTATCTGTTTTACGAACTATGTGCCCCGCCCATTGCCACTTCAGTTTAGCGATTCTGTGAGCTTTGTTGGTTGCTTTAGTTCTCCTGCGTATAATAATACCTTTACGATGTTTAAGGGGCAATCTCGCATCTGTAGGCCTCTGGAATCTTTGCGAATGCACGTGCGTATGCTTTTGTCATTCTTATTCGTATACAATGTGAATTCTTACTGCTCAGAGTGCGGTCCTCTAACAATATCATAACATATGAGTATGACGCTCTGTCAGGCTAAGCTCAATATAGAGGATGACATAATTGTATCTTCCTAGTCTGAGCTGTTGGAAGAGATTAAGAAAATCTACGGGCAATAATACGCAACCACAGGTTTATCTATCAGTAATTTGGCTACAGATCTGAGAGCCAGATTGAAGCGATACAATGCTGAAGATATCTCTGACGTCAGCCTGCACGAAGTTAACTCTAAAACATCTTAACACTTTGGCGCGCGGTAGCGGGAACACCCGTTTATCAGCTTCCATAAAGTTTGACAGTGCGGGGATCCCCGTTTGTGCGTGACATTCGTCGAACATTAGATTAGGGGCCTTAAGGTTGACACTATAACTAAATCTGAGCTACTCATAATGACAGTATTCTTGCTCTTTATATGGCGCTCATTCATTTTGCACGGGGCTTACCGTAGTAATGATAAGAATCATTTAAATACAAACGGGGTTCCCCGCACTGTCAAACTTTATGGAAGCTGATAAACGGGTGATCCCGCTACCGTGCGCCAAAGTGTTAAGAACAACAAGGCACTGGGAGATAAGTGATGATAGAATTACGAAAGAACTTCTGAAAACAGATGGAAAACCGGTACTGCAAGCTATCAGAAGCTGTTTAATTACATTGTAATCAATATATGAACAGGTAAGGGATTGCATGTGGTGGTACTCTTCTTCAAAAATGGTGATAGGACCCTGCTGAAGAACTATAGACCCAAATATAGAACGTAATTTAACTATAGCATTTAATTCTGTCTAGACCAAGGCTGTGCTATAGTCACTCCAGCAGTGACTATCAATATATCAAAGTGTTGATGTGCTTGTACGAAAACGCTACCATATTATTCCGCCTCCAGGATTAAAATTGGAAAATAAACCCGCTGCAGCATAGGGTAAGACAGGGATACATTATATCTCCGAAGGTACTCAACACTGCCCTGGAAGTTGTTTTCAAGCTTCTGGACTGGAGAGGATTCAACTTAATTATCGACGGCGAGTACATAGCTTTCTTAGATTCGCTGACGATATCATGGTCTTAGCTAAGACCTTGGAAAACTAAGGTACAATGCTCGATAGACTCAGTAGAGCCTCTCATCAACATGTGGGTCTTAAAATGAACATAAGCTAGACAAAAATATATCATAATATCCTCTGAAGATTGGAGACTTATGACACTTGCGAGTTGTTGACGGATATGTAGCCTGGGACAAATAGTTCAGCTGGATAGTTCCAACTTCTAGAAATATATCGATTGTTGAATCCAATTCTGCTCGGCAGTATCCGGAAAGCTCCGCAATATAGGGTTACTTAAAATTTGTTCTTGATACCTAAGGGTGTGCATGTTCGCATGATAACAAACAACTTTCCCTTAGGAACCCATGGTCAAATCGCAAAAAAAGCATACTAATTTGGCCATTTAGTTGACCTATTTCTATGGTATCCAAAACTTTTTTCGATTTGACTATGGGTTTCTTAAGGAAAGTTGTTTGTTATCATGAGCACATGATAACAAACAACACATAGCCTTTCGTATCAAGAACTAATTTAAAGTCACCCTTTATGTTTACGTCCAAAATATAGCAGTGTCTCAATACTAAGGTACTTGAGCAGAACGTGTTACTAGTGGTAACATAAGCCACTGAGACATATTAACTTACTATGAGCCTCATAAAAAGTATTAAAGCTGTTCAAAGATAGAAAGATAGATAAAACGTTTAATTTAAAGAGCTATGGAGCGTGCTATGCTTGTAGTTTCTCTTAGTGATCGAACTCAAAAAGAGATACTGACTTGGTGGCTAAGTAGTTAGCGATCCTGACCTCTGATCCGAGAGTCGTGGGTTCGATCCCTACACAGGGCAAACTTTTCTGTGATGAGCAGAATTGTTTGCTCTGAGTCTGGGTGTATTATATCTATATATGTATGTAGTTAAAGTATATGTGTATATATATCTGTATCTGGTTCCCAAGATACAGGGAATCCTAGTTTGGGGCCAGATAACCGTGTGTGATTTGTCCCAGATATTAATATTATGATATTTTACTCGATGAGCTCTTAACATCTTCTGCTGTTTTAAGAGGCAACAGGCAACCATACAAGTTCCTAGGCTAAAGAAGTAGCCAAATTTTTATTAGCAGTTTAGAAAGTTATCATTCTGTTATGAAGTAATTAAGAAAAGTTGGCGATTATGAAATAATCATGCTGGGATGTGGACGTTTTTCAAATGGTGCATAAATTAAATGATCCGCCGACGTTTGCTAGCCATATATAATTTTCAACTTTTTAAATAAACTCGAGCGTCTTCAAAATCTCACTGATCTTGCTATCAGATTTATCTTTTATCTCCGTAAATATCATCACGTGTCCCCGTATCGAAGAGATTGGAATGGTTTCCAATTAGTTACCGTCGTGACCTTCACACCCTGTTACATCTTTATTTTCAAAATCCCCAATTTATCTTAAAGAACGTTTCAACTTTATCTTCTACTCACAGTCGTCTTCTTCGTTCCTCCGATAACCTCCGTCTCCATATTCTTCCTCACTCTACCAATTTCTAACCTCACTCCTTTACTCATCAAGCTATCCGCCTCTAGAGTCCCCTTCTTGTACCCATCAAACAAGCCCAATCATTGCACTCTTTAAAAAAGGATAAAAAACAAGCATATCTTCTTGACGTCTAAAGAGCTCATCACTTCTCCAATCATACTTTGGAAATAATTATATGTATACGGGATGTAAATATGGTCGTGCGTCAAATTTTAATCAGTGCTTCTATTCCTGTTTCTGATCAATTTTCCCCAAGGAGCACATAAATCAAATCAAATCGTAAAAAATTAACTCCTCAATACTAATTTGGCCACTCGGCTGATCGATTTTTATAAAGAATCCAAAAGTTCACTGCTACTATCGAACATTATATACATTTATCTATTTTTCATATCACAAAAGACAACATGCATTTTTTCCCAGTAACTACTACCTTAGTTTTGCTTGTTAGAATAAAACGGTCGAAAACAGGAGCATTGTTATTCTCTTTCCTGATTTCGAACACGTCACATTTTTGACATTGCTAGTTTTAAGTACATTTTAAATATGGTGGACGAAAACTGGCAGTATCAACCTAAAAGTATCCGACGCTCGGCAGATCGATTTTTATAAGGAATCCAAAAATTTACTGCTAGTATCGAACATTAAATATAAATTGTCTATTTTTCATATCACAAAAGACAACACATGCATTTTTTCCAGTAACTACTACCTTAGTTTTACTTGTTAGAATAAAACGGTCGAAAACAGGAGCATAATTTCGACCACGTCATATTTTTGAGATTGCTAGTTTTAAGTAATTTTAAATATGGTGGACTAAAACTAACAGTATCAACCAAGAAGTATCCGACGCTAGGCAGATCGATTTTTTAAAGATGCCAAAAATTTTCTGCTACTATCGAACATTAAATATAAATTGTCTATTTTTCATATCATAAAAGACAACACATGCTTTTTTTTCTAGTAACTACTACCTTAGTTTTGCTTGTTAGAACAAAACGGTCGAAAACAGGAGCATTGTTATTCTCTTTCCTGATTTCGACCACGTCATATTTTTAAGTTTGCTAGTTTTAAGTACATTTTAAATATGGTGAACGAAAACTGTGAGTATCAACCAAGAAGTATCCGATTATTCATATTCCTTAATGGTGATACCTAATGGTCTTAAAATTCGCAACACAAGAAGAGATTTTTTTTTCCACTTTCTATGTAGGTACCACTTTGGTTTGCACGCTTCCGATCGCAATAAATCGCAGGACACACAGAGGCGGCCGCGGGGCAGTAGCGTTCCGAAGGCGGACCTGCGGAAAGCAAACTTAGAGCGGACCCCTTCAGACAGAAATTGCGGCGTCGCGGTAGCGTCGCGGGGGCGGTATGTCTGAAGGCAAAAGCGTTCGGGACCACTTTTTTCGGGAATTTCGTTAAATAGGTATTTTATTATAACTGTTACGATACTCTCTGTACGTAAAGATTTAAAAACTGGTCAACCTCACACTAACACAATACTTTCTATCTGTAAAACTTATAAAATACAAGAAAAACACTCAAAAATCTGTAATTTAATACAACTCGCAAGCACGCCCCCGCACCGCGCCGCAAACGCGCCGCTGTGTGGGGGGTTTCATATATTTCAATGGAATACAACTGGTCCCGCGCCGCGGCCGCTTTCCCGCTACCGCGCCGCCACCGCGCGGGATTCGCCAGTCTGTAGGCCCGACCTTCCCGCTTTCGCCCCCGCGCTGGTACCGCATCGGGCGAATCCCGTCCGGTTTTGGTGTAAAGGGTTTCATAGTAATCCGAACATTACAAAAAATCCCGCTCCCGGTACCGCCCCGCGGCCGCCTCTGTGTGTGCTGCGCTTAACCGAATGACAGTGAGTAGGTAAACAAACAATCACGCATCAACTTCATTCAAATCAATGCCTACAGTCGCCCGGACCGACTGCATCGCATATTCCATTCTATAATGGTCCGTATGGTTGTAACGTAAGGATCATATTTGTCTAAAAGCTGAAAGGGTTCATTATGGTAAGTGGTTCCAAAGTGTTTAGTTAATCTTTAAAAATACCGCTTAAAAAACCCAAACGAAAGGGTTTTGACGCCTACTGGGTTTGGTAAGCAAACCCCTTGCAGAAACCCATTCAAAAACCCCTGAAGGGCTTACCAGTCCAGTCCCTGCCGACTCGGCGGCAGGATAGGAGCTGGAGGCCTCAGAAGAACGCCGAAATAGGAGGTCTGGGAGGTATCATATCCGCTCGCCTTCGCTGGCTTGGCCACCTAGAGAGGATGGATGAGGACCGTGCGGCAAAGAGAGCGTACAAGGGACGACCGACAGAGAAACGCCCTGTTGGGCGCCCCTGGTACCGCTGGAGTGACGAAGTACAAAAAGACCTGATTACCCTACAAAGAGCCGATTGGCATGATGCGGTACAGGACAGGAAAGAGTGGCGGAATTTGGTGTCGGAGGCCAAGATCCTCTTTAGGTCGCGGAGCCAGTGAAGTATGTAAGTAAGAAGTAGGTACACATAACTTGGACCCAATTTCCGCTAAGTACTGATTCGACTTCATGAAGGTCACGATGTCCAATCTCTGGGGTTACATACGACTTAGATGAAGATTCATACAATCGGCCTGTTCATTTTGAAGGAATTTTAATATTTTTACGAGAAACGACCTCTTGTTGGTCCCTCGACCATTAACCACTTTAGTAATTCACCCATTAATTCTTCTTTATAACAGACGTTCCCGGCACAAGGTAGAAGGCAATGACCAGCAGAAACAAGTGGTGATCCTGGGAAGTGGGCTGGTATCGGCGCCGGTGGTCGAATATCTGTCCAGGGACAAGGACATTGCAGTTACTGTTGGTAAGATTGCTCTACTGTAGCAATACCATGGGCTCCCACAGCCCATAGATCATCATCATCATAAAAACCGGAAGAAGACTTCCACTGCTGAACATAAGCCTATACACAAATAACACATAGCACGGTTCTTACGCACATACATCCAACAGCTTCGTCATCATCAACAAATCATCAATAAATGCAAGAAAGTTAACAGTATGATCGAGCTTCCATCATGGCATCGAGACATAATGATGATAGTTATCCTAACGCTATAGGGTTTGTTTTATCTGTAATATTCTTTCTTCCCTTCAGCGTCACAATTCAAAGAAGAAGCCGATGCTCTAGCAGAACGATATGGCGTTCGAGCTGAATACCTCCAAGCCAACGACGAAGCTGCGCTTGCTTCTTACGCTTCTAAAGCTCGCCTGGTTATCTCCTTGCTGCCTTATGACCTGCACGGAGCTGTGGCCAGGGCCTGTCTGAATAGCGGCACTCATTTGGTCACGGCTTCCTATGTCACACCTGAAGTACAGGAACTTCATAAAAAGTAAGTCAACGGAACAATCGACCACCTTATTGGTTTACAGATTTCGACATCAGACTGGCTGAGTCGCTAGTGTCGTAAGTTCTTACGATTACGTACTTTTTAGCATCATTACACGCTCTCAATGTCTCGTCGTATTGTATCAATATCGGAAGTGATGTTAATATGGGACATAAATTTGACATGAATGGAAAGTTCAGACGAATGCTCGCGAACGTAAAACGACTAAGCCTTCTTACCTTCTTACAGAGCCCAAAGTGCAGGCATAACTCTACTAAACGAAGTTGGTTTGGACCCCGGCATCGACCATCTGCTGGCCCTGGAATGCATTCATGATGTACAGAACCACGGAGGACGGGTGGACTCTTTCGTTTCATACTGCGGAGGTAAGCATATAGATTAGTTGTCATGATGGTTCTTGACATAACCTTGTTATTAACTGAGCACTAGTTCTAAGTTTTAAAAAATCTCTACTAGTCATACATAATATGCCTCATTCGTTCGTTTCGTAGTAAGTTCGAACCTCGACTATTATCACATTTGTGTGATAAGCAGATGAGTTTTCTCCGCCTCCGTGGCGTAGGGGCTAGTCTACTCGCTTCACACTAGGGAGGTGGCGGGTTCAAGGATGTAGGAATCAGTTTGGTTGGCGGCAAGGACTTTTGGAGCCTGCCAGCGGGGTATCCCTGCCCCGCACATTCATCATTTTATTTGGCCTTTCTATATCCTTTGGTGATAGAGTACATTGTCCTGAACTGTTTCTCAGGTTTGCCTGCGCCTGAGTTTAGTGACAACGCACTGAGGTACAAATTCTCATGGAGCCCTCGAGGTGTCCTGCTCAACACTATCTCAGGAGCCAAATATCTCAGCAGGGGACAGGTAATGACAATATATTCAAGGAAAAACATATTAACCCCATCTTTGCGGTCGCGCAGTCGCTTAAATAATTACTCCTCAAATTGTGGACTGTTTATACAAAATCAGTCAGCTTGCTCGGTCAACTTTGTATGAAAATTCAAATTAATTCATACAGAAATTTCTTAAATATACATATTTTTATGCATCAGTTTCATGTATGTATATTCAGTCCTAAAAAGGGGGTTGTTGAAAAAACATCAACCTACATAGATTTCGGGCAGAAAATCAGAAAAAGGTGTATCAGTTTTTCTTCACAGTATAGGTATTCTTTTAAGTAAACCGCTTTATTTGCAGATTGTGGAAGTTCTCAGTGGCGGTGAATTGATGTCAGTGTCTCGAGAACTAGACTTCCTGCCCGGCTTTGCATTTGAGGGATTCCCCAATAGGGACAGCACCAAATACTCTGAGCTATACGGCATTCCCGACGCTCACACTATGTTTAGAGGAACTTTGCGTTACAAAGGTAGGTAACTGTCATAACTTCATAACATATTGAAAAAAGAATGTGGACTATTTTGTTCATCTATGATTCTGTTGTAGGTTTCGCTGAAACGATGAAGGCGTTGCAACTCTTTGGACTTGTCGACCCGAACCCTCATCCCACACTTCACCCAGAAGGACCAAATATTACATGGGTAAGGGTGGATCCAGGTGGTTCCCATGTTCCATCTTATTATTGTATTCGTTATTATTACACGTTCAATTCAAATATTCTATTGCACAGAAACATAATACATGACTATAACCGCCTCCATAGCTCAGTGGCTTGTCCGCTCGCTTTACATCAGGAGGTCGCGGGTTCGATTCCCGGCGGGGTCCAACTTTTTAGGACTCGGTTTGGTTGGTGGTAGGGCATTTTCGAGCCCGCCTGGCTAGCTACCATCATCTTATCTAAGTATTGTCGCCAAACATCAATGTTAACAGCATTGATGTGTTCCGGCATGAAGATAAGATAGCCAGTTCTCCATTGCATTGGGGAATCTTGGTAAGCCCGCTTCCATCTTCGGCATCATCATCACTTACCATGAGGTGAGATGATGCCAAGGGCTTACCAGTTGAGGGTAAAAAATACGTGAAAGTAATACATATTTAAAAGAATGTAACTGTACAACTTAGGCGGCCTTATTGCTTAGAGCAATTTCTTCCAGGCAACCTGAGACACGTTATTATGTTAAGGTATATTCTAAAATTCCTGTTTTTACTGTAGCTTCTATTAAACGCAGATTACATGGTTAAAGTTCTCATCGTTCAGGACAGCCGATTCGCCAACTTCAACTCAACTCAAACCTCAATTCAAAATGTTATTTAAGTAGATGCTTTACACATTCTTTTAAATAGTAATTTTTTTTCTGCCTAGTACAAAGTCGGAGCTTACTTGTTTTCCCTATTACCACGTGGAATCTACACTCAACGTTTCGGGAACTATTTGCGAAGCGAGAAGATACGTCGAGTCCAAAAGAAACTCGCTTCAACACATTCTGTATGATAACACCAAAAATGTTTTTTGCGAATAAAATTTAAACATTTTATTTCCTTGGGAAATGTTGTTCAGTACCTTGAGTTGAAGCTACGGTGTATAATTTTTTTGAGTTTTCTAAAATGACCCTACATTGTCGTTATTATAAGAATTCATGTAGTTTTCAAGAAATTGCATTTTTCATTTATGTTCTAAAGAACATTAAGTCAAAGTCAAAGTATTTATTGCTGATTATTGGTAGGATTACAATAGATGATATGTTATAAATGTGCGCAATAACCTGCCTTATAAACGCTTTGTGGTGTTTATTGGTTTCAGCGTCAATTCGCCTGCGAACTCCTCGGCCTCACCGACACCTCCATATTCTACGAGAACCTGAAGACACGGCTAGTTGAGCGCATCGGAAGTTCCGGGGCACAAGCTCTGGAATCGCTGGGATTCCTCGAGGATGATTTGATTGACAAACGAAGCTCACCCCTCGATACCATCAGTCATTATTTAAGCAAGAGGCTGCAACTTGGTATGTTGTGTTATTTATCATATCATACTTCTCAATATTTATCGTATTAAGAGTTCTGCGGTTATCACATACATAATTCTACATAAATAAACTGTAGTACACTTCTGAATAATTTTGAGTAGTTTCTTGTATGTATGAGTACGTGAAAAGGTCAAATTAAGATTTTCGATTGTCTTTAGCAACGTTTGTTTATCCTTTAAATGTTTACAAGTAATTTAAAAAGTTGCCATACATTTTTTAATAATAGCAAAATTGGTGACAATCAACACTGATGTTAATCTTGTCGAACTTTTTTTCATACTGAGCGTTTCATTGCAATGTACCAACTAGCCACTAATTTACTTTGGAACCAAACCTCTTTCAATTATTTTCAGCAAAATCTCTATCTTGTTTATTCTTCTTAGAGAAATACGATACTTCTCTGGTCAGTCTTCCAAACCACGAGTAGCTCTCATTTGCTTTCTCTCTTCATCAATACTAATATTCTACAGGCAAGGACGAGACAGACTTCGTGGTCCTCCGGCACGAGGTGGGAGTGACGTGGAGCGACGGCAGGAGGGAGAGGCGTGACGTCACCATGACGGTCAGAGGGGATCCGACCTCACACACAGCCATGGCGCGAACAGTTGGCCTGCCCACCGCTATTGCCGCTAAAATGGTTTTGGATGGTACAGAAATGTTCTAAGTAGATAACACAAAAATATAAACTGTCGAAGGACCAAAGAGTTAGGAATTTGGATTCGAAAGTTAGAAGTTCGGGACGAGATATCGTGGTTTTTTACCGAAGAAAGAATACGTCTTCATCTGTAAAAGTCAACCTCTGTGGTGTACATTATTTTTAAAATCAACCCTTGCAAATGTGCCATTTGTCTTAGCTACATATTAATCTGCCAAACGCAAGCAGTAATAGTACATTATGGTACTAGTGTGTAACATTGGTGATTACCGTCGAGGCGCCATTGAGACCCGAGCCGTAGGCGAGGGTCTTAAGAGAGCCAAGGACGGTAATCATCAATACACACGAGTATCATACGACGTTTTTCAACACACTTGTGAATAAAATAACAATAAAAACTCATTTCAACAGTGAAAACGAGTTGTGAAAAATGTTTCGCTATGGCGGGAAAAATTAATCAGTTTTCCTATGCGCGCGCATTGCGATCGGCCACAGACTAAAGGGATGAGGTTTTTTTTTTATTTTCGGCGCATAGGATTTGCGCCTATTCTGCCACGTACAAAATGGGGAATTTAAAGTTTTCTTTTATTACAGAGAAAACAAAAGTTATATTTGAGTGAAAGTTTTATTTATTAAACACGTACGAGTTAAAATTATCTATTTAAATAAGAAGTTGCATGAAATGAGCAAGCAATAGGAACATTAATTTATTTGTTCTATTGAACACGATCTTTTTTTTGAATAAAAACTTTTTTAAGAACAAAGCAACTCAACCAATAAATTTTTAAAAAAATCTATAACTCACTAGTGAGTTATAGCAATGAAAAAGTCACAGTTTGATTATGGGTGTCATTCTGTGCCTAATTGCGGTGACCATAGAGCTACTTTATGAGCAAGTGTGTTGAAAAAAATATAAAAAAACAACTTCAGACCCTCTATCTACTTATAATATACTTAGTTAAAATATTAAGGTTGCATAATAAAATCGAGTTATGTCGAGCTTGTCAGGAAAAGTAAGCGCGAAAAATCACATATATAGGGTGACTTTAAATTAGTTCTTGATACGAAAGGCTATGCATGTGCTCATGATAACAAACAACTTTCCCTAAGGAACCCATAGTAAAATCGAAAAAAGAATTGGACTGGAAATTAGTATGAAGAGCCCAACATTTTTTTTTGCGATTTGACTATGGATTCCTTAGAGAAAGTTGTTTGTTATCATGAGCACATTCATAGTCTTTCGTATCAAGAACTAATTTAAAGTCACCCTATATATTTTTTAGTAACAAGCCAGATCAGTTACTTTCAGATTTACAGCACTGACAAGATTAATGGCCACGGGGCCAAGTCCGGATTGGTGGAGGTTGTGCGACTAGTGCCAACCCCAGTGGCAGAAGTGTTCAAGCCGCCTTTAAGACCTCAGACATGGCTTAACGACTGCCATCTTAGTGATAGCAGCCGGCACCAACGGCTTCCGTGGTCGCAACGTGCCTTGCGACCACGGAAAACCTATTCAGGTTATGACCGTGTGTAGCGTCAGTGCGTGATCGACGGGACCACGTAAGCCCCGCCCGCTTCCTATATCCTATATCCAAATGTTGTTATGTTGTCTTCAGGTGAAATCCAGGAGCGGGGCGTGGTACTCCCCTTCTCCCCGGTGGTGTACAGATCCCTGCTGTCCCGGCTCCGAGCGGACGGCATCACCGCCCGGGAGTCCACCACAAAGCTCAACTGAAACTTCATTAAGTACTTCTAGAATAAAGATTCATTTGTTTTAAGTGCATCGTACATCCTATTTATGTTTACCTATCCTTAGATAACAAACAAAACACAACTGGTTTAAAAGTTATTTAAAAATTATAAGTTATTTATTATTTTTATTTAAGTATTTAGTAAATTGTGTTTTTGATGGAATATTGTTATGATTTTTGTTCGTACTGTGTTGAAACACAAAATAAATCAAATATTTCGATACTTTTGTTTATTACTTTATTAAATCAATATAAAACCTTTTTAGTGGGACACGCAAGAAAATTTAAAAAGCCTTTAAATGTACGAAAAATTTTAACAAACGTTTTCGATTTCAGCAAGTCAAGGCAGCCGCCGAAAATGAAAATACAGCTATCCAGTAATGTCATCTGGAAAAAAAAGGTCTGACATGTTTGTCAATCTTATATCATTTTTTTGCTAACCTAAAATGTTTTATCAAATGACTTGATTTTGCTATTTTGAGTTATTTTTTACGGTTATTTTTATAAATTTTATTGAGCTAAATCTCGATTGTGTCGTGACACGTCCCGTTGCATTTTATTTTTTAATGCGTGACAATTTAGAAATGATGACTTTACGTTGAAGTTGTATGAAATGGAAAACGACCCGAATAACACTGTAAGTACAAAGTGTTCCCGAGGATGTGCTTGAAGCGCCGGTGGCCTCGGGAGCGCGCGGAAGGTAGGAGCCCGTCCTCGCGCTGTTCGGATTAGGTAAATGCGTTCACATGGAAACGATACGCTCCTTGTTTACAAATAAATGTATACAAATTCTCTCTGAAGACCCCGATAAGTGGAAAATTCCAATTTGAACTAAATTAACTATCGTTTTAGACCACACGCAGAAATTGTTGTGATAGATAACATCAAACGATACCTACGTTGAAATGCGTTTGTGTTTGTGTCTAGAAGAGTCGAGTGTTTAGATAATTATAGCTTCCGTAAACCTACACAGATATGATAGAACTCAGTGATAGAAACTCTGTGGTGACAGCTTTAATTACATTTACTGACCTTGGCTATTTTATTTACTTTTTATAAAGGCATATTAATTAGTTACGAAAATACAGTTCAAAATGATAACTAAATAGCATGATTACAACCGTAATACATGGTTTCCTGAGACATCTTCAAACCTGTTGTATCTTACGTACCTAGTATTGTGTAAAGATAATAGTATATCAATCAATAACCCCTCGTCTGTAATCAATCAACTTTATGCCTACCTATTCATGACAGCGGTATTTTTCTTGCTTTTTAGTTTGTATGATCTTGATTATTGTCCCGTTTTTCATCAAGACCGTGGGGTAGCAGGCTGGGCACAGGACATAGTCGTTCATATCTCTCAGATGCAGAGGCATGCTTCCTTAATACCTTACAACCAGTTGTATCCAAGTATCTCTTAGTCCTTCCCTTAGTCTAGTTCCTTGACATCAGAATATAATTTGCAAGAGCCGAAACTTCCGCCCCTAGAAATGTAGTAACAGTATTCAGTGAAGCTGTCTGGGTTCTTGACGTCCGAGATAGCGAATCGCAGGCGTAGGTGGTTCATAATGGTAATCATGCAGGCATCACGATTCCAAAGAATACTATAACTGAAGTAGGTAAAGAAGTAACATTCACTTCTTTCCATAAACACATCTTCACTGACATGGCAATGCATGCATCAAGCACAAGTAGAAGGTATACCTTTGAGACGACTTGTATGAAGTGTCAGACAGAGCTGATGATACAGCTCTATCCACCATCCTACTTGCAACTAGTATGTGCGCGTGTGTGTGTGTGTCTTAATGGTTTTCACGTAACAAAGTTTCATACCTTAAAGTTCTTCGATGTTGTAGTTCTTCGATCTTGTTATGACTGTGGTTGGCGTCTCTTGTAGTTCTTTGATATTTTTGTAACTGTGGTAGGTATGTCTTGTAGTTCTTTTTTTTTGTCTGACTCGGTGACTCAGTGGTTAATGCTCTTGACTACTTATCCGAGAGTCGTGGGTTCGATCCCCACCCAGCGCAAACATTTCGTGATGTGGATGTTGCTCTGTGTCATGTATCTATATAGGTAAAATAAAATAAAATAAAATGTATTTTTTACCCGAATGCGTCAGAAGGAGAGTTATGTTTAACGAGTGTATGTATGTATATTTCTTTGGCACGCTCTGTAGCCTAAACGGCTTGATGGATTTTAGCTTGAGAGGTGTCGTTAGATCCATTTGATCCCCAAATTTTGACATAGGATACATTTTAATTTTAATGCATTTTAATTTTATTTTTAAAATGTGGTTAGGTTATTTATGAGCAAATGACCTCCCTGAGGAGTATGTTAACGATCAGGCCAAGTGGAGTAGATTGAGTCGGAAAGTGGACCCTGGCTCCAGCCGGGATAACGTTAAGTAGAAAAAGAAAATGGTTAGGCTATTTATATATTTATTTCTTTGACGTTGTTGCAACAGACGGCGGGTCGCGAGACTGGGCGGTGCATGTCGGTGGCAGCCATGCAGGCGCTGCACCGGCTACGCGAGTGCCGGCTGCTGTGCGACGCGATCGTGCGCGCAGACGACGGCGCCGCGTTCCCCGTGCACCGCGCCATACTCTCAGCCTGCAGCCCTTACTTCCTGTTAGTGGTAGAACTAATAGTTGGTAGTAGGTAGCACCATTTATAGCCTGTAAGATGTTGACGTTGTTATTACATTTGTATTACACCGCAGCATACTCTCAGCCTGCAGCCCTCACTTTCTATTAGTGGTAGTATCAATAGTTGGCAGTAGAGTGGGTAGTACTGTTTGTTGCAAACTTATTGATATATTTGAATTCTTAATGCTTCCGCTACGTTAACTGGCTGCCGCCAAGTAACCCGCGATGGATGCCGAAGCGCTTGCTACTCAAAAACGTAACGCCGCCATCACAAAATTCTAGTTACTATATTGCATGAGACAACATCGCGGCATTAGTCACACTGAGCTGCAACCATGTCATATATCAGTATTTTTAAGATACTGACAGGCTCTGCTAGTTGCCGAAACGACTCTCGCTTAACTAAGCCGACAGCCTTCAAATAACAGCGACTCCTTACATCCAGGGCACTGTTCACAACGACGCTGCACTCTCGCGAGCAAAGCGACGTGTTGATATCGGGGGTGCGTTCGGAGATCCTGTTACTACTAATCGAGTATGCGTACCTGCGGCGGATCGACGTGACGGACACGAATGTGCACGAGCTGCTGATGACCGCCGACTACCTCGCCTTCCTCGGCGTGCTGCAGCTCTGCTGCGACCACCTGCGCGTCTCCCTCAACCCGAAGAACTGTCTCGGCATCATGATGTTCGCCAGGTTACTAGTAATATCTCTTAAAGAAAAGACAGGTTGAAATTAAATTAACTTACATTAAGAATCATCTTTTCCTCGCTTTCCTTGGCGTACTGGAACTCTATGCTGCTACCATCAGTGTTTCTTCCTTAATCTGAAGAATGCCTTGACATAATACAATAATTATTTACCAGAAAAATCTGTTATTCTGTTCTTCGTCTTCTATAGTGTCGATAACAAGTCATACAAATCTGGTCTAGTGTGTAACTGTAATCTCTGTTATGAGTTATGACTAGAAAGTCGTAAAGATTAATAAAAACATGCCAAAGGAGTCGTATCTATCTTGGCGAGCTTACAACTGCAGAGCTATGGTAGCAATCTGCCTTAGAAACTGCCTCGGAATCATGACCTTTGCTAAGAGCAAATGAGACACGCTTCACTAAAATGATGTTTACTGACCTTTCAATTTTTCAAAGAATGTTCTTTTTCAGACGCGTTTTCTGTTATAAACTTGAGGCAGACGCTCGAAGATATTTGCTGCGCTATTTCGTGACTGTAGCAACGCAGAGTGATGAGTTCCTCCATCTACCGCTTGAGGAGTTGAACTCGATCATTCTCGAAGACGAATTGAACGTGAAAAGCGAAGAGGTGGTCTGGGAAGCGGTGCTGCGTTGGGTGAATTACGACCCCGACAGCCGTTGGCAGCACACGGTCAAGCTAATGGGCAGCATCAGACTTGGCTTGCTTGATACCCAAGTACGTACGTTTCTGAAGTTCGGAATCTACAGTTTTATTGGTTGCTGCTGAAAATATTCTGAATACCTGGTGTTCAATAACTATGTATGTCCCCGTGTATCAACCGAGAGAGATAGCTTTTTAAAATAAATATTGTTCTTCTTTTTCTAGTTTTTCCTTGAGAATGTTAAAGATCATCCTTATGTAACTGGAAATGAAGGATCGCGGCCAATTATTATCGAAACATTAAAGTTTCTTTATGATCTGGAAATGATTGCTCAGAGAGACGGAGAAGTTGCTACGCCAGAGATTGCTCGGCCTAGAGTACCGCATGAGGTTAGCTTTTTTCTTGTCTCTTATTCGTATGTTAATTCTGTTAAGACCTATTTGGCATAACTGGGATATAAATTGCGTGTTGCCCTTCAGGTTTTATTTGCAATCGGTGGATGGAGCGGTGGATCACCAACGGCATTCATTGAAACATACGATACAAGAGCTGATCGATGGATAAAGGTGAAATTTATTTGAAGTATAATTATCTTTTAAATGCAAAATTATATAGATAGGTAATTTCCTTACGCAAGCTTCTGTCTCAGGTTGAAGAGGTTGACCCCGCTGGACCTAGGGCGTACCACGGAACAGCCGTCCTCGGCTACTGCATTTACGTGATAGGTGGCTTTGACGGAATGGACTACTTTAACTCGTGCCGTTGCTTTGACGCTGTCTCGAAAGCTTGGCGTGAGGTGAGTTGGTAATTAGGCATACATTGGTAATGTATTGGTTTTTATTTTGTCAATTTTCTTAACTAGTAGTTGTAGCATTAGTTTCCCGTATTAGCAACTGCATCCTTCATTTTTCAACAGTTTATGAGAAGTCATATAAAAAGTAAGTGCCAACATTACCGGTCCAAATATAAAGGTTGAAATATTTATTATTTGCAAACTAAACCACTTCAGTGTTATTTCTTTAAAGTCAACGAAATCATGATTACCTGCATCTTATTTATCGCAAGCAACATTGGTCATAATTATCTAGAAAAGGGCATTTTAAGATGTGGACGCCGACCGCCTAAACGTCATGTTATCTCAACGGACCCTCAATTGGGGATATTCAGTATTTCATATCCAGAAAACACTGTCTCTCTTGTATAAAATCGTCCCCAGGTCGCACCAATGAACGCTCGTCGCTGTTACGTGTCCGTCGCGGTCCTTGGTGAGACGATATACGCGATGGGCGGGTATGATGGACACCACAGACAGAATACTGCGGAGAGGTTCAACCATCGCACCAATCAGTGGAGTCTTGTGGCGCCTATGAATGCTCAGAGGTCGGATGCTAGTGCTGCTGCTCTCGATAGTGAGTTATACTGTTGAATCCTTTAATTAATTGGATAAAAGTCACAGAATGGACACTAGGTATAGGCAAGAAAAACGTGAGACGCCACCAAAGGCTAGGCATATGATGAAAATGCCGGAGATAATAAATGAGGTGTCTTGGATCAGTCTTAGTCCAACAGTCATACTTATTCGGTCTGGTGTTGATGACTGGATTGTTATGGATGGATACTCTTTCTATGAAGTCAACAGTCAAATTGTTTTTTATTGAAATGTGAACAATAACAAAGTTTATTTGCAAACCTATGCTGACATTTGAGTCCTATAATATCAAAGGCGGCAATATCCACTCATACTCAAAAATTCTATGAATACAATATTGTTTGTCTATGAACGTAGAATCCATAACAAGAATAAATTCGTAACAAAATTGGCAGTAAAATAATCAAAATACCCAACAAAACTAGCAGTTAATTTCAAACCCAGCATTATAACGTAGTTTATTAACTTAATTTGCCTTTCCTTAGAAAACATACTGTTTGGATATTGCCGCCTTTGATATTATAGGACTCATTTAGTTGCAAAGTATACCCCAACTGCCCCTGAGTCTGTGCTTTTCCAGACTCAAAATTCATTGGCCTTTTGTGATAGTGCCTAAAAACCAGTATCATTCCAATTTAATTTAATTTAAATTGACAAAATTTATTTCACTAACCTAGGTTAAGTTTATTAACAAAATATGGATCTATGTAATTAAATTTGTTTTAATAATATTTGGATATTCATTTGACATTTCGGCATAGACAAGATCTACATAACGGGGGGCTTCAACGGCCAGGAGTGCATGAACAGTGTGGAGGTGTACGACCCCGACACGAACCAGTGGACCAACCTGGCGCCGATGAGGTCCCGCCGTTCAGGTGTTTCATGCATCGCCTATCACAACAAGGTATGGCCAACAATCGCTGGCACTTCGCACGACCAACATTCATTTTAGCATAGTACCTAGATATGTATGTACCCGCTATACAACTGGAACTGGAAGAAAAAAGGTCGTATTTACTTATATACACTTTCTACAACCGTTGTTTCACGATTTAAAGATTTTACTAAAAATAGGGTGAAGTTTGAAAGAAACAAGTTTAGCGTCAACTAAATGCTAATGTGCAAGCAGAAGATTCTACACATTCGACCAAAGCATGGAGACGCAAAATAGGATTAAAGTTAAAAGAAACAATAGAGTATATTAGGTACTCGTTTCTTGCACTAAAACTCAAGCAGTGGCAAACGGATACCAATTAGGTTTCGATAAAAAAAAAGAATATATTGCAGACTCGTGTCTTGCTATGAAACTCCAACAGTAGCAACGGGTGCAAATACTCGTAAGGTGTTAGATTTCAAAAGGAACGAGTCCCACATTATTTGATGAAATATCAGTGAATCAATTTCTCCGCTTATGAAGACTTCTATGTCGTCAGTGGATTAAAGTATTCAGAACATTTTTGTGAATACAATTTTTACTCACCGACTCTTAAGATGTGCGTTCTCCAATAACCCTCCCTCTGGTGTGTTCCAGATCTACGTGATAGGCGGTTTCAACGGCATATCCAGGATGTGCAGTGGCGAAGTATACGACCCCCTCACAAACACGTGGGCCCCAGTTCCCGACATGTACAACCCACGGAGCAACTTCGCCATAGAAGTTATAGACGACATGATCTTCGCCATTGGAGGGTTTAACGGCGTCACCACGATCTATCATGTGGAGTGCTATGATGAGAGGACCAATGAGTGGTAAGAAACTGGTGGAGTTTTTGCAAAATCAATGAGATTGGTGAATGTATAAGAACAATGTATATGAGAAACCGTTATGTATGGAGGCGAGATCGTTTCAGGTCGAGCCGAGTTCCGTTTATATGAATCAAGGAAAGTTGTGAGTATAGTGCAGAATAAAATTCATGAAAATTAATAAACGCCTTGTATGAAGATTACACCTTACCATCTACGATCCTACATGCAATTAGAAACGGGTCATGACTGTGTGTGTGTGTGTGTTTATCCGTAAACTAAGATGAAAGGGTTAGGAAACCCAAATCTTTCCTTTTCTTCTTGCCTTCCAGGTACGAAGCTACCGACATGAACATATACCGATCAGCGCTCTCCGCGTGCGTGATCATGGGCCTGCCGAACGTGTACGACTACATACACAAGCATCGCGAGCGCCTTATGGAGGAAAAGAGACAGAAGATCCTGCTCTCTGAGACGGCGCGACATGGCCAGCACCGCACCGCTCTCCCTGATGTAAGACAATCTCTATTTATCGCATCCTTTAAAAGAGACAAGTCACGCGTGACTGTTATCTTTTTGATTAACCACAGAGAGTTTATTTGGAAAACGAACTGGCCAGTTTGATTGGCGGGACTGCGGCGGCGCGTGCGCCCCCCTTGCCGCGGGCAGAAGATGAGGTCTACGAAGCTGCAACGCGTGATCACCAACACACAGCGCTGACGCATGTAAACAACTTTGTTTTGAAATAACAAAACTTTTTACGTACACAATACCGCAAAAATTTGGCACATTAATGGTACGAGACGTACGTACGTCAAAACTTACAAAAACCAACATGTTATTAACACAGCTAAGAATAACAACGTGCACACAAAAAAGTATTTACTCAAAAACCCCAGCCAATAAGCACAGACATTCTTTCAGTTCAGTTTTCTCGAAAATTATAGTATATTTTCTATTTTCTCGAAAACTACTAGACAGTGAAATTATTTTTAATGTAAAGCTTGTAATCAGAGAAATAATCTTAACTAGGCTTCTTTTAAGGTTATTTAAGTGTAGACAAAAGTTTCTGATGTTTTCTGTCGTATGCGCGTTATACAGACAGCGACAAAGATATCTGAATCCCCCGTAACACCACGTATCACGAAAGATTGATCTAATAAATAGCTTTAGCAAAACGAGAACCATCGGGTTATAAAGGAAAAACCATATATTCAACATTAGATGGAATACAGAAGACATCTACCAGTTGAAAATTGCGATAGATGGTGTTTCAAAGCAAAGTCCGAATAACGTTTTAAAACTTACGGGTTCAGATATCTCTGTAGGTTAGTGTACTGTACTTATTCCTCATTTGATTTACAATATTTTAGAGATATTTTACTTGATCTGTGCTAATATACACTTGATATGAAAAGCGATTTCAAAGGAATACTAACTACATGTAGTCAATTGTCAGTTACACTTTAAATCAGTATTTCATATTCAGCGCACCCTTATATTCAGGACTAGGACGATTACTGTTGTTGTTGTCTATAATTCCGTTTTTCGAGCAATTACTAATAATGTTATTTTAAAAAAATAACGTCACTACTGAAATCGCAGGAGAGCTTACACGCTTGTATTTTCATTACATCTAAATTTTTAATTTACAAAAATATCATCATATTATGTATGGAAACGACTAGATACTAGATTATTACGTCACAGTTTACAATTACAAAAAAAAACAAAATTGTGTTTTTGAGATGTCATTACAAGGATTCAGAGTTCTGAGTTTGAAATAAAACTAAATAAATTGTAGTTTCATTAAAATTAACTTTCAAAAGTAATTTTGAGAGAACTGTATGTTTGCTACGAGCTACGACAACGCGTACGCGCAGTTTTTTCGCGCTCGCTGCTACGCACGCTACGGCGTAGTTACCTACTATAAATTTTAGCACAAAACTTTTCATACTTCATTTTTTCAAGATAGTTGATACTTTTGATTGTAGGTTCTTGGTGGAATTCCACATAAAATATTATATTATATTTTATGTATAACAAATATTATATTATATTTTATGTGGAATTAGTGAAAAAACCCTACCAAAATGAGTATTTTTTTCAAGTTTTCATATATTTTTCTTTCGAATAAAAATACCTATTTTTTTCGGCGCTATCTTGTTTATATACGTATGACAATCACCAGGTCAAAGAACAATAATAAACGCAGTTGAAGAACGTCAACGTTAAACTTTGATGTGATTGGTGTATTAATTATGTATTATTTTTATTATCTTCATTATTTTCTTTTTGTTTAAATTGCCTGATATACAGGGTGAGGACTAAAAATGGACTCATTTCAGGAGAAGAATGAGGAAATGAAACTGAACATTTGTGGAAAGTATGGACAATTCCAAAAAAAATACTTCTTACACAAAATTGACAAATCGACTGTTGAATCAATTATTGTCGTGTAGTTGTTGTTCAGTTGTTTAAAATTGCTCAGTTAATTTTTTTACACGCTTAGAATATGTCCGTCATCTAACCAGTCCCCCTGTATATGAAAGTGCTTAAGAACTTGTATTTTATACAAACAAAGTTATCATAATTAAAATATTTGCGTGGTAAACCTTGCATTATCTACTAATTAAACACAAATATTATTCATTTTTCCCCTCCATTGGATAGCATTAAATTTGTAGAGCGACTTATTTTTATTACAAAAAAATATATCTTAATGATAAAGGCCCTTTCATTACGCAAATAAGCTACGTGTTTATAAGCACAGAAAAGCCAAGAAATAGTTAATAGCCTAAATTAAATATCTCCTACATCTTTGGTTTTTTAGTTTTTTTTTTTATTTGTATTATGGGCAAGAGGAAGAAAAAATACGAAATAATCGCGAACCCTTGGAATTTTGGATAACAAAAATAATATTATACTGCGCTTTAAAAGAATCCGATAAAGAGAACATAAAGATATTGTTTTATCTAAAAAATACATCCCGAAAGTACTGATATGTGTTTTGATAACAACGGCACAAAAGTCAAAGTTGCAACGAACACTGATAAGAATTTGCGAAACAATTTATAATATTGAATAGGGTAAATCGTTGAAGTTTGATAACGCTAATATAAAATTATCAATAATATACAGGATGTAAGGGACATGTTTCCGAAAACTTTAATAGCTTCCTCAGTCGACGAAACTGAACAACTTTCCACAATATTTTTTTCAGGAAACGAAAAGAAATCGGCTTCTCCATAACTCCATAACAAACTTATAAACTTGATTGGACAGTTTGTATGTAGAAGCCGATTTTTTTTTCGTTTCCTGAAAAAAAAATATTGTGAAAAGTTGTTCAGTTTCGTTTCGAAAGTTTTCGGAAACTTGTCCCTTACACCCTGTATAATATTATATACTAGTCTATTAATGTCCATTCATGTCTAGGCCTGAAATATGTCAGTCTGGGAGTTGAACCATCAAAAGTTAATGATCAAATATTGTTTTCTAAATATCTCTCCTCTTAAGGCAAAATAATAAATCGTAAAAATTACTTTAATCGCTCTTTTCGGTAATAAATATCTAAAGTTATAGATTCCGAAAATATTGATGTTTTTTTTTTTAAATGAGGCAGTTTTCGAGCAAAGAAAAAGCCAATAAACAATTGACACGCGGTGTCAAAGGAATTCGAAGCCTCCAAATTTTGATGGCTTTCATTTTTAGTAAGATACCGTGGACGCAACTTTCTTTGAATTCATTTTTAAGGTTAAACGTCAGTCACCCTATTTCATACAAATTTACCTGGCTATTAACTACACAAATAACCACTATATTTTCGATTTTATCTGTCCAACGTAAACTTTGCAACCTTTTATTTTCTCCAAATGTATATAATTATATTATTTATTTCTGTAATATCATTAAAAACTGCAGTAAAATACCATAAATTTTACGCATGTAGTGGTGTATAATTCAGCACCACCTTTCTGATATTACAGTAACTACAATCTCAATTGGTCTGTTAAGCTTTGTTTAGCCCAGGATTTCGTTTTTAGCGCCATCTTGCATTTTGCTTGAGCATTACCAAAGTAGCAAATTTATTATAAAGACTTTTTAGTCTGAGTAATTAATGCTGGCAAACTTTTTTTATATTCAGAAAAAAAGACGCTGTCAGTCTCACGTCAGGGACATCTGAAAGACGAAAATATTGTTCACCCAACAAGGTCTAGTTGTGAGTTTCAGCTCGATATTTGTGATATACAGGCTGATATTTTTACTTATACAGGATGTAAAAAGATCACTCCTGGAAATTTAAATTATGGGATCCACTCATGAAACTGAACAACTTTTCCGAATGAACCTTAAGAATGCTGAATACTTGAGACAATTTTTGGACACACCATACAAAATTGGTCGGTTATCTTACCATATTATATGAAAACTTCATTTTTATGCGAATTTAGTATGGGTTGGTATGTTAAAGTTTCCGGAAGTTACAGCCTGTATAAGGTGCATTCAAAAATTTTTAGACTCATACCATGCCCCATTTCAAATTTTAACCGCCTCCGCTTGTCCGCTCGCTTCACATCAGGAGGTCGCGGGTTCGATTCCCGGCGGGGTGTAACTTTCTGGATTCGGTTTGGTTGGTGGTAGGGCATTTTCTGAGCCCGCCTGGCATATGCCACCATCTTATCTAAGTCTTGCCGCCAAACATCAACGTTAACAGCATTGATGTGTTCCGGCATGAAGGTAAGATAACCAGTTCCCCACTGCGTTGGGGAATCTTGGTAAGCCCGCTTTCGTATTCGGCATCATCGTCACTTACCATCAGGCGAGATGATGCCAAGGGCTTACTAATTGAGGGTAAAAAAAAGATGATAGCTAACCATGCAGGCTCCGAGAATGCTCTACCACCGACCAAACGGAGTCTTACATATTATAGTTAGACTATGCCGGGAATCGAACCCGCAACCTCCTGATGTGAAGCGAGCGACTAGACAACGGAGGCGGTTTTCCGGGTGTATTATTATTGTCTCGTTTGACAAAAAGTAAGTAGTTACCAGCAACCACGTGATACAACCCGAACCTTAGATATGTAGATTTTCATACACGGAAAGTAAAATCCCGACAAAAATATTCACATATCAAGTAAAAAGTCTTACACGTCAATATTTATAGACTCGACTGTAAAAAGTAATGAATTCCCGCCATGTAGCACCAAGTTTCAGGTTATAGAATAATTTATTTCTCACAAAAGGATAAACAGTTATTCACTTACACAATAATTTTTGTCACCAAAATATATTCCTAAACGTAATCGTCTATGTACAAAAACCTCGTTTTATTCAAACTCACTTGTCAAACATGGTTATGATAATTTTTTCCAAAGTATTTTGGCGCTTTTAATGTCTCCACAAGACAGGCATTCCAGGTTTCGAACGCGGTTTTCTTTTCTCTTCAATTAAAGGCTAAAAAACAGTATCACTCCCTATCAGAGCATGAAGTATGGGCAGCATTGTTGCTTTTTATGTTCTTGAAATTGTGTAAAAATCGCAGCATGTTAAGGTTTTATTTTAAATTAGTTACCTATACGAAAATTTTATTGCACACCAAAAGAGTACAAATAACAACGAAAACACATAAAATATTTAAACATTGATATGCAAAGGCGGTCTTATCGCTATCAAAAATAGCAGGTTCGATTTTTGTAAATTTTAATTTTTTTGTCTGACATGGTACAAAATCAATCCAAAACTGAAGGCTGCGTCCTCGGTTCATCCGAAAACTACACCAAATTCAAGATTATTGCCCAATATAATAGTTAACTGAAGCGCGGCAGATTAAAACGCTCACGCATGCCTTGCGCCGTGCAACGTTCAAAATTTATTTCTGAAGCTTTTTATTTAGTAATTGCAGTTAGTGTTTCTGTTTTTTTATTTTTTATTAGTTTGGTTTTCTACAAAAAAAAATGTTTATGCCATTAGTGCACATTTTTTAAACTATAGCATCTTGTTGGTTTTTTTTATTTTTATTTTATTAGATTTTTTCACAATAAGAGTAATAGATTGAACAAAAGTAATACAAAAAATGAAAGCTCCATTCTCGGTTTATTCTAAAACGATACCAAGTTCAAGATAATAGGGGTGCCACCAGGGGTACTGCCAGGGGGTGTGGGGTGGCTACCGGGCTAAATCAGCTTCTATTTATATACCATATACGTGTGCCAAGTGGTTTTCTTTAATCATAAAATTTGACCTCGGATACATACAAGCTTACACTATTCAGGTGCCAACAGTGAAGGAAGATTTTTTAAAACAAAATAATTATTTGTGCTATGTTAGGTACCTTGTATTTTTGTATTTTATCCTGTACAGAGAAAATAAATTAATTATGAATTATTATGAATTATAGAATATTCATATCCACCATTAAAAAAAATACCTTGTGTACCCAGAATTAAAAAAAAATTAAATGTATTTCAGAACAGAAGTTACAAATGGCACATTTAAAACACATTTTTTATCATCAGTACAACAAAAAAACCGGCCAAGTGCGAGTCGGACTCGCGTACCGAGGGTTCCGTATAAATTCATAATCACACATGTCTTGAACTCTATATATTTTTTATTTGAGTTGATTGAATGAAAAGTAATTTTGATTTATGACGTATTAAAAAAAAACTACTTACTAAAGCTCGTTCAAACCAATTTTCGGTGGAAGTTTGCATGGTAATGTACATCATATATTTTTTCTACTTTTATCATTCTCTTATTTTAGAAGTTAAAGGGGGGGGGGGACACACATTTTACCACTTTGGAAGTGTTTCTCGTGCAAACTAGTCAGTTTGGAAAAAAATGATATTAGAAACCTCAATATCATTTTTGAAGACCTATCCATACCATACACGTACATGTTTGATGAAAAAAAATTTTTGAGTTTCAGTTCTAAGTATGGGCAACCCCCAAAATTTATTGTTATTTTTTTTCTATTTTTGTGTGAAAATCTTAATGCGGTTCACATAATACATTTACTTACCAAGTTTCAACAGTATAGTTCTTATAGTTTCGGAAAAAAGTGGCTGTGACATACGGACGGACAGACAGACAGACAGACAGACAGACATGACGAATCCATATGGGTTCCGCTTTTTGCTATTTGGCTACGGAACACTAAATAACTAGATGCTTTATCCTATACTATTAAACGAGTTAAGTGTCCCGACGATTTCGAAAACGGCTTGAAACCTTCTGATGAAAATCTAGGATTAGGGGTTAAAAATCACCATAAATCCAGATCAATGAGGGAATTATCTTCGAAAAGATTCATTTAAGGGAGAATTCATTTAATGATCGAAATTACATAGAAGGAGAACGCATATGATGCTTAAATTTAACCATCGCTTATAGGTACATTAGTAGACTAGCGGTTTTGGTGCGAGCCACTTACGTTTTGCTGCTTTTAGGTCCGGATTCGAATACCACCCATGAGACTTTATAGTTCTTTGTTTTTTATTTTTTTTATTTTGTGTGAACTTATGTAAATATTATGAAAATAAATAAAAAGACTTAAGAGTGATAAAAAAATATATTTTAACCTCTGTATTTTAGAGACAAATAGCGCCATCTTTGGCCATATAAGTTAATTACATACCTGGTGATTGTGCCGCTCTGTCCCGTGTTTGAAAATAGGAAATATTCCACGGTTTTCTCTAAACTCAACCAGATGGCGCTGATAACATTTGCAATAAGAAAATCTCTAAAAAGTCGCCAAAACTGATTGATATTACTGACTTATAAAAGATGAACAACTTTCTAATATTACGTATCATAAAATATTTTTCTATTTTTTTTATCAAAAAAAAAAGGATGATTTGCATGTATTTTTTTCAATAGAATCAAATTATAAAAAAAAAATACAGATATTTTCAGAACAAATATTGCTTGTCCTTTCGTCCCTTAGAAGGCCACTACCGACTAAAACAACAACTATCTTATATGTACTACTAAACAAGTTATCTTAGTTTATAAAAACTCCGATTGAACGAGCGACGCTCGGTCTCCCAGCTAGTTCAATATAATAAGAAAATTATCAGTATTATTTATATTACAATGAATTATTTTAAAATTATAATACCCATTTAAATTCAGTCACTGGGACGATATTGGGTTGTTAACTAAGTAACTATGATGGTTATCATCCCAGCGAATGTGTTATTGTCAATCAATCTGATGAGACCGTGAGAGTGAGTGACTGAATTTAAATGTATATTGGAGTAATTTATTATTCTTTGAATGATTATACTGATAATTATGTTATTTTAATTAACAAAACATCAAATTTTCTTAATCAATTTTATCAATTGAAAAACTTTCATCTGTATGGATAAAATAAATTGAAAAAATTAATAAAAAAATGAATCTATTTTTCTCGACAATGAAAACGAATTTCATGCTGCCACTTCACGGATGTAATAAGGGGGCCATTCCCTATGACATATACATAAAAATTATGGTAACCTGTGATTCCTAAGTTTGATACTCTCCTTAGCTTGCGGAGGCACTACCGTGTCTCCAAATAGCGTAAGACTTGGCTTGCAAAGGCTTGCAAGGCCGTGCCTCCACAAATTTTCGACATCACTTCGTATCTCCTTGCATGATACGTATCTCCTTGCAGGCTATTGCTAGGCAACGTTGTTATTCAATAAATGTTATGTGACTGAACAGATATTTTATGTTTTTAATATTGGCGACGAGGCCAATTCAATGGATTTAAAGAAATTAAAACGCACAAGAAGCTCAGTACAGTTTATTAACGCGCACAGAAAATGTGCTCGACACTCAAGACCCAAGTAAGTATATAGCCCCGCTTGGAGTCACTCGACAAAACAATAAAGAAATTTCACGAAATACAGAACAACATAGAACTAAAAACCGAAGATGAACATCTTGAGGAAGAAACCTTCTACAGATTCGAGTTTGAGGAGTTGTGTATAGCACTGAAAACTACATTACGAAAACTAAGTATTACTTCACCACTCATGGGGAGACCTCAGTCCGCTTGAGGCAGACAGAAACTCCAAGAGGGACTCCCTACCTACTGATGTTTGGAAAAGAGTTTAGAACTAAGCTACATGCCATGGTAGTCCCATACCTAGACCGGAGCCACGTAGTCAGAGGACAAGGAGAGGACATTTCTCTCCTGGAGACAAGGTGGCCAGGAGTTACTCCTCTCTTGCCCAGAAGTTTGAATTCGGCACAATAAACCCGACGTCTGGGTGGAGTACATTATGAAGTCAGAACCGATGGGGGACTCCTGTGGATCCGTCACCTAGACCAGCTGCTGCTGTCTCCCCTGGTGTCCTGATTCGCGGGGGAGACGTGATACATATCTCCTTGCAGGCCAATGCTATGAATGATTGCTATGCGACATTGTTATTCAATAAATGATTTTTTTCTTTTAAAAAATCTTTTCTTTTATCGCTCTTGGGTCTTGTTATTTACATATTTATTTATGTTCATACTAAATAAAAAAAAATTAAAGACAAAAACAATAAAGTCTCGTAGGATACGAACCCGGACCTAAAAGCAATAACATAAAAAGGTTCGTACAAAATTTGCCGCTTTCACCTCTGGGTTACGGACTACTTATAGAGGTAAGTCAAAAATAAGCATCATATACGTAAAAAAATTATGTATGTGTGCGTAATTCGAGCCCTTATTCATACAAGATAAACGCAAAACTATAATTGTGAGGGGACAAATATATCGAAATCCTTATTTAATTAACATTATTATGGTTTATTAGCGTACATTGATCTTGTAACTGCTCGCTGTTTTACGTAATATGGTTTAGGGTTATTTATACTATTTTTAAATCGAAAAACCAAGTTATAGTCAGATTAACGCCATCTATCGGATTTTTTCAACCAGGGAGCACTAACGTTTAACCTTAATGGATTTTTTATTGTTTTTATTGTACACGTCTCAGTTTAGGTCATACATATTTACTACCATAAATCAAGTAAAATTTCACGGCTACACAATAGTACATTGTTCATCAAGGCGAGAAAGTGACCGATTACCAACGAGCGATGCATCCGAGGGCCTTATTTTATTACACTCGACTTGGGAATCGCACTTTCTTCCGAGTGATACATAGTGCTTTATACTACACCTACATGTTCTTTTTTCAAAATAATGTTTGATCAGTATCATTTTGCGAACTTGGAGATAAAAACTTTTTGGTATTTTACCTACATTTAGTTTACCGACATAGTCTTTACCCAAAATTAAAAATAAAACCCGTTAGTAATGGATTGTCATACACTTTTCCCTCCCGGTCAGCACGTTTTCTTCCCGCATATTTGTACGATAGTAATGAATGACGTAAGTACATTTTGCCTCAAATTCGATAAAGTATTAAGGTACTTTCTAAGTAGGTATGGTATAAAATACATTAACGAGTACTATAAAGCTTTTTGCTAGCTATTCTACGTTAAATCGAATATATTGACCAATATTAATTTTGGGAACCCTTATACCTCCTAATCCAAGATTCATCCTCCGACTACAACCACACAATGAATATAATAATAATTTATATCAAAGAAAGTTCTACTCCAGTCCATCTAGATTCTAGAAGTTTCTGAGAAAATCGCTGACTTACAAACGTATATATACACTATTATCCACCGCTGAATACAGAAACTCCTTTTTTAAGTCACTTTACGCCGTAATGTGAATTTCCTCTCAAGGCGGTTTATACCGGGCTCTGATTTCACGGGTTGCGCAGATGCGCCATAGGAATTTTAATCAAAAAAATTGAAAGAAAGTTTTATGTGAGAGTTATTGCACAGTTTAATCTCTTGAACGTTATCGGCAACGTCATATTAAGTTGTAGGAATCTTTAGTGTCCATCAAAATTGTCATATTGGTGTCCAGATCTTTAACATAATTATGTGGTCAAACTTCATGGTGTGGCGTGTGAATGATAGCTGCACTCAGATGACGTGGCGTTAAATAGCATATTAAACATGTTTAACATAAACACGTTTAGTTGTTTACAGGGGGAATCCTTCACGCGGGGCGCTCGTGATTCACAGTAATGTCCGCGCGGACAAAGTCAGGGCCGGTCGCAGTTTATCGGTGAAATATTAATAAATAATAACAAAGTGTTCTCTCTTAGCTCGAGCGTTATCCTGTTAATAAAATTCTCAACCCGGAACTCTCACGCCTGCTTTTATGGGACTGATTTTAGTAGGATTGGAATTATGCTTCCTACTCTAACAGCTACCTGTAAATACTCAATAGATCAATAGCAAAAACAATGACTATGAATTTTCCGAAATAAGTAAGAAGTGGTGTAATTTTTATTTTGTGGGAAAACCAAATTATAATGGTTTTTATGTGGCATGAGTATTACTTCTTCTTTTCAAGTCTACATTTCTTATTTTTGAATGTTTGAGAAGTGCTTAATATTAATAATGCCTAATTTTATAGAGAGTAATATTCATATTTATATACGTTTAAATACAGAACCACCAGAATACCCAATTCAGAGTAAGGAACACCGCATTGAAATCTGTTTTTAAATTAAAAAATCGCATTAAAATCTATCCTACATTTAGGTACAGATACACATAGGCTTCAAACTTATCACCCCTTTTGAGTAATTTAAATCAAGCTGTAGACTTTACTCCGTATGGTTGGAATGTATTATGGCCAATAGGGTCCAGAAGTAAAAATAAAATAAATAAATAAAATAATAAGAATAATTTATCAAAAAGTCCCAGAATTAAACAGACTTTATCAAACTGACTATACATTTACTGACGATATTGTTTTTCAACTTTCAATTTCCCATACCAAGTTGGGCGATCAGCTGACGCTTTTGTATGAAAAATGTCCAAAAAAAAGAACAATGGCAAGTTTCCCTATATTTTCATTACAACACGAAGAACTCTTTTGAAAATTCAGTATGGATTCTTTGAGGAAAGGTGTTCATATAATAATGAGCAAAGGTCCCTTTTAATTTTCCGGGATAGACATTTTTACACTTTCTGTAGATCAGTGTTTTTCAACCTGTGGGTTGCGACCCCCAGGATGGTCGCGAAGCCTTTCGTAAAAGAAAAAGTAAGTGTTTGTAGGTCCTACACTGCAATGAAAAAATATGATTTCGGTGAGAAAGCTGGGCCTTTTTATTTATTTATTTATTTTTAAAACGCGGTTCTATTTTAGAGACTTTAATTACTATATGTATACATAGTCTTTCAAATCAATAACATTTTGTATGTTTATGGCCCTAGGGGGGGTCGCGAGAATTTTTTTATTTGTAAAGGGGTCGGGTATTAAAAAAGGTTGAAAAGCACTGCTGTAGATATTTCAGAGGATCCCATAGAAAGCGTATAAAAAGCTATTGCTACACCTTTTTGTTACACCTGTATATGTCTGTAAATTAAAACATTCAAGCGTTACTTTGAAACCTGCAACGCAACGACACTTGAATTTTACTAATACGGACCACGAAACAGAAACAAATCCATGAGATGACGTCACGAGCTTATCCACTGAGAAAAAAAAATATTGGAAACAAAAATTCCGTTCCCAGGTCCACCTGATGGAAGACAATGACGACATGCTGGAACAGCTGGGGCTGATGGAGAACCAGGCCAACAACGACGTGCCAGTGCCGCCGCCGCCGCCGCCCCCACCGCCGCAGCAGCAGCCCATGGAGCAGGACCGGGAGTAGCTCCGCCAGCATTGGTAAGGAAGGAGACAACTTGGCTTATAGACAATCCGTTGTCCCTGGACATAAAGTCCACAGGATATAAACTCCTGACAGTAACGTGACTGGCATGTGTGGCTTTATATAGAGAAAATGCTGGACTCAGAATCTCGGAGCAATTTGAAATAAAAGTGCCGTAAGAGTAGTAATATTGAAGCAGCTTACGTTGGCTAGACGCGAATAGAGGATTTTCTTTGAGAGGGTTGGGAGGGGGTGTTTTTGTGTGATCATATGTAAGTATCTTCCACAAAATTCTGGACAAAATTGTGTTACTACAGATATCAATACAATACTAGGTGTAAGTTCTTGCGGTTTTCACCACATAATATAAAGGAAGTCTATCATATTAAAACATTCAGTTTAATATTCAAAATATAAACCATTGTGTTCAATAGTCAATACCCAACCCGCAGCCAGTTCTTTTAACACGTGTCGATACTTGTCTTTTGGTTTAGACGCGAAGAAATCTCGGATGGCGTTTTCAGCATCTTGTAGATTGTTGAATTGCCGTTGAAGTTGCCGTTGAAGTGCCGAAGAAGTGAGCTAATGCTCGAAAAATGTAAAAATCAGACGGTGCGAGATCAGAGCTGTATGCCGGATGAGGTAACAGCTCGATTCCTTCCAGTTCCGCAATTTTTTCTAAGTAAAACTTGCAGTGTGAGGAGAAGCGTAACCCATCTGCAACAGCTCTCGTCTTGGATTGACCATAGCTGGATACTTTTCACTCAGGGCTGCATACATACATTCCAACTGGTCTGCCATAATTCCATTACCATCTGGAATCAACTCCCAATAGACTCAAAAATCTACCATGAACACAGCATAACTTTTCTTCACAACGATCTCGTTTGACGACCGGTTCCGGCACCTGACCTCGCGATAGCCACTATTTATTCGTGTCTGGATTTCTAAAATACACCCACTTTTCATCACATGTAACGATTATTTGGAAAAAACGATCGTCAAGTGGATTTTCCAGCAAACGTCTGCACACATCAATCCGGCGTTGAGCCTGGCAGCTCTTATAACTCTTCCCAAGCTTGTGTAAGTGGCGAACGACACTGGGTTGAGATATGTTAAGTTTGCCAGATATGTCACGAGTACTTTTGCTAGGTCCCGCTTCTACAGCTTGATATAAAGATTCGATATCCGTCGATATAGGCCTTCCAGCACGGGCACGGGCTTGAAGGCTCAAATCTCCCGATCGAAGACGCTGGAACCGAAATTGTGCTGTCCGTTCTGTAACAGAGTTTCACCCTCCACACTACAAATTTCTTTAGCAGCAGATACAGTTGAGACATCTTTTTTAAAGAAAAAATGAAGAAGTCCTTGAATATCTAGTTTCTCCTCCATTTTATTTATTTCGCACATTTTTATTTACGAACGCAAAATAAATGTGTGCTGTGTAGTGTGTACCTCAATAGTACAAGAAATAACCTGAACATAGGTGCTCTCTATTTATGCTTTTCATAGCTCTTTAACACGTTTGAACTTGTTCAAATAACTAGTGCATAACCGCAAGAACTTATGACTTACCTACCTCTGTAATTGAGACTTGATAGATCAAGTACCCATGACCTTGCACAGAGCAAGCACTATCCACTATACTGTGATAAAAGCGGGTTTAAAAATCCGTATTTCTTAGAAATGCTTAACTTAAACAACAAGTTTGAGTGGACTAACTAATGTACTTAACGCTCGTTCTTAATGGGCCATACGACCGTAAATTACGCACCATTTGAATGAATAAAGGTTAAAGGATATTGTGAAAACGATAACTCTTTCGATTCAGTGCAGTTAACCCGAAATATTCGGTTCTAATCGGTTACTAAATAACTATAGGTATAGTCAGTCTTCAAATGCGGTAAATAAACAAAGCTATACGCTTACATTGATAAGGACTGATGATTCTGTGTTTGGCGGGAACAGTTATGTAACGGATCACGTTTCTTTATCAAATAAATATCACTTGTCACTTGCCTAGCTCATTAATGCTGCTTTTAGACTAAAGCATGTCCCTGATATGTGGAAAGTTGCCGAAGTCATAATGATAGCGAAACCGGGCAAGCCACCCCATGAAGCTACGTCATATAGACCCATTTCCCTGCTTCCAATTTTGTCAAAATTGTTTGAGAAGCTCTTCCTTAAACGGCTGAAACCTATAATAGAAGAAAGAAATCTTATACCTGACTACCAGTTTGGGTTTAGGGAAAAACATTCAACTATAGACCAAGTTCACAGGATAACTAAAGTTATAGAAAAAGCACTGGAAGGTAAAAAAGTTTGCACTACAGTGTTTTTGGACGTAGCACAGGCTTTTGACAAGGTATGGCATGAAGGCCTCATATACAAACTAAAGAAAATGCTGCCAAAGCAGTTTACAGAGATATTGGAGTCATATCTCTCCAACAGAATGTTTAGGGTAAGACAAGACGATTCTTACTCTGAATTAAAACAAATCAAAGCTGGAGTACCACAGGGCAGTGTTCTAGGTCCGGTCCTTTACCTCTTATACACTTGTGATATCCCAGTACTAGAGAACAACACCATTGCAACCTTTGCTGATGACACAGCTATTATGGCTACAGGGTTCACACATGCGGAGGCAGTGAAAAAGGTCCAAACAGCCGTAAATAAAATCTGCGACTGGACGAAGAAATGGCGAATTAAATTGAATGAATCAAAGTCAATTCACATAGACTTCACTAATAAGAAGCAAAATTATCATCCGATATTCATAAACAATCAGGTAATACCTTACGAGAACACAGCCAAATACCTAGGCATGACTCTAGACGCAAAGCTTCGCTGGAAAGCACATGTCAAAAAGAAACGAGATGAGCTGGAGCTACGTTACAACAAAATGTACTGGCTACTTGGTATACACTCATCGTTGACAACACAAAATAAGCTATTGTTATATAAACAAGTCCTTATGCCTGTATGGACTTATGGCATACAGCTCTGGGGCTGTACCAAACAGAGCAACATCCAAATAATACAACGCTTCCAGAACAAAGTACTCAGAGGTATAGTAAATGCACCCTGGTACATAAGAAATGATGACCTCCATCGGGACCTCAAAGTGGACTTCGTCGTTAATATTATAAAAAAATTCGCCGAAGCTCATGAGCACAGACTTCATCACCATGTAAATGTTGAGGCCATCCAGCTCCTCGACAACACGGACCTAGTGAGAAGACTGAAAAGGACAAAACCTTTTGAGTTAGTTATATAAAGTGACAGTGTTGCTTAGTGCAGTGTAGTGAGTGCTACAATAAAGAACACAAGAACAAAGTGTCTTCCCCTTAACTAGAGACAATAAGAAAAGTGCTATTGGACACATTCTTGTGTAAATCAAATTAGCAGTTTAGGTTAAATTTAAATTACTTATTAGCATTTAGGCTAGATTGTAATATTATGATGCTTTCATCATTTAGTGGTCCATCATACAATTAAAAAAAAAAAAAAAAACAACTTGCCTAGCTCTAGTTTTATACAGGCTGTTAAAATAGCACGCTTGAAATTTTAAGGGGTTACTCAGACAGAATTACGTATACAGGATGTTAAAAAAAGTGCGTTTTAAATTTTAAGGGGTCACTCAGAATCAAGTATAAGTGTAAGATCTACAATTTTTTTTTCAGTTTTCCATACAAATTGTAGATTCACTATTCAGATTCAGTATGAGAATCTGAAAAAAATATTTGAAGAGCGGATTTTTTCAATATTTTTCCTGGAGCCTATACTTGATTCTGAGTAATCCCTTAAAATTTCAAACGCACTTTTTTAACACCCCTCTATAGATAGAATACAGGAAATGTATACAAAAAACTCCAAACTTAATTTTATTACCTGTATTTTATACTTACTTGATTCCGAGTAACCCCTTAAAATTTCAAACGTACTTTTTTAACATCTGTATATATTTATATTAACTCTATATTTTAACCTTGCCTTATTCTTAACAGGGGTCGTTTCTTGTCATGTTTATTATTAATATAATATAATATAACATAATATATTAATAAATTATTAATATTGCCGATTTAAGAAGCGACTTACTTATTCGTTTTATCTGGCACTTACCTCAGGCGTCATTGTCTGAATTGATCAGTAACCTTTATTACTTGTTTACTTATGTAAAGTAGCCCCGAAAGTCAACAATATTAGTCATCATTATCATCGTCATCATCACGAAAAAATAAACAAGGCGACTTTTAAATGCCGGATATGAACAACATATCAAGGCTTTTGGTTTAGCACTTTTAAATAAATGACAAAAAAAATTTTGACCCTCTATACAAAAATGGTCAATCCAACGATCGATTTGTATAGAAACTTTAAAAAAAAATGCTGTTTATTTAAAAAGTGGTGTAGAACAAAGGTTATCAGATTTGACCCAAAAATGGCTTGAATTGTTTATATGCGGTATTAAAAATAACCGCGTACCTATACTACGGCAGTTTCGAAATTGTCGGAAAATACTGGAGCTGGTTGGTAACAATGTATTATTAGGATATGTGTTTGAATACATCGCTGTTGGTCTTCAGAACATGTTAAAATAAACAATAAATAAGAGTAAAGGACGGCAGGGGAGTTTTGTTATGAACAAACATATGCTCTCTCCAAGCATGTTTATCCATTAGCTCTGTGTTTTTCAACCTGTGGGTCGAGACCCCCTGGGGGTTCGCAATGCCTTCCTAAAGGGGTCGCGGGAAAAGAAAAATTAAGTGGTTATAGGTCCTACACTGCAATGAAAAAATACGATTTCAGTGAGAAGGCTGATCATGTTTATTTTTTAACAATTTGTCAAAACGTGATTCTATTTTGGAGACGTTTATAAGGAAATCATTTTCTAATTGAAGAAAATTATAAACGTAGTCTTTCAAATCACAAACATTTTGTAGTTTTATGGCCCTAGGGGGTCGCAAGAATTTTTTAACTTGTAAAGGGGTCGGGTATTAAAAAAGGTTGAAAAACACTGCATTAGCTAATCGACGCGCGGTGCAGGTATGAGAGCGCAATTTCAGCATTAAAAAAACAAAGTTAAACAAACGAAAATAAACCTTTTGTAGAGCGTCTTCATCTGGTCCTCAACACTTAGGTACATACTTACCTATAGTTAAGTGGGTAATAAGTACATTTGTGGAACATAACAGTGATGTTTGCAAGTAGTATATAAACAAGGTTAAACCTAACAGTTACTTTATATACTATCCACAACAAATCAATCAGATGCAGATGATTGATTTGTCAGCTTTGTATAGCTTCCGACTTCTCATATTCTTAAGTTTTTTGGAGAAAATTGATACGTTTTAAGTATTGTTTATAATAACCATTATTCACCTCTAAACGTAAACTATGAAAAATTATCGATAGTATTCCCCCAAGATCCAAGACAATCAGGTACTTGTCGGACTAAAGTCGACACTAACGTTTCATCGACATAAAGTCTGTCGAACTAACGTTTTATCGACATAAAGTCTGTCGAACTAAAGTCTTGTCGCAGTAAGTGCACTGTCGCACTAAAGTTTTTTCGTACTAGAGTCTTCCGAAGAAGTTGTTGTCGAAGTTCATTCCGACACTCAATTGAATGGTAAGTATTACATACATTTAATAAGATTTTGTTTTTGTTGCAGTTACGGAATCTTTCTGTTGTTTTCGACGTTTATGCCTGCAGTACAAATAACCCTTTACTATTAGATACCCCTAATCGGTAAGATGATAAAAATAAAAAAAGTAAATAGTGAAGTTAATATGTAAAATTATAACGTAACACACTTTATTTTTAAAATATTTACATACATTTACTAAGAAGTTTTGGCATATTTATAATAATGTTGTGATATTTTCATAATGTGAATCATTTCTGTATTTTTGGAATATTTTTGAAAATTGTATCAAATCTTTCTGACAAGTATATGGTAATGGTACTTAATAATAGTCTATCGTTGTTTTATTTTGTATACGGACTAGTTTTGTTAGTGTGGGTGGAAAGGGATTTAATGAAGGAGAATATTAAACATAATTTGTTTAGTTTAAACTAGAAAATGTAATTTATTTACAAATAAGTACATTTTTTACAAGTTTTGAGCACCAAGCTAACATGCATAAAAAGGTTATAATTATAATATCACTGTAGGGGCAGTATTCTTACTAATCAACTCTAATAGGGTCCTGTTCCAGAACCTATGTAAGTTTTACGTGACAAGCATCTTCTGCCTCCTTTCACACTTAAAAAAAATACAATAGTTTATCCTCCGTCAAGGTAAGATTACCCACACAAAAGTGTTCTGGAACGCTTTTTTAGATAAATCGTTCCCTAGGACGTTTATGACAAAACACTGTCAGTAAGGTTCAATAAGTTAGAGATTGTCTTATTTATAACGTAAAATATTCATATGTCGTAGCTATATTCCGCGGTGTCGTGACAAACTACTTCCCTTAACGAAGCGGCCTGTGCAAGTGTCTTCACGGCCGAATCCGTGTTGAAGTTCTGCCAAGCGCGCTCCGTCCAAGCCACGGCAGTAAAACACGCGCCATTGCTCAAGAAAGCTCTCAGCGTCACCGCCCCAATCCCACGACTCATACAACGGAATCCATCCGCTTTGACCGACTTCACAAAACAATCCCATATGCCAGAATACCGCCCCATAACGTCTCCCTGTATCCTTGACTTAATAACATCCACCGGGTATAAGAGTACCCATGAAAGAGCTCCAGCAATTCCGCCTGCAGTGAAGACCCTCGCAGCGGATATATCTCCACCGCGCGTCATCATCTCATATGATGAGAAGTAGATAGCGAACGCTGGAGCGTCACGGGCCATGGTTATTCCTAGTCCTCGGAATAAGGCCCGGAAGCCGCCATTGCGCACGATGTGTCTAGCGCCGGCCCAGGCGCCGCTCGGCATGCCATCGCCTGGCCGCGCCAGCTGCTGCCTAGTCTTCACCAGCTCCACCGGCCCACAGGCGAAACTCTGCAATGATCCGGCAACAAATCCTGCCGTCGCGTGCGTCGCTATCGAATCAGGGTTCGGTAACGCTCGTCTCGTGTGACCGTATGCGCCGAACACGATGGCGTTCACAGCCGCTATGCCGCCAAGAGGCGCGCCAACTCCACGATATGCGGATGATAGTACGCCACCTCTCAAAATATTCTTTGTACACTCCCACGTACTGCCTTTCCCTGACTGAACGTGAACTTTTAAAGTATCCAACGGATGGCCAGCTATGATCCCAGCGCAGCCTGAAATAGAGGGGAAAATTTTAATCAGAATTAGCTTTAGATCGAAAGTGTAAAAAAAACGTATTACATCTTATAATGTAAAAAAGGGTTACTACGACGCTTACCTCCAATGCATCCAGCTACAAAATCTAAAGCCATATTTCTGATGGACCAGATATTCACAGCAGGATCTGCAAATGAAGAAGTTAAGTCATCAAAGAGTCATGGTCAATTGGTCATAATGCACACTGCTGTTTGATTTTTTAAACTTTATCCTGAAAGACAAAAAACTGCTAAGATAACTAATTAAAGAAAAAAGCTGCATAAAGAAAAACATATTTATCGTTATCAAAAATCGGTATGTAAACTTAACAGCCCTTTGACCTCTTCAGACCAACACGCGTCGAAACGCGCGCTCATATTAAGTGAGCTATAAAATATATAGGGTGTCTTTTTATTAACTCGCAAACGGTAAATGTTAGAGACACTGCTGGAAACTGGAAAACTTTTTTCAAGAAACCTTATAGAATAAGATAAAAAACATTGATAAGATAAGAAATAACGATGAGTCCATAAGTAAACTTTGTATAAAAAGTCGAACAGTTTTTATGGCTCTGATCGTAGAGGTTCCTTGGGGAACTAAAAATCATACCATAGAAGAACTTATTTACTGTACGAAAAGGTAGGAAGGCATTTACAGTAAAAGCACGGAAGCCGCGCCGCGCTGCTTAGCAGAGGTAGCTGCTTATTTGAACTGATATAAACTATGCCTTAAATAATTTAAGCTAACAAGCTTACTACGCGATGCAACTCAGCGCAACACGATGCTGCGCCGCTTAAGGCGGTTTGGGTCTTGGGGTCACATATATCAGCTAATTTGATATGCAACCGCGCCACATCACAGCTTTAATACTAGAACTAAAATTAATTAAATAAATAGGTACTTACCAGAGTTCAAATCAAGTAATCGTAGTGGGAATTAACGTTGTCTCCACTTGAGGTGATGCCAATAAACATTTTGGTTGACACAGCGCGAGGGGTAGATGTGTTCTGTATAGGTTTACGCCGCTGTCCGTAAGGAGTGTGCTCAGTTCGACTTGTCCTGGATGTATGGCCGGTGCTGCGGCTCCGACCATCTCCAGATAATTCTATCGGCGGGGTCAGCCCTTATCGCAAGGGGCAAAATACGACTTGTACAAAATAAGCTAGGTATCACAAATAGCGTGAATATTTCCACTTGTTTTTGAAACTTTCGTTACTGAAATGTTAAAGATGCTATTTTAATTTAGAATGTCAAAATGTGTACAAGAAATAATAGAATATTGGAGATTTGTTCAGTGGAATAGCTGCTGCGGCAGCTATACTCATTCTCAGAAAGATTCAGCAGTAATTATTTTTTTGCAGAGACATTCAGCTGATGGTGTTTGTAGATTTCAAACCTTTTTAATGCTAATTTAAAAAAAAAACAAATAAGTAATACAATCGACATATTATTATTAAAAAAATCTTTGTATTTATAAGAAGGAACTTTATATTTTTGAACAATATAAATAAATCATAAAATTTAAGTAAACAGGCTACACGGAACTTTCTGTATGCAAGCGAAACGCGAAATCGTGGTACCTAAGTAACTGTAAGATTTCCTTTTTACTATCTAATCTTCTCAGTGGCCCAGTAGCTAGTACACTCGCTTCACATCAGGTCGCGGCTTCGATTCCCGGCAGAGTCCAACTTTGTAGCACCAGTGGCGTAGCGTGGGTTTTCGCCGCCCGGGGCTGATCGGAAGTTTGCCGCCCCTTTCTATTTTCATCATTAGTAAAAAAAGTCAAATAAAGCAGCCAAATTCTGTAATCAATTAAAAATGTACTCTTCGTGTTTTTTTTCAAAGCAATTTCTATGTGCATGTCACGTTTGATAGCTTATTTTTGGTAATACTCGTAATGCGCGAGCGAGGCGAGTGTGAAAATTTTTAATACATAATTATATCTAAGAACATTTATGTTAAACCAACAAAGCCCTTTTACTTGGAGCGCTCAGCGCCGTTTTAGTTAGGGTAGGTACCCCAACTACCAGGGTGCTTGGCCCCCCATCAACTCGACGCCCCCTGTGTCTGTGCACTGGTGGCACGACACAAAGGCCGGCCCTGTGTAAAATAGTACCTAACTGCGCCGTTGCTGTACGGGTTTCATTCTTCATACGATAACTGTAACGGAACGTGCCGACTAACGTGTTTCGGAACGCGCCCTGCGCTGTCTATAGTTTTAAAAAAAAGAATAAAGTCTTTAGTCTTTGATCCAGTGCTAATATGGTGGTTTTATTTGGCTGCTCCTAATATCTTTTTATGTGGTAAACTAGTGAAAACCCATAACAATAACATCTGGCGACCGTGCACAAGAGAAAAAAAAATGGAACTCGAAAATCGGAAGAAAGAAAGAAGCGTCGTGAGGCGTCTCTTTACAAAAACTGCCAACGAGGTTGAAACTGCACTGGAAACAGGCATCGGTTTCGATTGCCTACAGGCTCAATATACAAAACTAAAAGAGCTCTCCGATAACTTACTCAAATTAGACAAAATCGTGAAAGATTTGATGTTGGTCAATTTCGAGGAAGAAGAATTAGAGAAAGAACTAGAAAGCCAATTTGAATATAAGGGAAGATGGCACCGGTTAGACGCCATGTTTCACGAAGAAAAACGGGCCCCCTTGAGTTTGAACAATACGCAAAATGGCCTTTATGAAAAACATTGTTTTAAATTACCGAAATTAACACTTCAAATTTTCGACGGTGAATTAAAAAATTGGCTACAGTTCTGGGCCCAGTTTTCAAAAATACACCAGGACAAGTTTCTAGATGACTCAGAAAAGTTCCAGTATCTCGTGCAAAGCATGAAAGATGGATCGGAGGCTAAAAAATTGGTCGAAGGTTTCCCACCATCGGCATATAGTGCTTGCATTGACCAGCTAAAGAACAGGTACGCGAGGGAGGATTTATTAATACAAATTTATATAAGAGAAATCTTGTCTCTGGTACTAATGGAAAAAGAGAAAAACATTACCAAACTGTATGACCAATTGAATGCACAACTCCGTGCCCTTGAAACTCTCAATGTAACAACCGAAAAATATGCTGCATTCCTACTACCAATGGTAGAATCCGCCTTACCCCAAGAGACACAAAGAATCTGGGAAAGGAATAGAAAAGTGGGAAAAGATGTAGCGGAAGAACTGAATAACCTCTTAGAGTTTTTAAGAAGAGAGGTAGAAAGTGAACAGAGGCTGGAAATGTCAAGGAAAACTTTTAAAAAAGAGGAATCTCCTATAACAGCTGAATGTTTAATTTCAAATATTAAAACACAATCTAAAAATAAAGAAGAAAAGAAAAGTTTGTGTATCTGGTGTGAGAAAGACACACATGCAAGCGTTGAATGCTACAAAGTGAATAAAATGAATATAGAAGAAAGAAGAGCTACAATAAAGCAAAAGAAGGCTTGTAGTATTTGCTTGAGAAGGGGACATCATCCTAAAGCTTGCAGAGCCGCAGTAAAATGTCTGATTTGTGGCAAAAGACATTCAACAATTTTGTGTCTTGAACAAAAAACAGAAGAGGTGAAGAAGGACACTTCTAACTCTCTATCTGCGATGAACTCAGGAGAGACACTGCTTCAAACTGTCATCGTCGAATTGCAGTATAAAGAAGAGAAGCAGCGAGTTCGAGCTCTTCTAGATTCCGGTTCACAAAGGACCTACATCAAACAAGAAATCGTGGAGAAGCTGAAATTACCGCCATCTGGAAAAGAACAATTGACACACGTTTTGTTTGGTGGTGTTGAGACAAATGCGAAAGAATTCATGGTTTATGATGTAAATGTTAAGTCTATAAATAGTGCATTTAATATAAAAATGTCGGCCATCAGCCAAAACAATATCTGTGGTAACATTCCAAAAGTTAATGCCAATGATAAATATTTAAATAATTTGTTGAATGATAACCACATTACCCTAACAGACAAGGGCAATAATATAAAAGAAATTGGGCTTCTGATTGGGGCAGACTTCTTAGGGTATCTGTTAACAGGTTCGGTGATCCAGGTAAGGAATGGATTGGTCGCAGTCAACACAAACTTGGGTTGGACTCTGCAGGGCAGACAGGTAAGTGTGAATGTTAGTAGTAATAACCTCACAACTGTGCTGCATTGTAAATGTGATAATATTTTAACAGAATACTGGTCCCTGGAGTCACTTGGCATAAGAGACCCCGCAGAGGTGAAGTCCAAAGCAGAAATTGAAGCGGATAATATGATGGCCTTTGAAGAAAATATAAAGATGACTGACGACAACAGGTATGAAGTCAAATTACCTTTTAAAACTAACAATGATGACTTACTACCTAACTTTAACATAGCCAAACATAGAATAGAGTCAATGAGTAAAAAATTAGTACAGACTGGCAAATTCAATGAATATAATTCTGTGTTAAACACTTGGCTAGACTTGGGCATAATCGAACCCACTGAGAATAATAAGACCATAGGTCACTACCTACCACATAGACCAGTTTTTAAGGGTCAGAGTCTGACAAGTACAATCAGACCGGTTTTTGATGCATCCGCCAAAGACAAAAATGGCTTCAGTCTAAATGCCTGTTTGGAAAAAGGAAACAATCTCATTGATCTTATACCTAACTTGATTAACAACTTCAGAACAGGTCAAATAGGTATTACCTCAGACATTGAGAAAGCCTTTTTACAAATAAGTTTAGCAACGCAAGACAGAGATTTCCTCAAGTTTCTATGGTACAAAGATGACACATTGCAGGATCTAATTACTTACAGGCATTGTAGAGTAGTTTTTGGATTAACATCAAGCCCATTTTTATTATCGGCTACATTACATCATCACCTGAACAAGATGTCTAATGGTCCGCTGAGTGCTACTGCTAAGCTGTTAGACAAATCCTTTTATGTGGATAATTGTGTGGTAAGTGTAGACTCCAAAGAGGAAGCTGATAAATTCATTGACGAGGCGAAGATCATAATGAATGCTGCCAATTTCAACCTCAGAATGTGGGTAACTTCTGGAGGCACCAATGAGGCAGGTAAGGACACAATTTCAGTATTAGGATTAAACTGGGACACAGTCACAGACGAACTGTACTGTAATTGTACAATGCTGCCATCGGTGGAACAATTGAAGACCCTAACCAAGAGAGGATTGCTCTCTATAACACAAAAGGTATTTGACCCCATTGGCTACACGTCACCAGTCATGTTGACTCCAAAGTTGATTCTTCAAGAGACGTGGCGCCGTCAATTAACCTGGGACGAAAAGCTACCTACAGACTTGTTCGCTGACCTGTTAAACTGGTATAAACACTTACCTTATCTGAAGGACTGCCGGATCCCACGAAGGCTGACAGCAGATAACCTGAAAGAAACAGAAGTAAGTCTTCATTTGTTTGTTGACGCGAGCAAGGATGGATGTGGAGCATGTGTCTTATTGAGAGCTGAAAAAACGGATAATGTAAGTGTCCAAATGGTGGCTGCTAAATCAAGGATCACACCACCTCAGAAGATAACAATTCCTAGATTGGAACTTACAGCTGCTTTGATAGGTTCTAGACTTCTTGCCAGTATAAGAGAAAACCTGAAACTCAACGATTGTACTGAATACTGTTGGACTGACTCCAGTGTCACTTTGTGTTGGATTAAACGGGAGCTACCACTAAAGACATTCGTAGGGAATAGAATTAAAGAAATTAGACAAAACACTAATATTGAAAACTGGCATCATATTCCAGGTGAAGACAACTGGGCAGATGTAGCGTCGAGAGGCTGCGACGCGAAGACCCTCTTCAACACCCGCTGGTGGGAAGGACCGACGTGGCTGCGCCTGCCGCCGCGATGCTGGCCCCGCTCCGAGCTGCTTGTCGATGAACACCAAGTAAACCTGGAAATAAAAAAGACAGTAATTAATACAGTTATACCTACTGAATCTCTACTGGACAGACTACAAAGCTATTTCTCTAAATACACTAAAATAATTAGAATGACAGCTTGGATACTAAGATTTCTAGATAATACAAAGCATGTCAATAACAAGAGAATAGGAGAAATAACATATAGAGAATACGAAAAGTCTGAAAAGATCATAATAAGATTAATACAGGAGGAGAATAAAGAATTTATTGAAAAGAAAGTAGGGAACTTGACAAAATTTACTGATAAGGAAGGTATTATAAGAATTAAAACGAAACTTTTACTCTCAGATTTTCCAGAAAGTGTGCAGACTCCTTACCTGCTTCCAGCCAAAAATCCAATAGTCAAGCTGTTGGTAAGCCAAAGGCATGTGCAGCTGCAGCACGCAGGTAACAATCAGCTGATTGCTGATATTCGCACGAGATTCTGGATCGTTGGTATAAGACGGCTCGTAAGGTCAGTAACTTCAAAGTGTACGATTTGCATACGATACAGGTCCAAGCCCACACTCGCGCCCACCGCGCCTCTGCCGCCCGAGCGCGTCACGTGCTCCGCGCCATTCCAGACCACAGGCGTCGACCTGGCCGGGCCGCTGCTCCTGCATGACGGGGAGAAGTGCTGGATCGTGCTGTACACCTGCGCCGTGTATCGAGCGGTTCACCTAGAACTAACGAGGTCACTGTCAACAGAAGCCTTCATTATGACGTTACGTCGATTTATTGCTCGACGAGGGCGAGTCACAATGATGACGTCAGATAGAGGTACAAATTTCCATGGTACTAAAACTTTACTCAGCGCACTGGACTGGAATGAAATACAGAAACAGTCGACTATCAGGCGCATCGCATGGAAAATGAACGCTCCCTCTGCCGCCTGGTGGGGTGGTTACTGGGAACGCCTCATCCGGATTATGAAGGACTTATTGCGGCGAATACTAGGTAAGTCTTCCGTATCATACGACGAGCTGCAAACAATAATCTGCGACTGCGAAGCCACGATGAACGGGCGACCGCTGACCTATATAAATAGTGACAAAGGTGAGTATTTGGAGCCCCTAACACCTACATATTTCATTCAGCCGATACCTAATTCTGACGTGACGGATTTTGATGAAATAGACACGAGAAGTCTAAATTCTAGACTGAGGTACCTACAAACTTTAAGGGACCAATTTCGACAAAGATTCAAATCCGAGTACCTTACATTTCTAGTACAAAAGGGAAATGAAAGGAAAGACAGAATAGGAGAAGGAGATATTGTATTGATTGAAACGGACGAAAAAAGGATTAAATGGCCTTTAGGTGTGGTATTGGAAATGCTTACAGGAAGGGATGGAGTAGGGAGAACGGCAAGAATAAAAACGTCCACAGGTACAAAAATTCGTCCTGTGCAACGACTTTATAAATTGGAGATTACAGGTAATGATTTTCCTTTAATAACATTGCCTGAGCTTTCGCGAGATCCTGCTGACGCGGAAACGCAGCCCCAAACAACGTCAGCGCCCCCTGACGATGATATTGACAGTATCGTGTTACCTGAAATTCATGATAATAGACAACAGTTTTCTTCTCGCAGTGGAAGGACGGTAAGGCTACCAAGTAAATTTGATTTGTACCATTTGTAGGATTATTTTTGAATATGTGGGAAATTAATAATATTTTTGATAATTTCTAATGGATGAATGCTTATTTTTGTCTGTCAGGGTGGTGAGGGAACGATTATATAATATAAACTAAGTTCTATGTTTGTTCATAGTTTTATTAAAACTTATGTTAACTTAACTTTCCTAAATTACATTTTGTAAAGATTAAATTATAATCTTGTAAAGGTTCCTAACTCTGCAAATGTTTATGTTATCTACTAATATTTTATAAAGATTTTTACATTGTAAAGGTCAAATTTTATATTGTAGAGGTTCCTAATTATTTTAAAAAGAAAGACATGTTTGTGTTAGGTACTAATATTTTATTAAGTATTTTTACATTTGTTATTATGTAAACTCTAATCAATGATGTTTTACCATAATCATTGTCTGTAATGGATAAACAACGCCATCTATTGGCAATTAACATAACTAATTTTAGGGTGGCCATGTCATGAAAATTCCCCAAAGTGTGGGATATTTTTTCCGATAATGTTAAAAAAAAAAAATGTTTAAACTTTTAATGTTTTTTAGACTTTTGTAAGCGCATTTATTGTACTTTTTTCTTCCGTGTTTGGAGGATGTAACGGAACGTGCCGACTAACGTGTTTCGGAACGCGCCCTGCGCTGTCTATAGTTTTAAAAAAAAGAATAAAGTCTTTAGTCTTTGATCCAGTGCTAATATGGTGGTTTTATTTGGCTGCTCCTAATATCTTTTTATGTGGTAAACTAGTGAAAACCCATAACAATAACATTACATTTGTTTTCATGACATTTTAGCTGGGTCATATAACTTTGAATATTTTTTATCATATATATTTCGTTCACTCAATCTGCCGTCGTCGTCCCCCCCCCCCCGGCCCACGCCACGCTACGCCACTGTGTAGGACTCTGTTTGGTTGATGTTAGGGCCAGGGAATTTTTCTGCGTCCACCTGGCTAGCTACCACCATCTTATCTGAGTCTTGCTCTTGCCGCCAAACATCAATGTTAATAGCATTGGCGTGTTCCGGTATGAAGATAAGAGAGCACGTTCTTTCGGCATCATCATCAGTTACCATCAGGTAAAATATATGCCACTTAACAGTTTTTTTTAAACTACAGAAACTCTATCCAAAATCCATTTAATGATGTGGGTGCAAGAGTTTTAATCGGACCCTCATTGGGTTGGCATTCAGTACTGCAAAATCTGCATCAAAATATAAAGATTCTCTTTGCGATGAAATATCAAAACTTTCCTACACTGCACCGTGGTCGCTACGATGACGATGAGATAGGTCTAGGAATTTCAATTAGGTAATCTTTTACTAGGTTTAGATGGTTTAGGTAAACTTGAGGCGCGGTGTGATGTGATCTTTTCGATGGGTCCTACGTACTACGTATCTGGCAGATACGGATACGAGTAGTTATACGACTTTTGTATTTTCGTAGTCTACACATCCTAATCTATCGCCTCAACAGAAAATTTAAATCAAAATACAAATATTTCATATATTTCTGAAAACGTATAACTCAGTATATGCATTGTAATAATACTCGTACGTATCTGTCACATACGCACTTATACGCGGCAGCAAAACCCTCCCCTCCGACCGTATCTGGCCGTTGCTCATTTCTACACCGGCAGCTCAACATGTGAACGTGTGTATCAAATATCAAAATATTCGACAATGGCTAGTGAAAGACGACAGTTTACATCATGCTTACAGTATAATGCCCAAAAAGTTAGGAAAAAACAGAGTAGAAAGAGGAAAATACGGCTAAATGTTCAGTTAATACACGCAATTGATTAGTTTCTTACTATAATCTTGTCTCTGCTATAAGTAATCTTCCGAATTTCTTTTAATGTAATTAAGGATATAATTTAACAGGGGCAGTGATCACAATAGATCTACCCAGGTCGCAGTGATCCAATAGGGCCCTCCTTTGGTCCTGTACCCCTTTACCCCCCAAATAATAATAATAATTAAATTATGTGAATTACATTTAAAACTCATATATTATCTTTTATAATTGGTCATAAGTTAGGGGAACTGGGGAGAGTTGATACAAATACAAATACAAATCTTTATTTGCGAGAATGCATGTGTTTACAGATGGTCATTATAAAATTAAAATATGATCCAATACATTCAACCACATTTGGCATGCAAAAAATACAAATTAATTTAAACCTAAAATTTCATCAAAAATTCGGAAAATTAATTGAATCTAATTAGTCAAATCATACAAAAATCAAAAAATAAATTTACAAACTCCGTCAAAATATTAATAACTTAATGTCCAATAGAAAATCCCCCTTTTCATTTGGTTATCTAGGTTTATAGTTATAAGGCAGAATGCCGATATTGTGGAGTCAAATATCTATCTATCTATCTATCTATCTATCAGCCGAAAGACGTCCACTGCTGGACAAAGGCCTCCCCCAAGGATTTCCACACCGACCGGTCCTGTGCGGCTCGCATCCAGCGGCTTCCTGCAACCTTTACCAGGTCGTCGGTCCACCGAGTCGGGGGCCTGCCCACACTGCGCCTTCCGGTGCGCGGTCGCCATTCGAGAACTTTACTGCCCCAACGGCCATCTGTTCTACGAGCTATGTGCCCTGCCCACTGCCACTTAAGTCTAGCGATTCTGAGAGCTATGTCGGTAACTTTAGTTCTCCTACGTATCTCCTCATTTCTGATTCGATCACGTAGGGAAACACCAAGCATAGCACGCTCCATCGCCCTTTGGGTGACTTTGAGTCTTCTTATAAGGCCCATAGTAAGCGACCATGTCTCGGATCCATATGTCATCACTGGCAACACACACTGGTCAAAGACTTTAGTCTTGAGGGACTGCGGTATTTTGGACGTAAAGATATTGCGAAGCTTCCCGAACGCTGCCCAGCCGAGTTGGATTCGACGATTGATCTCTTTCTCGAAGTTGGACCTACCTAACTGGACTGTTTGTCCCAGGTATACATATTCGTCAACAACTTCGAGTGTAGAGTCTCCAACCTTCAGAGGAGTGGGTGTAACACGGACGTTTGACATGATTTTCGTCTTATCCATGTTCATTTTAAGACCCACTTGTTGGGAGACTCTACTAAGTCCTTCGAGCATTGCGCCTAGGTCTTCCAAGGTCTCAGCCATGATCACGATATCGTCAGCAAATCGAAGGTGAGTGATGTACTCGCCATTGATGTTAATGCCGAGTCCTCTCCAGTCCAGAAGCTTGAAAACGTCTTCCAGTGCAGCGGTGAACAGTTTCGGAGATATAACGTCTCCCTGTCTCACCCCACGCTGCAGCCGGATAGGTTTCGAATTCTGATCCTGGAGGTGGACCGACATGGTGGCGTTTTCATACAAGCACTTCAACACTTCGATGTATCGATAATCAATTTGGCACCGTTGGAGAGACTGCAACACAGCCCAGGTCTCGATCGAATCAAAGGCTTTCTCATAGTCCACAAACGCCAAGCATAGTGGCCGATTATACTCTTCGGTCTTCTGTATAATCTGCCGCAGCGTATGTATGTGGTCTATGGTACTGAAGCCTTTTCGGAAACCGGCTTGTTCGGGAGGCTGGAAGTCGTCAAACCTGCGTGCGAGACGATTCGTAATGACTCTCGAAAACAGCTTGTAGACATGGCTCAGGAGTGAGATGGGTCTGTAATTCTTCAGCAGAGACTTATCACCCTTCTTGAAGAAGAGCACCACCACACTCCTGTGCCATGCTGTAGGCGTTCGTCCCTCGAGCATGACGGAATTAAATAGCTTCTGAAGAGCTATAAGTACAGGTTCTCCACCTGCTTTCAGAAGCTCAGCCGTAATTCCATCATCACCCGGTGCCTTGTTGTTCTTAAGCTGTTTGAGAGCCATTCTAATCTCGCACAGGCTGACGTCTGGGATATCTTCGGTATAGTGTCGGGACAATCTGGCTCTCGGGTCTTCAGCCAGATTGCTGACAGGTAAGCGTGTAGTCATGTATAATTGTCCGTAGAATTTCTCAACCTCTTCCAACAGCTCGGGCTTGGACGACACGACTCTGCCATCCTCGGTCTTCAGCTTTGTCAGTTGGCTTTGACCAGCAGACAGATCTCTTGCGAATACTTTTGACCCTTTATTGCGCTCGATAGCCTCTTTAATACGGTTGGTATTAAATTGGCGTATATCACGGGTCAAGGACTTGGAGATCTGTCTGTTTAGTCGCCGATACTGACAAGCATCTTCAGAGGATTTCAGAATCAGGCTTCGTCTTTCCTCCATGAGCTTGCTGGTGAGGTCCGAGATACGAGATGTTCTTTTTAAACGGCCGGTTTTGAAGGCCTTATTCCCAGCCGTTTGGACAATTTCCATGAACCTGTCGTTATAATTGTCCACATTTTCGCATTCTCCTAGGCATTCGAAGCGGTTGTGCAACTCGAGTTGAAAGCTTTCGGGGTTTTGGAGTTGGATAGGCGCTGGTCGGAGCGTGGACTTCATCAGTCGACATCTTTCTAGCTTTGTTTTTAGATTCAATGTGCCTCTTACCATTCGGTGATCGCTTCCTGTCTTCAGCGAGTTGATCACAGAGACATCATTGAATATTTGCCTTTTTGTCGACAAGATGAAGTCAATCTCATTTTTTACTACGCCACTGGGATGCAGCCATGTCCACTTGCGCTGTTTTGGCTTTTTGAAGAAGGAGTTCATCATGAAGAGGCCCTCCTTCTCCATAAAGCCAGCCAGCAGCTGACCCCGCGCATTCCTCTCTCCGTATCCAAATTTCCCCACTCTCAGCTCGTTGTCCCTTCGTTTGCCTAGTTTCGCGTTGAAGTCCCCCATCACAACGGTGAAATGGGTCCTGGAGCTATGTATGGCTCTGGAGATATCCTCATACATAGCCTCCACCTCTTCGTCGGGGTGTTCCGCGGTCGGCGCATATACCTGTATGACCTTCAGCGAATACCGTTTGGTGATTCTGAGTATAAGGTACGCTACCCTCGTCGAAACACTCTCGACCTGGACCACGTTGTTGACTAGGGACTTGTGGACAATAAACCCGACACCACCCTGGGACAGTTGGTCGCCCTCCCGGAAATAGAGCAGGTTTCCGGACTTAAGGATCATGGTGTCCTCACCCTCTCTTCGGACTTCACATAATCCCACAATATCCCATCGTAACCTGCTCAATTCCTCCTCCAGTTCAGCGAGTCTTTCGTCCGTTCGCAGTGTGCGCGTGTTATAGGTTGCCAGGGCCAAAGGTTTTTGTTTTTGGTAGCCTGGCCTCTGCCGGAGATTCTTCGCACCCCATGCCCCGCCGTTACCGTGACCGCTACCGGAGTCAGGAATAGCGGGGCTGCCGGGGACTAGGGGCCGTTGTTTCGGGTTCCTAATCATATTTGGGGGGTAGTTGCCATAATCGCCACGCTTGGCATGCGGGTTGGCGATCGCAGTGTGGCGTGAGCCAAGATGGTACGCGGGAAAGACGCTGCTGCCCATCCTCCGGTTTATGGATCCCTTAGTCGCCTTTTACGACACCCACGGGAAGAGATGGGGTGGTGCTATTCTAAGGCCACACCACAGGCCAATCTAATACTTTACGTTATTTACCTATTTAACATTTGCAAGTTCCTCACTGAAACTAATCCATTTTTATAAATAATTATTGTTATTTTTGCGAAAAAAGGTCCCCTTTGTATGGGAGACTTGATCATGGCAGCATGGGAGACTTGATCAGGGGGGATCAAATATACCCTAGTGGTGGGTAGTTCATGCTAAATAGGGGCTTTCTCTACGTCGTCTGCATTGTCGTTGTCCTCGTCGTAGAACAGTTCAGCATTATTTTCCGGCATACACATTTATCACTACCATAATCCTTGGTGCAATAGCAAAATATCGTGTTTAGTTCCTGTCCTCATCAGCTCATTCCCGTCCTAATCCATTTATACACTTGGTAGTAGGTGCGTCAGGAATGCTGTTTATCGGTCGGTAGGAATAATAGGTTGAGCTAATGATGGGCTTAATATTTGCCACTGACCTCATGATCGACTCAATACTGACTCATAGTTCTGTGAATGTCGTTGGTAAAGATGTGGACCTCGCTATTCTTTTGATAGCTTCCACTCCTCCCCGCCCAAGACAGCCTGCTCCTGAAATCTGGCCAAAGGAAAACCAAAACAATTACACAGTCCACCCAAGAGCTGTAGCAGCATGGATTTGAACACATTTTGTTATTATATCCAGCTTTTTACCAGCTAAGACACAACATCTGCAACTTTCAGAAGGAGCAAGGTGGGTTTCGCTAAATTGTACTTCAAATCCGAAATCATCAAGGAAACGGCAGTGATCTTTTAAAATTCCTCCTCCTGCTTGTGAAGCCTGGGAAGAGGTGCTTCCTTATATGGTATGGGGCACCAGCAATACTGTCCTTATTTTTGCAGTGGCTATATCCTTCATAGATACCCAGCCACAGCGGGGGCATCAACTAGGTTATTTATTTATTTGTTTATTTCAGGCAACGAGGCCCATATAACATATACAAATACAATAATATACATTTTATACTTAAAATATTATACATAAATACTTAATATTAACTAACTAACTAAAAACATCATATTATTTACGAGTAGTACAAGGTGTCGGTACTATTTCGGTGGCAGTGGTCGGCAAATTTCCTCGGAATCTCCGAAACACTACACCCTTCGGCCAGAATTCCTCCTTTGTCAAGGACTCCAGATGTTTCGTCGCAACTCGCACCACAAACGATTTGAAGTTCACGATGTGGCGCGACTCCAACGGCGTCACCCTCAAGCAGAACTTGGTCTTCACCTTGATATACACCATCAGGTCTGCAGGAGTAGTGGTGTAATGCAGCCCTGCCGTGTCATACGAATCTGTACTATCTCAAAAAAGGGCAATCTGAGATAATGAGGTTTAAAGTTTTAAACATATTTTATTATGTAGAAAATAAACTACATGGTGTATTGAAATGATTTAAATCACAAAAGTTTCCAAAAATCGAGTACAACAAGAGGTCTCAATTATTTTTTTGAAAATGTTCGTATTTTTCACTTAATTCCCAAAAAAACAGTTAGGCGTGACAACAGTTTCATACAAACGTTGTCACGCGATAAGTTCTAACTATAGTTATAACAGTTAGGCTTGACATCGATCTCTAATTTAAATTATATTTTTTGAGTTTAAAGTTGTTTTTAGGCAGGCTGGTTCATATTATAATTGCTTAAATAAAATATTTTTAAAATATTAAAACATATGTATATTTAGGTATCTATATTTTTGCAAAAAATATCGATAAAAACAGCAAAACTGGAGTCGCAAAATGACCACTTCCCAAAATACCAGTTTGCAAGATGAAAATATCGTATAATATTTATAATTAGGCTAGTCATTTCTGTTTTTCTGAGGTTAGTTACAGTTTTTTTTCAATACTAACATAAAAAAATTCTGATATCTAGGTATAATTTTACAACAATATGTATGAACAGATTAATTCCCGAAATTCTAGTTTGCTAGATTACAATATTTACATAGAACCGGAAAATGTATCTTACGATGAATTAACAAATGCAATAAACAAAGTTTTAAATTGCTCCTCTCTCTCAATTTCATAAAGGTTAGGCCGCTGCAGCACGAAACTTAAAGAGTGCATTTCAATCCACCGGTGGATCCAGTAAGGGGAACCAAGTGGATCGAGGGGAGCGGCAATATTTTCAAACGCAAAGTTGCATAATGCCGAAATGAAAATGCAGGAGCTTGCCTTGACAGCAACTAAATTACCTGTTTATAATAGATTCAGCAAAGAGTCAATCAAGAGGTTTCATACCTGCCAAGTCTCAGAAACTTAGAGGTTCCTGTAGATACTGATCTCCAGTTGGATAAACAGGTATAGTATGAAGCCTCTTTGAAAGCCGCTGAACTACTTACTCATACTCAGCACAGTCTGTGTGCATAAGTTTCACGCTAGGCATAGAAACTCAGAAGGTCCTTTCGAAACTGATTTCCACTTGGGTAAACAAGTACAGTGTCCAGCCGCTTAAAAAAATACTGAAGCACATATTTAGATTTGAGTAATGAGTAATGATTTAACTTAAAGGTTACTTACTGATCTTTGCCTAGATGAACAGGTAAAGCATCAAGCCGCTTTAATAATCTATGAAACCCTATGTAGTCCCAACAAGGACTCAGTATACAATTTTGACGCCTGAATAATCTCAAAATCGAAAAGCCCCAGGGTCGAGTCACTTTAAAAGCTGCTAAATTTCAAGACAGTTGAAATTTAGCAACACATCTTTGAAGTTTAGAGGTTCCTGTTGATAGTGACCTACACGTGGATGAATAGGCACAGCGTCAAAACACTTTGAAAGCCGCTGAATCGCCTGCTCAGGCTCAGTAAAAACTAGGTGAAGGGGTTTTACACCCAACACATCTTAGGAGCATAAAAACTCCTGTCGATCTCAGATCATCTCAGATTGGATGAAGACAACAAGACATTCAAGACACTTTAAGAGCCGTTGAATCATTTACTCAGACTCGGCAAGCACTGAGTGATCAGGTTCCATACCACGCATATGTATGAAACTTAGAGGGTCCTGAAAATATTGATCTGTACTTGGGTGATTTATCAAAGTGGCAAGCCCTTTTGAAAGTCAGTGTATCACCTGATAAGTTACACTCATATTCGACAGACACATCTTTACTTCGTTTTTTCCTTCTGTATGAATAGTCACAGCGTCGAAACACTTCAAAACATTAGTACAGTAACATTAGTAGACTTCAACATCAGATCTTGAAAACTTCATTATAAATCGAGACACGACCTTATCGCTAATCACCTTGTAATTGGTGAAGATCTAATGTTGAAGTCTGAAATCTGGAGAAGTTTCACGGAAATAGCTCCTACGATATTTAGAAAAATATCGAGTTCAAGAAATATTATTTACAACAATGGGTATGGAGAGGTAACCCATCCTTAAAAGCTCATATAAAATAATATTTCATATATTATGTCAATGTGTATGTCCGACTGAAACGTACAGATGGAACGACCTTATATTACTAAACTGTCTAAGTATGTTATAAATCCAAGGAAACAGTACAATATTTATAAAAATATTAAGAGATTTCCTTGGATTGCTCATACTACATAACAACTGATCCGCCAATATTCTATTTGAAGCTAAACATTTTTTAACAAATTGAGTATAGGTCCCTCAGAGAAAGTTATTGAGTTTTATGAGTAGAGTCCTGTGACATTTTTTCAGGTATTTTACAATGTATGGTATGTTTTAGGTATGTGTTCCTCCATAGCATTACTGAACCCTTAAAAATACCTAGGTATCTACGTTGTAACTCTATTTGTGCAATCTTCTTTTTGCTTATTATACATCTATACGTTCTAAGATTTGTAAATTTTGCGTACTGTACGTTTTGCGACTCGTACATTTCGCGAAGTACATAGTATATTTTTACTTATTGTAGGTTCTGCTGATTGCTGTGCATTTTGAGTTTGGTTAAATGGTTATTTTAAGTCCAAAAAAGTATTTTTTTTTTTAATTTTGATTATTGGTTTCTTGTGGAAAAATGTTCAGTTTCATTAGTATAATATGTAGTTTACATTTTCAGGGATTTTAAAGGACTATATTATATTCTGGGGCGAGACTTAAACAGTTGTTGTCACGCCTATCTGTTATAATTACTTCAGATAGTACAGATAGCCGCGACACGTAATTGTTTTTTGCTGGAGCGCACATCTGATACATCTAAAGTTGAAACAGAAAGGCGTGACAGCACCTCAAAATATTGAAGTTATATCAGTTTGACAAGTTCAATATCTCGAAAACGGCTTAACTTTTTTCAATTGTGTTTGGTTGTAGGTATAGTATAAAGGGAAAAAATACATTTGACACTTGTTACGCGTAACTGTACTAACTTAAGATAGTACATGTTGGTGTGACACGGCAGCCGGGATACGTACAACAGAGTAGTAGGCACTGCGGCGCGCAACAAAAAGTCGGGCCCAGTCGGTGCCGTACCGCACTTGTTGTTGTTCGGACGAGTTCGTTTTTTTTTCTGAACAGTAACAAACCCATCATCGTTGTCCACTCTGTTGGTAGCTGTGGAGCGTTCGGTCTCCTTGTCTAGTTTCTTATTGGAGACAGGTTGCCGAGATGAATTTCGCTTCACTGCGGAGGAGTAGGCAGCGATAGGCACGTCGTTGTTCGTGGACACTGGCGGGGCTGCTTGCGGGGCGGGAGGAGCGCGCGCAGGCTGCGCGGGGCAGGCGTCGCGCGGCGCTGACACAGCACACTCCGTTGACGTCACAGCGCGCGGCGGTGCAGGCGGTGACAAATCAGCTGACACGAAACTTGAAGCCGACACGTTGAGGCCGGCCGCGCGTTTCTTGTCATCGTTCGATGCCCCCGATGACCTAGATTCCGTGTGTGAGCTACGTAGAAAAGTAACTTCTCGCTGCAGCTCAGCAACGGCATCTTGGTATGCTTCCAGCTTGTTGAGGACATCTGCCAGACTTGCCTTTAAAGAAACGATGTCTTTAAGAAGGTTTTCTTTTATGTTATGCTTGACTCGTACTGACAAAACACCGTACGTGTTTTTTCACGCCATGATTAGCCATGATTAGCTACGGGTTTGCGGGCCCGAGGCGGCCATTCTCAGCAGTGTGGAACTAGCTACACCATCTTAGGAAGACATGTGGGATCACCATGTGCGCCTTCACATCGGACCCATTTTACGGCGATAAGGCTCCTGCGTTACCGCCCGAGCCCAATCAACTTGAGGGATGGAGGGAACGAAATTTCCTTCGCCGACCCCGGCCCTCCAGCGATGAAACGCATGAGAGTAAGAATCGTTATCTCTCGCTCGCTCCTCTGCCCTATTCTGCGAGATGAATTCCTCACAGAAGATGAGACCCGCTCCCCGTGACCTTATCGACCATGCATCAAAAGATGGTCAATAAGTAGGTTCTCACTAACCAGCCACACTGACTTTCCTCAACCAGTATCATATCACCCAGAGGGATCATGTGTCCTTAGTTTCCCTATCGTTCCAAAGTAAAACAGCGTATCTTGCTTGTCGGTAAATGCCAGTTACCGACTTATTCCGCGAAATGTCTTTTCCATATTTTGCGGAATAAAGCCGTAACTAGGTACCACATCCGCGAATAATCGTTGTTATTTTTAATACCGTATCTACAATATTTACTAAATCTTCAGATTAATAATAATATTGAATACAATCATTAAAAATAGAACACAATGTTTATCTATGTGCGAATTTTCAATACCGTAGGTTTATTCATGTCAGAGATATGCTTTGACAAACTTATGATAACTTTATAATCGCTCTACTGTAAAATTTGCATTTTACAGATACGGAGTTATACGTAGGACCCATCGTTTTGTGGTTTTCTCGCTCGTACCGAAGTACGTTATTTGGGAGTGAAGTTTTTCTTTTCGTTTGAAGTGAATGTAAGATGAGACAGATACCTACGTTTAAATACATATATAGGCTTTGCGGACGCATCCAGTACGGCAGGCTACGGGTGCTGAATATATCTTCGCGTGGTCGACACAACAGGTAAGGCTAAATTATTCCTTCTCTGTTCGAAGTCGCGAGTAAACCCACGTGCGAACGCATTAACAATACCAAGGCTAGAGCTGAATGCCGCGTTGCTTCTGTCTGTTTTAATGGAATGAGTTTATGATAATCTACAAAAAAAGTATTCAGATTAACGATGTCTACTTATTTTCGGACTCAAAAATTGCTTTAGATTGGATTCAAACTGAAATTAACAAACTACAGGCTTATGTATCGAACAGACTTGGTGTTATTCAGCAAAAAACTGATAGATGGCGCTGGCTCTACGTACCGTCCGCGGAGAACCCTGCCGATTTAATTAGCAGAGGTATCAGTCCGAAGTAGGGTTTCTGATTTCTCGACCTTTTTTATTTCTCGAGTTTCGAGAATTCTCGAGCCCAAATTCTCGAGTTTTCTCGGGTCTCGAGTCTTTTTATACAAACCATTGGAATATATTAAAATTAATTTAGAAAATCAAATTTTTTTATCTGATAATTTTGTAGTATTTGGTACCTCTTATTTAAGAAAGGAAAGGAATAAAAATTAAAATTTTCTTACATACTAAAATAGATGTACATAGATAAGCTCTAAACAAAACAACTAAAATCAAAACTTAGCACTAAACTAATAGTCGAGTGGGCCCGATGGAATCCCTCCTATCGTGTTGAAGGTGTGTGCTCCAGAGTTGGCTCCAGTTTTAACGCGCTTTTTTTGGTTTTCCTACTCTTCTGGCGTAGTCCCGAACTCATGGAAGACAGCTTTGGTGCACCCGATCCCTAAAAAAGGTGACCGCTCGAATCCGTCCAACTACAGGCCGATAGCCATAACCTCCTTATTCTCAAAGATAATGGAGTTTATTATCAATAGCCAGCTCCTTCGGTACCCAGAGGACCACCAGCTGCTTAGTGACCGTCAGTACGGTTTCCGTAGGGGCCGGTCCGGTGGTGATCTTCTTGTCTACCGTTGGGTACAGGCGATCGAGAAACATTGGCGGTTAGTTTGGACAGAGCGAAGACCTTTGATCGGGTCTGGCACACTGCTCAGATTCTATGTCTGTGAATGCTGGTGTCCCTCAAAGCTGTCTGCTTTCGCCTACACCGTTCCTTCTGCATGTCAATGATATGCTGCAAATCAGCAGCACTCACTGTTATGCGGATGACAGCACAGGTGATGTCGTCTATACCGGCCGTGCCAACATTTCTCGGGAAAATGTCATCGAGACTCGAAACAATTTTGTGTCTGAAATTGAGGCTTCTTTAAAGAAAGTTTCGGAATGGGGTCGACATAATTTGGTCTAATTTAACCCCACCAAGACAGATTTGCGCGTTCACCGCCAAGAAAATGCCATTTATCGTATCAACTCGTTTTGAGGACACCCCTAAATGCCTCAGCTATTATCGGAACCCTTGGTGTCGACATTTAGAGTGAAGTCCAATTCCGTGGTTATCTAGAGCAGTGTTTTTCAACCTGTGGGTCGCGCAGGGGGTCGCGAAACCTTTCTCAAGGGGTCGCGGGTACAAGAAAATGTAAGTGTTTTATAGGTCCTACACTGGGCCTGTTTATTTTTTATAATTTTTTCAAAACGTGGGTCTATTTTGGAGACGTCGTTGATAAGTAAATCGTTTTCTAATTGACGAAAATTATAAACGTAAATCTCAAATCACTTACATTTTGTATTTTTATGGCCCTAGGGGGGTCGCAAGATTTTTTTAAGTTGTAAAGGGGTCGGGTATTAAAAAAGGTTGAAAAACACTGATCTAAAGGGTAAGGCTAAATTAGCCTTGAAGAAGCTTGGTGTGGTGTGTGTGCTCAATAGATCGAGATGGTATTTCACCGCGGCCCATCGCCTGCAACTTTATAAGGCGCAGGTTTGGCCTCATATGGAATAAAGACTGTTCTCATCTCTAGGCAGGGGCACCCCAGTAGCAGCTTCTACCTCTGGACCGCATTCAATAGAGAGCAACCCGAATTGTAAGCTGCCAGCATATTTCAGATCGGCTTGGCCCCTTGGCACTGCGTAGAGATGTAGCCTCGCTCTGCATTCTCTATCGCATATAGTACGGAGAGTGCTTCGAGAAATCGTGCTGCTTCTTTTGGCCATCGTTCTACGCGACAATATTTTCATCTCCATCACTTAGATGGTTAGCTGTCCACAACTGTGCGTTTACGCGACAAAAAAAGACGCACGACGCGCTTGGCGCAATTCACATTCGGAACTCGAGAATTCTCGAGCTCCGGTCATTTTTTTCTCGTCTCGAATGAAGCCAAATTTCTCGAGTTTTCTCGAGTTCGAGAAAGCTCGAGCAGAAACCCTAGTCCGAAGGAGCTTCCGATCTGCGCCCTCTGGTGGGAGGGACCGAAGTTTCTGCAATCGGCGGAGTACAAGTTTGATAATGAAAGGTTAGATTTGCCTGATAGCTTACCTGAAATGAAGATGAAGTCCATGACCAGCCCACAGACTAAAGTTGTTCTGGTAACAGGTATACAGCATGATATTTTTCAGTTTCTGAATAAGTATTCTGATATAGGAAAAATGACAAGAGTTCTTGCATACATTCTCAGGTTTTGTCATAACATAAAAAGTAGCGCTAAAGTTAAAGATTCTCTGAGTTCTAACGAGTTACAACACGCATTGCATTTAATAATAAGACATGAGCAATCTGTTCATTTTAATGATGAATTAGACTCATTGACAAAGGGCAACTGCATGCGAGGGCCTCTGCAACCTCTGCATCAATTCTTGGATAAAGATGGCTTGATTAGAGTAGGAGGTCGATTGGATAACTCAGATATACCGCTTGCACAAAAACATCCTATTATTCTTCCTCGAAAATCCAGAATAACTGAACTTATCATAAAATCTGAACATATTAGATTATTACATGCTGGACCTAAGTCACTTCTGGCTAACTTAAATCAAAAATATTGGCTAATTAATGGTATGCGACAAGTAAAAAAAATTACATATAAATGCTTGGTTTGTTTTAGGTTGAAAGCTGGTGCAGCGAAGCAGCTGATGGGTTCCTTGCCTGAACACCGCGTGACGTCAGGCAGACCGTTCCAAAAAGTAGGCATGGACTTCGCTGGGCCAGTCCAAGTCAAAAATTCGCGTATAAGAAAGGCAATAATTAGTAAAGGTTATGTATGCATATATGTATGTTTTGTCACGAAGGCAATTCATTTAGAGTTGACTTCCGATCTTTCAACCGACGCATTCCTGGCTTCATTCAAGAGATTTATAAGTAGGCGTGGCTTGCCCAGCGACGTGTTTTGCGATAACGGTGGTTGTTTTCGTGGGGCAAGGAACCAGCTCGCTGAACTGTACAAGCTTCATAACTCTGTGGATCACCAGGCGCTTGTGCAAGCTTATGCCGCGAAAGAAGGCATTCAGTTTCACTTTACACCCAGTTATGCACCTGTTTTTGCAGGGCTTGCAGAAGCGGCGGTGAAGAGTATGAAATTCCATTTAAAAAGAATAATATTAGATGCTGCCCTTACTTATGAGCAGCTAAGCACTGTGTTATGTCAGATAGAGTCCGTTCTTAATTCACGCCCTATTTTACCTCTCTCTGAGGATATCAATGACTACTGCTACCTGACCCCGGGACATTTTCTTATAGGGACAGCTTTAACTATGTACCCCGAAGTAAATATTAGTGAAACCCCACCTAACAGGCTGGGTTTCTGGCAACGTTGTGTCCAGTTGCAACAAAGGTTTTGGAAAGCTTGGCTTGGTACAGGTCGCGTCAAACTTTAAGATCGCTGAAGGGTACTGAGTGGGGGAAGTGTGCGTTCACTTGGAATCCTCATGCTCGAATTTTGATATTCTGATTATGCCAATATTTATTGTCTAATAGTGCCCAAAGGAAAAAAATGTGCTATCGTAGTTTCAGAGAAAATCGAGTTTTTCACTGAGGCTGCTAGCGGAATGTTTCGCTGGCAGCCTCATCTCTGGAACCAAGGAACTACTTCGAAATTCGAGCATGAGGATTCTAAGTGAACGCACACTTCCCCCACTCAGTACCCTTCAGCGATCTTAAAGTTTGACGCGACCTGACCAAGTACTATTTAAATACTTTACAGAATAGAAGTAAATGGTGTCAATCTGTACCTAATGTAACAATGGGGAAGAAAACGCAAAGCTATTTGCAGATGGCGCTACGGACGCTTGACTCATAACAACTTTCAATTAGTTCTGCGTTTTTTATTATCGAGGTGTTAAAAATTAGTTTTTTTTCTGTAAAATTGTTAAATGGAAAACGTATGCGACTTGGACTGTTCCTCAATTAAAGACGAAGTTGAAAAGTACATAATTGAAAACGTAACTTTTCCCACGTCTTCTTCATCCGAGAATCTTTAGGAAATTAATGATTTCCATTATTATTGCAACCAATCGCCACACAACGCGACATTTTTTTAATAATCTTAAATAAAACAATTTTTTCTATACGTTTTGACAGTTAGTATGAGTCAAGCGATATCAGCGCCTCTATCGGCGAGCTTTGTCAGTTTTCTTCCCCATAGGCGTCCTAGTGCTTATGAGAGAGCCTAATTGCATCAGAGCAACGAATCGACCTGATTTTTTGCACAGAGATAGTTGACGGGGTGGGAACTAGGAAGTATGTCACTTCGGGCTACATTTTATTAAGAATATCGATTTCCCTCGGGAATGACACCAGGATTCAGGAATCCCAAAATAATGCAAAACTATTTATTGCTATAACTTTACTAATTTATTAAAACTTCGTAAGTAGGTTATGGGAACAATTTTGACAGTTTTATCCCGAAAACCTCAGTTCCACGCTCGCAAGCCACTTGCAGCTCGCACACTGCGCTCCCTCAGAGACAGACATCACCATAAAGCGACATCCACGCGGGCGGAGCCGCGGGCAAAAGCTAATAAATAAATAAATAAAATAAGGAAGACTGTATACTTCAGACCCTTCAGACAAAGCTGTCTAGGTTTAGATGCCTTTGCCTTTCCTTATGGAAAGAATTTAAAAAAGTTGTTATCGGCTGTCACCGACTGTCACCAAAGAGAATTTAATCACGGTCATTTTGGCGGGAACTCGTAGCAAGGCTTTGTCAGTTTTGTTTTATTATCCGAAAAAATAGATATCGTGGTTTTTAATGCATAATATTGATAGTGTATTGTTCAATAAAGTGCTATTTAAGTGTCTAATATGTAGGATAATGAAATAAAAGTGTGTAGACTGAGTTTCGAGTGCTCTCAAGAAGTCCATGAAATCTTCATAAAAAGTGCTATCATTTTGTTGAAGAATAGAGAAAAAGTTAAAGACGACAGAAAGACAGCGAGTTCCCGCCAAAAAGTCAATGAAGATAAAATGAAGAAAATAATACTGAAGACGTAAACTTTGAAACTAAAAAGAAAAAACATAACTAAAGACGAGGCGGTATGGCCTTGGAGCCTTAGCCTGCCCAACAAGGGCGAAAAAAAAAGAATATAATCTTTTTTTTTTTTTTGTTTGGTTCTTTCCTGCTTTTGCAAGGAAAAGGCAAAGGCTTCTCTGGCCATACAGCCTATTCTTACGTAGTTTGCTCTTCTCTAAATATTTTTCTGTATCATTTGAGTTCTCATTTATCAATTTCTGTCGTCTTTAACTGTTTCTCTAGTCTTCAACAAAATGATAGCACTTTTGATGAAGATTTCATGGACTTCTTGAGAGCACTCGAAACACGGTCTACACACTTTTATTTCATTATCCTATATATTAGACACTTAAATGGCACTTTATTGAACAATACGCTATCAATATTATACATTAAAAACCACGATATCAATTTTTTCGGATAATAAAACAAAAATGACAAACTCTTGCCGCGAGTTCCCGCCAAAAAGTCCAGAATATAATCTTGATAATCAATCACTCCGTTAGATACCTACTGTCACATCCGACCGAGTCGAGTTTGTTGTTGTTGTATTTTCTATGGCTCATGAAAAGCTTCTTCCTATGCTTAATTATTATACCAACATTGTTTCCTTCTTGATCTCGTCTCGTTCTCGATGTGTTTTCAAAATTTATCAAAGGGTAAAAAGGTTTTCATTCAGTTTAGTCGTCACTCAGCTGATTTAAAGTCCTCAACAGTATGAGCAGCACAAACGATTGCATCGAAGTGGAGCTTCCTTACGACCTTATAAAATACCTGGGTTCTGAAGACTGTGACGTGCAGCAGATGTGTCGGATATGCTTCTCTGTAAAGAAGGAGGCCCTATGCTCCTTTTATCAGAGGAAGGACGGGGTGAAGCTATCTGAAATGTTTACATCGTTAACCGACATTCAGGTGAGTTATTTTGCCATTATATTGCGATAAAGTGGTTGGGATGCACAGTGGACAGATACATTGGCAAAGTGATTAGCTAGTATGCTATGTTAGTGGTTTACTGCTAGGTCATGGGTTCCTACACAAGGCAAATATTTGTATGCAGAATGGGCTTGTCACTTTGTGTCTAGGTGTTTGATACATAGGTCATAATAAGTCACCTAGACCAGACTCGTTAACAACCCATATTGTCCTCACAGATCCATGCCCTGACATGGTTAGTGGAGGTTTTGGGGCTAGTGGCCAACCCCAGTATCAGAAGTTTTAAGCCACCTTTGAGCCCTCTGACATTAAAGCTTAAAGACTGCCATCTAGTAATAGCAGCTGGCAACAGCTTAATGTGCCTTGCACAGAAATGGTCGAGATAAAATACCAATAACGTTCAAACCCATCTAGGTAATGACCATGTCTGTAGTCAAACTCAAAAGCCAACCTTGGACTGCAAACTCAAATGAAGAACACTATTATGTTTACAGATTCGAGAAGATGATGGCCTGCCATCTAATCTTTGTCGGGGCTGCCAGGCCCAAGTAACTAATTGCTACAGATTTAAGACAAAATGTTCAAAGTCTGATCGCACATTGAGGTCAATTCTGAAAGGAGAATTCAGTTCTGATACTTGGAATCCACAGTGAGTACAAAAAAAAGATTTGCAGTCTTATTTGTTCCCAACAAACAAAGTCAAGTCAATGAGCAGTGTAGATTGGAGCATTGTTAGGTACTTCCCTTCCCTGACCGTAGCAGTGTATATTATGTAATAAGAGTGTAGCAAAAAACTTTAGTTCTACAGTTTTGCTGAAATTACTGAAAAAAATTATACCTCATACAAAATAAATCAAAATGGTTAAACTTTCATTCTTACCACTCTGATGGTATATATTACACTCGAAAATAATCAACTATTGACATTACCATTATAGAGGTGTTTTGATAGACAACCCCAGGAACTTATAAAATTATTAAAAATCATATTGAAGCTTGAAAGGAAAAGTTGACTAAGCGCCAACACTCCTATCTCATTTTTCTCAAGTTCTTAAAAACAACCATATTTCAATTAGAAAAAGTTCAAACTCAAATCATTAAAAATCTGAGATAGGAGAGTTAGTCACCTGTGTGTTGCAAGGGACGATATGTCGCTTAGTCAACTTTTCCTTTCAAGCGTTGATATGTCTTGTAGTTGTGAAAATCTTAGGAAGGAAAAAATCTTGAAAAGTTGATGTTTTTTTATTTATTTTTAATTGCAGCGTGAAAAATAAACATGAGAAAGAAGATCATAATGCTATAATAAAGACAGAGCACCATATCAAATTTGAGGAGGAAGAATATTTGGATGAGGAAGGTTGTATAATGCTTATTTTGGATTTAACATATTTATGTATAATTTAAAAAAAAAACAAGTGTTGTTTATGTTGAACACTCACCCCCTTTTCATGGATGATAATTAATTTAAAAAAAAAGAACAAGCTTTTTGGTCTTTTTATATTAATTGGTCAGCCTGATTGAGAATCAATCCACTTTCTATGGCAATGCCAGTGATAGTTTTTTTGGCAACACAGTATCTTGTACACTATCACCTCTGAATAGGGTGTTCTCGACCAAACCTGTATATTAAATCTTTACTGAAATGCTTAATATCTACTACTTAATTAAACATTAGCTAAGTAATTTTCCTTTACTTACTTAGTTTCAGAAATACAGTATCTTGAAGATATTGACGAAACAGCCAGTGACAATGGTAATAGCATTGTACAGTCTTCTGATAAAATAGAAAAGTAAGTTACTAGGTTTAATTTTAATATATTACAGCCCCACGGCGTATTGGTTAGTCCACTTAGCTTCACATTAGAGGTCGTGGGTTCGGTTTCTAGCAGAGTAAAATTTTGTAGGATTCCATTTGAGTGGTGGTAGGACATTTTTGAACCTGCCTGGTGAGATTCCACCATGTTTTTAAATTGTGCCATTTAACATCAGGGTTCACTTTCATCTTCAGCACCTTTCTTACTTACCATCAGGTGAGACAATGCCAAAAGTTAACCAAATGTTGATGAAAAAACTTATATTTTTAATACATTTTATTTTATACATATATTGATTGTGTTTTATTTTACTTGTATCATAAGTGTCTCTAATATGAACTTTGTTTACAGATATGATTTTGAGTTACTTGTCAAAGGTATTACTTATTATATCATTAATACATTTTTTAGATATTTATTAATCTTAATATTATGTTAATATTTTTTTTGATTACTTACAGAATCGTCAGATACAACCAAAGATTTTACAAATGAAGATAATAACATAACTGTTGGAAAACCAAAGAAAAAATTTAAATCTCACGTTTGTGATTTTTGTTCTAAGGTAGCATATTTATCTCATATTAACTCACCTTAAAAAAAGCCAGACAAAATTATATCATTGGTGCCACTGAAATCACAGTATATAATTATGTATGTCACAGGTGAAACTCGTAATGCAGGTTCACTTCCTGCACCTCTAAAAATTATTTTCTAAAAGCAACCTCGCCTTCTTAAAGGTGAGAATCTTGAATCTTGCATACCGCAAGCTACGCAACGCACATTTACGCGTGTTCAAACGTCACATATAAGTAGTAGTAGTATTATGTAATAATAAATAGCACAACAATTGTATGGAGTATCTGGTATGTGCTAAAACTGAGATTATTTTCCTTAAAATTGTATCTTCTAGTCAATTTAGTTAAAATTGTACACTGAACGTAATTCTTTATTTTTCTTTCAGAAATATACCAACATGCAGGCTTTGAAAGCACACATTAAACGAACACATAAATCTTCGAAACACCCAAATGCATGCAAAAAGTGCAAGGATTCGTTTGAATCGATAGATGACTTGAGACTGCACACTGTGTTGCACGAACCTGGACCGGTTTGGCAGTGTTTGGTGTGTAAGAAAGAATTTTCAGGTAAAATAACGGTTTCGTAGTAAAAGTGAAAATAAGCAATTGACAAACTGCCCGCTTCATAAAGACGTGACATTTTAGCTTAACTGTTATTGATTTTCCCTTCCGAAATTTAATGAACGCTGACGACAGCCATTACCCATCTTCGTTGACCCGCAGGCCGACCGATGTTCCGCCGACACATCCAGCGGCACATGCAGGTGAAGCGATACGCGTGCGCTGTCTGCGGGAAACCGTTCACGGAGTTGTACGCTCTGCGGCGGCACACTCGCGTGCACACCGGCGAGCAGGTGGACAAGCGGCACGCTTGCACGCAGTGCGACAAGAGGTAGTAAACTCCTTGTCTTGTCTATGGCTAATAGTCTTTGATTCAGGTTTAAGATAAAGCCAAAAAAAAAGAACGCTGATACGTTTCTTGTATACATACTTTATTTTGTATTTAACTTTTTTAAATAAATCACATAATTATTATTTATGAAAAGAACCGGCGCCTTATTACGTACGGTTCAAAAGTTTTATTGCCATAAAATAAACAGAATAAATAAATAAACACTCTCACTCTCTTATGGTATGCTGTTCGATTTCAGTTATTATATGTATGATTGCATACTCCTTTGCAATCAACACAATTTACATGTCACCAAGTTAAAACAGATCTCTGGAAAGGGGTATCAAAATGATAAAATTGATTTTATTTGTACTCGTACAGGTAATGATTTTAATTATTAAATGCAGGAAGGAATGCATACTCTTTTCAATCAACACAATTACATATCACCAAGGTAATACAGTCCTTTGAACTGTGCTACTAAAATTCCAAAATTGCTTTCCCTCTACGCAGGTACGTCAACATGGCACAACTAAATAACCACATGCTGAGCCACACCGGCGCGCGGCCCTGCGTCTGTGCGGAGTGCGGGAAGAGTTTTCCCTCCCAGCGTCTTCTCAATAGCCATCAGCTGACCCACTCCGACATCAAGCCGTACGAGTGCCGATATTGCGATAAGAGGTCAGTGAATTATACTTAATATTATGGTTGTTCCAGAAAATTCTACTTCTCATTAGGAATCCTTTGTTTTTGTTTGGCAACTGTTGCTTAGCTGTCAACTGAACCACTTCCCTTAAGAAAAGGGGTAACGCTTATGTAGCGTTTTTCAAACTTTTGAATATTTGTTTATTATAAAACGTAACAGATGGCGGTGTCTCATTATACCATACAAATGACTAAAAAGAATGAAGCATATGCGTGCCTAGTCATTCCAAAATCTGTATTAGTATAAGCTGTATGTTTTCTGAAATAAAAAAATAAAATATGTAGATGTATGCACACGGAACTGTCTCAGTTTATAGAAAGTTAATCTTATGAAATCATCGGCTCGCGAAAAGCCGAAAAGCGGGCGAAAAGCTAGGCAGTTAGGAAAAGGAAAGTATGTATGTGCAAAAAAACTCTTTGGATAAAACAGATGGCACAATCAAGTATTGTTCGGGAATATTCCTGAAAGTTATTTATGTCATAACTAATAAATATCTTGTTTGATTTACGATAATGACCAGCAAAGCATGCATCCATCTTTCTCAATGTGACGTAAAACGTGTGTGATTGGTCAGGTTCCGTCACGAATCGACGCGGAACACGCACCACCGTACACACACGGGTGAGAAGCCCTACACCTGCACCGTTTGCGGCAAGAGCTTCATACAGAACTCCAACCTTACGCTGCATATGAGGGTTCACACAGGTACGGTTGACATGTCGCATGTTCTATAATTGGAGGGGAATAAATAATGAGATAGGAATACATATTTAAAAGCATGTACTTAAATAAAACACATTTAGATATTTTTTTGGAGTATATCTTAGTTTTTAGAAGACTGAGTAAATGACATTGTAAGTTGTCAAAGTGAAATAATTAAATAAAATTGTGTTAACTCTTATATCAATGAAATTATTTTTGCTGATTGCTATGTTTTTTACAATTTTGTACTACAATTCCGCTTTTAATATTTATTATAAGTATAATTAAAGTTTGACGTTTTTAAAAGCATTAAATTCAAATGTATTTTTTGTTCAAATGCAAATCTTCAATTGCATCTGATACAAATTTTCAAAAACTTTAAAACTGTTTGTCGATTTATCGACACAGATAGTTATTGACAACCTCTACACCAGTATAAAAAATAAAAAGCGGCAACATGAAAAAAGTCAGTTGACTCCGTTCTTTAAAAATAAAACTATAGTAGACACTAAGAAAGGAGATTTATATACATTCATTCATGAATTTTTTGGCTAGGTGAAAAGCCGTACACGTGCGAAACGTGCGGCCGCAAGTTCTCTTCGGGCTCCACGCTCAAGATGCACATACGCAGCCACACGGGCGAGCGGCCCTACGCGTGCGACATCTGCGGGAAACAGTGCGTACTTTTTTACGGTTTTCTAAAAAATAAGGATCGAGATTGCATATGTTTGCGAACGAAAAGCATCGTCACTGCGTCTTAGTTCAGCACGAGCACACGCGTGCTTTAAAATGTTTGTAATTTTGTTGCTTTATGGTATTAAAGCATAATTTACTGAAATATTTCCTCCCTTTAATTTAACACCCCAGTTTCAATTTTGATCGAATTAAAAAGTATAAGAATGAGAGAAATCGACAATATGTAATATAATGTAATCTTTGTTGTCTGGAAGTAATCGCCTAGACCGCCTAACTGTAAAACATTGTTTCATGTATTTACACCCTGAATTGTTTATATTTTCCAGTATTTTACTGTGCAATAAAATGTTAACATTCATTCATTTATATTTCTGCTATAAGTCTCTGTGTTACGTGGTCAGAGAACTGACCTTTAGTGGGTGAATTTCAAACAGATTAATTGCAGTTGAATAATGTCGTCAGGTTCGCACGCAAGGACCTGCGCGCGCACGTGCGTAAGAATGAGAGAAAATCTTTATTTTTCTAGATACAAGTCTCTCTGTTACGTGGTCAGGGACCAGATCTTTAGCGGGCTAATGACAATGACCGCTCAATAATGTCGCCAGGTTTGCGCGCAAGGACCTGCGCGCGCACGTGCGCACGCACACAGGGGAGCGCGCGCACGCGTGCGAGGTGTGCGGCCGCCGGTTCGCGCGCCTGCCGTTACTTCGCGACCACAGCCGCATTCATACCGGTGAGTGTCTGACATACGAAACTACTTACAGACATTTGTTTTTTAATCCACAGGTGGTAAGCCCTTGGAATTAAGTAAGTAGGTAAGTGACGATGATGCTGAAGATGAAAGCGGGCGTACCATGATTCTTACGAGTCTCCTCCCGATAAGTCGTTTGTGATTAAAATTCATGTTCTTGAACATGAACATTGAACAATGAACAGGTTGATTCTAACGGAACTGTGTACACGAAAGCGAAACGCGAACGCGAAATTTTATTAAGTGTACGTTTTTATTTTTCTAAAAATTAAAAAAATGCCCAGGGATAATCATAATTTACGGCTGCACGATGTCATATTATTTTTATTTATATTTTACGTTTCGGCGTTCGGTAACTTATTGTGATGCCGAATCGGAGCTGGCAGGGTTTACCAAAATGGGTGGATTAACTTGAGATTCTACTGCATAACTTTTATTCTACAGCGCTAAATTTAAAAACAAATGTAGGTGTATGTAGAACCTCCCCAGGTTCATTTTTTGTTGAATTTTAAGCATATTCGTGATTGAAAGCTTTTGTATAAAGGATGTACTACGAATAAGAAGCGTTTTACCACCAATTTATGGAGATATTAGTCTCTGCCTTGTTAATGTTTTATTTTTTAAATCCACAGGTGAAAAGCCATTCGAATGTGAAGAATGCACACAAAAATTCCCAACGAGAGCGCGACTCGCGAAGCACGTGAAAGTTCACCAAATAAAGAAAAAGAAAACCAAGCCCAGAGTTGTCAAAAACATTGTTGCGATCCCCTTTTCTGAAGGAATTAACTTAAAACTGGATAAAACGCAACAAACCAGCGTTTCTAATCAAGATTTACTTACAAATGATGTTGTTAGCAATGATTCAAATACGGAAGTTATAGTGGAAAACGAAGTGAATTTAGAAGGTGATGAGCTGGTATTACCGGATGATGGCGAACTCAGATCTGATCTTTTAGTCATTGATGACAATCAAGTCGCTTACCAAGATACACTGTGTTTAAGCAGTGATGGAGTTATAGTTAAAAATGAAGATAACCTAAGGTATGGTAATAACATGAATTTAGTTACTGTGAATGAAGGGGAAGTGAGCATTTCGTCCGCAAGTGCGATGATGGAGGGAGCTACAGTGAAATTGTATCAAGTAGACCAAAGTTTGGTGCAAATGCAGATTCAAAGCCTAGGTGGGCAAGTCACTATCAGTAAGATTACTAGAAAAATGACTACCAACTTTTAAAGAAGAGAGAAGAATATGTACACATAATTTGGTCGGAGACAATGTTTTAGTTGCAGAAGTTCCATTAAAAAATTAAAAAAGTTCCATTATTTTGGGGAATAGCCATTTTGACAAAATTTTGTAGTCATTTGGGGTCGTCCATTAATCACGTGAGGCTCAAAAGGGGGCGAGGGGGTTCGGAAAAAAATCACGAAATATCACAAGGGGGAGGGGGGGGGGGTGTAGTGAGGTATCACGTGTATTTATTTTTTCGTCGAATGCGCGATGTCTAGAGAAAGTTCCAAACGTCAGACTGTTGTTGTTATGTTGTTTTTATTTAACTTATCCCAAACGGCTTCAGACAGTCAGAAACAACCTGCAACCTTAATGAATGTCTTTTAAAGGACATCATTTTAATCACGGTGCTTAATTTTCCAATTTAATTTTGTACCAAATAACACACCACATGAGGGAGTAGTCTAAAACCTCACCACGTATCACCAGGGGGGAGGGGGGTCTAAAAAGTTGCTAAAAAACATCACGTGATTAATGGACAACCCCTTTTCGGAAAGTAGACCACCTGCTCCTGAAGGGATCGATTGTCTCAAGCTATTTATAATTTGACGTTTTAAAAGTGGGTAGATTTGCAAAAGGAACATTCATTATGTTCTGCAATAAACTGTGTTTTTGGTTAATATGATTAAGAAAACTGGAATAAAACTTTAAAAAGAATTGTTATATAATTTATTTTTATATAAACAAAAATACTTTTAAACTAAAGTTATCTATCTCACTAAATAATCAAATGCAATTAAATGTTACTGATGGTAATACTTAGAACCACGATTTCTTATTAGCAACTTCAAACTTCTTGATGTTGACCAGCATCGAGTCATGGATCTCTTTGGCATTCCTGTTTTGTCCGTAGTAGTCAACAAACTCACCATTTGGATCAACCAGGTATATGATGATAGTATGGTCAACCTAGAAGAAAAAACATTATAAGTATAAAATTAGTATGTTCAATAAAAAAAAAACTAGATTTCATTAAAATTACAATAAAGTTAAAATACTAAGTTTATTATTGAGAATTTCTGCGGTCCTTTTGGCGTGTTCAATTATCACCATACCATATACCATAAATATTCTAATTCTTATTATCTCTGTGATAAATCTAATAATTTTAAAAAATTACACCGAAAAATTGAAAAATGGTGCAAAAAAACCATTTGAGTATATTATAATTATACAGGGTGACTTTAAATTAGTTCTTAATACCAAAGGCTATGAATGTGCTCATGATAACAAACAACTTTCCCTAAATAACCCATAGTCAAATCGCAAAAAAAAATTTTTGGCATATGTACTAATTTGGCCGCTCGGCTGATCGATTTGTATGAAGAGACCAAAATTTTTTTTGCGATTTGGCTATAGGTTCCTTAGGGAAAGTTGTTTGTTATCATGAGCACATGCATAGCCTTTCGTATCAAGAACTAATTTAAACTCACCCTATACATATTATTCTTAAAATGGACTAGAAATAAGTAGGTATTATAAAACAACTACCCAGATCTACATATATCAAAGTATCCGCTTGTCTAATATTATTGATAATTTCAAAGATCACAAACTCACAATGTAATCATTGTCGACGTCCTGTGGCCCCGCGCTGAAGTACACTCGATAGGACTTACAGGCCTGCTGCACCTGTTCCTTAGTTCCAGTCAGTCCCAGCAGCCGCGGGGAGAACTCCTTGCAGTATCTGCAGAATAGACAGTAGCAATATAGAAGCCATCAATTTAAGCTATTATAGAATAGAGAAGACTACTTCATGTTTACTGGTTTTGTACTCAAGTTTTCTTGATCTTATTTCAACCAATTGGAGCAAAAACTTTTTTGAGTAAGAACATACAAAGTTGGCAAATCAAGTGATCAATAGGGAATTTTCCACGGGTTTCTCTAAACTCAACTAGATGGTGCTGATCAACATTGGAAATAAGAAAATCTTTTAAAAATCGTCTAAACTGACTGATATTATCAACTAATATCATAATAATGATGAATAGCTTTCGAAGATTACTTTTCATTGAATATTTTTTTGCATTTTGATCCAAAAAATACTTTCATAATTTTTTATGCACAAAGCTTATCAGTATTGTTTTTGTATTTCTTCAAAAAATTCTAACATGATACCGAGTTATAATTGCATTTTTAATCATAAGAATGTATTAAAATCAAATTATTTTTGGTTCGGAAGAAGAAATTACATATAACAGAGAAACCAGAACGCACCCGTTATCCATACTTGACCAAGTTGGAAATTTATCGTTTCTGTTAATTCAATTAATAAGAATCTATGTTTAGGTGGCTTTTTATATATTTTTAACAATATTAAATCTATTTTGCTACCTTAAATTCTACGCTGTTTTTAAAAATACATTGCCAAAGCTTAGAAACACCATATATTGAGACACTTTTGAACGGTTTGAATATATGGTGACAGTCATCTGAAAACTCCCCATTATTAAAACTAATGATACTGGAAGTAAAAAAACTTTGATTGTATATTTCTTCTTGCTCCGCTAACACTTCCCGAAACTTTGAGTGTACAAGTTCCTAGTGGTAGGAACTTTGTACTAGGTAGAAAAAAAAGTCGATTAAAATATTTTGAATTGAATTGAATATAAATAGGGTCATCTGGGAAAGTTATCTAGTTTTGTGAGTAGCATAGGACAGATCTATAGTGAAGCTTCTAAGTGCATAAACGTCACCCTACATATTCCCTAGTCACCAGTTAAAATTGGAAACTTACTTTCCAACAATCTCTGGTGTATCTCTTTGCGGATCCACAGATATAAACAAGGGTTGCACAGGTGGCGCATTTGGTGTTTGATCTGAAATTATATTACATGACAAATTCATTTCCTATTATTAAAATTAAAACTTTCATTTAATGTGAATTTTGAAAAACAAATACTTTACCATGTCTGTTGACTACTTCAGCTAATTTTTCCAGCTCATCGGGACATATATCTGGACAATGAGTAAACCCGAAGTATATCAGCAACCATTTACCCAAAAAATCTGTATTTTTTACTAATTTGCCCTGAAAATTGCATTAATCAAATTAAGTATTTGAGTTTTAATAAATCAATTTTAGTATTAAATCAATAGTCTCCTAACCCTGCCTGCTAATTAACTAATTCTCAAAATCTCATTAAATCCAAGAGGTCCTAACCTCAAATCAAAACAAACATTTAAATAAAAAAATACATTTAATACCAAAAATATCCTATAAACAGGCTTAATATATAAGCAAACGCATACATAAAAGTGACTGATACTCACTTCTGAGTCCACCAACTCAAAGCCACCTCCAATATTAGCTTTCCCTAACTGCTTTTTCCTCTCCCTTTCCAACGCTTGTTGCTTCTCATTCCTCACGTACATCATGAAGCCAGTCAGTCCACCCGCCACTGCCAGGGTTCCGGCCACCGACTTCCATGTCACAGGACTGATGAGCTTCTTCGACGGTCTTTTCGGCGGCACGGCGCAAAGCCGAATACAAGACGTAGAGAACGATCGCACTAATACACTACTGGACTTCAACATTTTTGTTCGTGCTAGGTACTAAGCTAGTAAGTTCACATAAAAGTCGCAATAAATTCACTCAATAATGCATGTTTTGTTCAATAAATCACTATAATTATCAATATTTTTGATAGAGAAGCGAAGATAATCCTTGTGCAATGTGATCGATTAATGGTTTGATGTTGACGTAAGTACATAAGTAGTCAGCTGTTGCTACAAGTTTGTGGAAAAAGAGCTCATTTGTATACAAATAAGGTCTATAATGGAATAACGTAAAGTCATCTATATCAGAAAACGTCAAACTGACATGAATGATGTGGTATTGCCAAAATAAACCACAAAATTTTAAAATTGGGGGTTATCATTGGCAAGGTTATTGGTTAAGTTAAGACAAAACTAAACGACATCGTATACAATATCCATATTTGATTTAGTTTTCTTGCCCTTAATAAAACTGGAAGGAACGACGTCAAAATCTCTTTACCCAATAGTTTTATAAAACTAAACAACCATATTCGACACCCTTGAACGTTGAAATGCTCTTTCACTGTGGCTTAAGCCTGCTATTTAGTAAGCCCATAGACCTAGCATTTCGCTAAGTAAGCCTGACAATAATTTTCTACGATCGTGCTCTCTTGTAATGAAAAATGCGAAAGGGCGGGCAAAGTTCTAACCGCAACCCCGCCGTGGCCCAATTCCAAAACGGAAACCTTTAAAAGAGTAAGGGCAGCTTGACAGTCGTTTATTAGAGCCCAAGTTCCCTGCAAGGTTGGACCACCATCCTACGTACAATGTTCAAAATTATTTGTGTGAGTGTTTTTTCGTTATAAATTTCATACTTTTTACTTTATTAATAATCATTAGAACTACCTATAGGTATTATTTGTTCTACGTAATTTTGTGAATTGGTAAAGGACCTATAGAAGCAGTACAGTAACTTTTAGGGATAGGCACTTACTAAGTAAATCCACTTAGGTTTCCTTTTTATAAAGTACCTAAAGTAATAAAAAAATACGTAATTCGTTTTTAATTCGATCCAGTGAAATGTACGCATAGTAATGCTGCACAGAATTGTCAGCTGGAAATTTTAAGTTTGTACTGTATTGGCCAATCGGATTTTTTTGAGTATTTTTTTCTCAATTGGTTAGCCCTTAATATCATACGATAGTAGGCATCCCGCTACGAAATCATGATAAACACATTATATTTAAAACATATATTTATTTCAGATAACTTTGCTATGGATATCACTTTGGTCCAGCATCTCCGGTCAAGAGTATTTGCCTCCAAAAAATGGAAAAAAGGCAGCTGCCGAGCCTACGGTAAGACTGTTTGTATATACAATATAATACATGGTCTTTGTACATTTGTACAAATTACGCCAATTTCTTACGCCCGTTTCTGACCCGCGTCGCCGCCGCCGCCCTGTACGTACAAAATGGGTTCCCTAGTAAACATCGAAAGACCTTTCATTCTACCTACTTATTTACCTACTAAAATAACATTTTCGTTTGTATGTCTGTAAGTTGTTAACTTATTTTCCCCCAGAAACCAGCGAGCTACAACTTCTCATACGACGTGCAAGACAACAATGTGAACCTGGATTTTGGGCACAATGAGAAGCGGAAAGAGGACCGCGTGTCGGGTTCCTACCACGTGCTGCTGCCCGATGGGAGGATGCAGCTGGTGGAATACGAGGCTGGGAGCGACGGGTACAAGCCTTTGGTAAGTTGCTACCCCTATGTTTTAGTAGGGCCCTCAACAATTTTTGATACTAGGCAACTGCCTATATCTTGGGGATTGGACAGTTTATTATGCTACACGATAAGAAAAAGAAAAACACAAGATGGTTATTTTAAATGGTGGTGTAAACATATCCATGTTATACATCGGATCAAATGTGTCAATTTTCAAATAAACGTAAAAAATGTTGGACTCTCGATACAAAATTGTGATCGATCTATTTGTATGGGGAGTACAAAAAAGTCGACAATAGTCTTTCAAATTCGATAGGAGTAAGTATATAAATATCTGGTTCCCCATAGTAAGGCGAATTCTACTTTGGGACTGGAGATCATGCGTCCTTTCTTCCTAGATGTTCATTTACTAAACTTTATTGCTCCCAGGTGATGTACATGGGCACAGCGAACTACCCAGCGCCCGCGCCGGTAGCCGACAAATTCGAAGGTTACCACTACAAGGCTGCGTCTAACAAGCAGACAGTCAGACAGGCGGCGCCGCGGGACAGGTCTAGGCAACCCACGACCAGCTCGCCACCGCCACCAACGCCGCTCGCTCATCCACCGGTACTCAATGTGAATACTACGGCCCAGTGATTTGTGTCCTTGGTACCTACCATGTGTTTATAGCGAAGAACATGAAGTCATTGTATCGGGTATTAGGGTCAGTTAACACCGATTTGCGACGCGGCGTGAAAAGGCTTGAAGAAGCCAGCGAGAAGCCACTTCACTGCACAGCTTGGTGCAAGTACTTAGACATGAATTCAGTTCGCTTTCGCGCTCTCATTGTAGTGTCCCTTTCAAAGTGTACCTTTTCTTGTAGCAAATAGAGTAAATATCCATGTCTGTATTGTATCGCTAACTTAAAAAAATGAGCCGCGTCACGTCTTAGTGTGAACTGACCCTAATAAATACGCGTATACTTATACCTGTCCCACGGAATATCGGCGGTGGTTGTCGGTGTCATATGATAAGAACTTGGCAACAATGTACATAAGGATAGTTTTATTTTACCTTCCACTTATCCTGTGACATCTCTACATCTCTGTTTATTTACTTATTAGGTATGTAAGTAGGTAACTCATGTAAATAAAATTTAATTACGTGTAAAATACTGTATTTATTTAGAAATATTTTATCTATTCTGGAAGTCCCTTTTTGGCGCATTTTCGACATGATTTTTGTTGTTGAAAAAAAAAGAGTTATTATTTACGTATTACTGGTGTAATATTGTAAAATAGGCGTAGGACCCGTTAAACAAGGGCTTCTACTCAAAAGTTGTTCAGCCTCAGTTAATGCTTCCTACACCTTTTTTGTTATAAACAGAATTTCTACCTACAAAATTAATAGTTACATCACCAGCTATTAATACAAATAACAAAACAAATCCAGAACTACGTAGTGTGAAGGATATCTATGTTCTGGTCCGGCCAGTGTACTCTCCTGTGCGTGGACACGGTGTCGAAACCGACGTTGTCGAACGAGTGGTAGTCCTTCTGCATACTCATCTCGGCCAGGTTTCTGTATCTGTAATGAAATTAAGTTTGTTTTCATCAATATTATGTATGAGCCTACTGTTGGATATATGCATCTACCAAAGAGCGCCACTTTTTAAATCTTTAACACTACGCCACACCTCGGACACTCTATACATATCGGCCGAATTATTTACCTACTACGACTTTCTTTTCTAACAAAGAGCAAGCAAAAACTGACACATGAGTGACGACTGTATGAACCGTCACCAGATCTAATCCGCAGGGGGTGGTCACCTTTAGAGAGCGGCGGGAGTGTCAAAACCGCTTGTCCACGTGCTGGACTAGAATTACAAAGCGTAACGTAGTTTAGAGATTAACACAGAATTGACTTTCGAGTAATACTCGTAGGATAATGATATAAGGCCCCGCTGTATGTACTGCCTTGATGCAATAAAGTAATCAAGTGGAGCTTGAGTCACTAAATACCATCTTATTTCGATGCTTAATACATGTTCTTCAGATCATACATGTCCAAAATTGCCCTACGGTGGTACCTAGGCTTGCCAACTACAAAAAATGCATTTCCGGGATTACCCAGCTCGACATCAGGGACTTGAGTATATTATGCGGGACACAACACACCACATAGGTACAAAATGGTTAGGGCAAAAAACTACTTATATATATTTTTAATCATTTTATTAAAAACAAAAACAATACAAATGTATGACAAACATTTTAAATGATTAATTTTTTTTTTTTTTTTACATTTTTTTGCGCATTTACAAGTTTTTGTTTTGCAACACAAAGTTAAAAAAATCACTGCATTTTTGGTCTAAATTAATTTTAATTCTTGATCGACATACAGCTTATTTCTGCTGTCTGTCCATGCATTTCCACAGAGAGAAAATACTCTCCCTGCTGATGCATTTGAAGGAGGTCACACGAAATACGCAATGCGTAGGTATTAAGAAATTTTAATAATGTGTAACAAGTTACTCGGGCCAACTGCCCAACCGTCGGGTTGGACAGTTGGCCCTGCTGGGGCTACTGACACTGGGGCTGGCCACTACCAACTACCGTCGGGTAGTTGGTACGAGATAGATACTAATATCATATAATCACTGATTTCCGGGACAAAAGGCGTCCCGCAAGGGGTCACGGCGGGACGGTCCAAAATTGACCCAGAAGCGGGACGTCCCGGAAAATCCGGGACGGTTGGCAACCCTAGTGGTACCACAAACCACACGATTTTTTTCAGTCTTAACCTTGTCATACAACTTGCCTATACCGAGAGATGTATGCGTCTTACCTGTTAACAAGAACACAGCAACCCAACAGTAACATGACCTGAACAGCGAGCCAGGCCAGCGCCAGCGATACCAGGAGTAGCTCATGTACGCAGACCATAGAACCGTCGCTCAATCTCGGCTCGTCTACTGAAAAATGAGAAGTTCTAGTTAATATCTGTCATCATTATCAGCCGAAAGAAGTCCGTGGCTGCGGACAAAGGCCTCCTTCAAGGAATTCCACGTTGACCTGTCTTGCGCTACCCGCATCCAACGGCTTCCCGCGACCTTCACTAGGACATCGGTCCACCGAGTGGGACGTTAGGTATGCCTTTTGCCACATTAAAATGTAAAATTAAACGGTTTTTTGCGACTGTGACTGTTATCTATCTAGCATCCTAGCAGAAGATCAAAATAGTTCTGTATAACAAACCTATGGCCGAATGGTCGGCCCGCATCAAATGGTCTGTAGTGAGCACGTCCCTGGCCCCCACTACCATCTCCAGCTCGAGCGGCACGCGGCCCGCGGCGCCGCAGCCCGCCGCGCCGCCCTGCGCCACCACGCCCGCCCACGCCTCGTCCTCCTGCACTGCGGCCGGCACACCCTCCGTCTCATCGGCGAACTCGTAGAGAGTCGCGTTGGTTTGACGCGTGGAACGGATCTGGTGGGGGGCTATGCAATTGACCTGTTAAATGAAGAATAGGAATGATGTCACGTGACCGCGGGTGATGCTAAGTGCAACACTAGGGAACCGACGTCTATTACCTTGTGGATAGGACGGTTAAATGTGACACACGATAAGAGAGATGTCAGGGAAAGTGATGCCTTTATGGAAAGCCAATTCAGCACTGATTTCGGATAATTATAGTTTGAGTGAAGCATTTAAAAATCATGATCTGGATGACAAGACCAGTAAACTTATCACTTAACGTAATTTTAATTACAAAACATCAGCAACCCAATGATATTACTCTCTATGCCTCGATAGTCTCTTACCGGTACACACTTATCTTCACAAAAGCGCACCATAAGCGCAAATCTGACCACGTGAGAGGTAGGGAATCTGAACGCCTTGAAACGAGCTGACAGTCGCTGAGTACCGGCTAGCCACGTCCTGGTAAACGCGGGGAAGTCCACCTGGCCAGTCGGACAGCCTCTACTGTCGAGGAGGAGAACGGAACTGTCACCGAGTCTTGAAGATGCGACGAGGTGATAAGCTTCGATCTCAGATGTGTCTGAAAAAGATAGTTGTTGATGATGAGAATCTGAGACTGGACAAGAGTGACAAGACTGACTTGGTAGCTCAGTGGTTAGCACTTCTGACTGCACTTCTAATTCAAGGGTCGTATATTCGATTCTCACCCAGAGCGAACATACTGTGATGGGCAGATCTGTTTGCTCTGTGTCTGGTTGTATTATATTTATACATGTATATATTTAAAACGAATATGTTATCAGTCTCTGGTTTCCATAATACAGGGATTTTTTTTTATTTTTTTTGATTTTCCAATAAGTTTGGGGCCAGGTGACCGTGTCTGATTGGTCCCTGGATATTATGAGACAGTATTGGAATTATAAGGTTTTATGGATTATGACTCATGGGTCCTTCTTAGCTGAGTAGATAGCTCTCACCTGTCGTCTCAATCCTGAGCTCAAGCGGCTCCCCGAGGCTAACAGCGCCACCAGCGTCATCACCTCGCACCACATACATGCTTAGAGGCGCCGAGTTAGCACTGTAAATTGCGCTGGCTGCTACTGGTGGTTGATCGCTGGATGACTCGCTGGGTTGTTGCGGTTTTCTATATTCAAACAAATGATGAGGATTGTATTATAGTTAGGTTCTTCATGGAGAGTCTGTGGAGAGGTTAGCATATATTGAAGTTTTTTAGACTAAGTCAGCGGTTCGACTACAGCGCTTCCATTCCCTACCCCCTCCCCCCACTATAACAGTGCCGGAGAGACGCCATCGCTGCCCGCCGACTAAAAGTTAAAAGCTTTCAATTCAAATTCAAGAATAGGCCACCGTAAGTGACATATTTTTGGCTATATAGATTGGTCATTTTAAACATAGGCATCTTAACTTGTGGTTAATTAATGCGTTAGTTCCAGGTGTTCTGCTTCTTAAGTCTCACCTAGAGTCCTTAACAGCGACGGTAGTGTTAACCTGCGTAGCTGTCCGTGAGCCTGGCGAGCATCCAACTCTCACCCAACGGTCTCCAGCAGTCTGAATTATCGGGTTATTCTGCACCATCACCATTACGTAGGCCATTGTTCTGCGAAAAGTACGTAGATTTGCTATGCGTATACAAGAAATTATTTGTGCCTAAAGTAGGGCCGCACGGATTCTTTCTTTTAGAAATCACGTTGATGTTGGTTTTGTCTTTGATTACAATATCAGTTGTATCTCGCGTTTGAAGTATTTTATAGACAACAATCAGTAACATTTCGCGTTGAAAGTTATGTTCGATATTTGCAATATTAAGTAGCCCATATCGTCCCAACTCCAGGAGCACGGGTCTCTTTCCATACCTCGGGAAGGTTAGGCCATACTCCACACACGGGGGTCAAATCCGGGTTGATGGAGGTTGTGGGGCTAGTAGCCAGCCCCAGTGTCAGAAGTTTTCAAGCCGCCTATAAGGCCTCCGACATGGCTTAACGACTACCATCTAGTGATAGCAGTCGGTACCAACGGCTAACACGCCTTGCGAAGCACGGAAACGGTCGAGATAAATGCCACTAACAGTCAAACCAATCCAGGTTATGACTGTGTCTGTAGTCAGTTAACCCGCGTAATCGACGTGATCACGCAAGCCGCACTGAGCCACGATCGCACCACTGTGTATACGTTGTGTATATGCAATACTTAATTCACGCGTTAAAATTTTTGTGTGCAACATTGCAATTTTTTGTCTCTTGTGGGTCTCTTTTGTATGCTATATAAGTTTTTTTTGTATTGCGCTAAACATTTTTAGATGCTAAATTAGTTTGTAATGCGTTGATATCTTTTGTTTACAGCTTCTGTTGTGTTTTGTTGTGTTATGGTCGAGTTTTTGTATTTTTATTGTATAGTTTTATAGCTGTATCTCGCGTTGAACTCTTTTGTATGCAACATCAGTTGCGTTTCGTGTTTTTCTTTTACATGCGATTTTAAGTGCGAATCACGTTGAAATCGCATATGTGTTAGGAACCAAGTGATCCACGGCAAACTAATATAAGTACCTGTGATTTTAAGCGACACACGCACCCTTTGACGTTGTTTTGAAATAAAAGTTCTGTTCTTAAAATTTATTGAATCTCGCGTTGAAATGTTTTGTATGCAGTATCAGATAACTATCGCGTTGAAATGTTTCTTGTGATTTAAAATCTCACGTTGATCATGTGTTTTTACGCAATTTTACAGAAATTTCTGGCTATTCTTTATGACACTCAATGTCTTCTTCAACTTACCTATTAACCACACCATTAGGCCCATTATAGATAGCATAAGCAAAGTTCACGTCACAGTCGCCTTGCAGAGGCAACGGCAGCTTCACAACGCCGCCGTAAGTGGCGGCGCGCGCGCTGCATTGCTCGCCGCGGCCCGGCACGTAAACGCGGCCGCGGAACACGCCACGCGGCCGATACGTTATCATCATTTCTGGTCCTTCGCACTCCACGGTAACTAGAAGAAATTGATTTAGAGAGTCATCAGTCAGATTCTATTATGAGAAAAGTCTTGTGTCTTGTCCGATGCTAACGATACGGGTCCTTGTAGTATAGTATATCGTATTACTACACTAAGTCCCTGTGTAAGAGAAATAATGTAGGTACCCGCTGCATACGAGATAGTTAAAAACCATCGACATTTATTACACACACACTAAGATAAGTGCAGTCACATTAGTAGAAGTTGTAGCGCTAGTTACCCTTTTTTTTTGTTAAATCGACTGGTAGGCGGTTTATCAGGCTCCTAAAGTGGTATAACGACTGCTAACTGGTAAAATTTGCCTTACGTCCATAATATGACCCGACATAGAAAATTAATCAAAAATAAATGAACTATCTACTGATAAACTTAATTTACTAGACGTCACAAAAGAAACAATGCTCTTTAACTATGGTACTCAAAGTCCTTCCAGAGAACATTAACAATACATCAATGACAGTTTACTTAATATCGTAGGCATTTTAACACTACATTATAACAGCCAGGAGACGTCAACTGCTGAACGCAGGCCTTCCAGAAACTATAGACTTTCTGTGAGCACGGTTTTGAGCCATGTGGTGCAAACAGCGGGTTTCTGCAACCCTGACTAGTTTAGGTATTCCACCTGGTGGAGGACCGTGCAAGTGCAAACATTTCCAGCACGCAGTCGCCACTCGAGAACCTTTCTTCCCCATCTGTTAAACGAGCTCATTTCTTTGAGCTATATGACCTGCCCTATTGCCATTTCAACTTTCTTATTACATGAACTATATCGGTAACTCTAGTTATTTTACGGATTTCCTCGTGTCCGATTTGATTACATAGAGAAACCTCCAAAAGAGTGCTATCTCTCTATAGCCTGTTGAGCTAATCTGATCCTGTGGATCACACTCACTATTAAGACATATAACACGACGATAATACGTAGCAGAAGGCACTCTCCTCAGCAACCAGGAGCCAGTGGTGACCATATCCTCGCTGTGAAGGTCGCAGAGACCACGCCTGACATCGGTGGAAGACCAGGTAAACCCGCGGCACACGAAACGGTCTTCAAGCTCACACGCAAATTTGCACTGAAAGTGAATTTAACGAGAATAAGTAACTGCTAGGATGGGGTGGATTAGTTTTATGTGGGCATGAAAGCATGTCCCTGGGATGTCACTGAAAATAAAATAAAATGCTTCCGATACTAAACATCTTAACTCGAATTTTCTAAAGCTTGATATTGGATTCTACCTATTGGTTATTGGGTCCTACACCCTTTTTGTTACCTCCTGTATAGTTTAAGCTATTTGGCAAAGAATGAATTATTAATAGTACACCTAAAAAAACTAAAACTATACCGAGAAAATATCTAATGAAAGGGTCTCCGATGAAACAGCTGTAGAGACCTTGTAAGCGAGAGTTATAAATAAGCCCACATTCATACATATTACATATCGAAATACGCATGAAAAATGATTACTGGGTTATAAGCATAGAAAATATACCTTGTCTCTGGTTATAAGAAATATATTATGATTTTGGTAATAACGTCTCCTGATGATTATTTGCGATCATCTACTCAATTATAATAAGATAATTAATTAATTTTCTGCCTGCGTGCCGAGACTCCACTGTGACCCCAATTTTCCCCATCATTGAGTCAAATCATGATCATCAAATCAGAAACCGTATTTAATGAAGACAATAACTAGATTTACTAGTATTGTTTTTGTTTTTCTTACTTCTTGCGATTGAGTAGTAATTTGTAATAATTAAGCTCTACTAGGTAAAGTATAAGACTGATTTTGTGAAGAAGGTAATTTGTGTTGTCCGTATAAGCGGTATGTATAAGCAGCGGCCGTGGAAGTGGGGGGGGGGCAGAGGGGGCCAAATGTCCCCCTAAAATGAAACGGAAATTGGAAAAATGAATTTTATTGTACTACCTGATAAAGGTTTCTCTGTGCTATCCTTCACAGAGCGTTTAACTGTCACGCACACAAATTTTAATTATTTTTTTTTACCCTCAATTGGTAAGCCCTTGGTATCTCACCTGATGGTAAGTGACGAATTTCAAAATAAGTTTGCCTCGCCTGTACTAATACAACACACAATAACTTTATCTGTCATACTCTGTAATGTAATGTGAATATGATAACTAAGCTATTCACATATCTCTATTGTTAAAGAGTCTGCATAGTGGCAGTAAAAATGTGACAATAATAACAACATTTGTGCATTAGTCGATGACCAAAGACCTAACATAAGGACGAACATGTAGAGGCCTTAACGTCCCGCGTGGACCTAGCAGTTAGTTAAAATCTCTATGTACCCAACATATTTTGACGCAAATGCTAGGAAGGCCAGGTCTAGAGGTATATATGTCTTGAACTACGTTTTAGAACAATTGTCTTTTTTTTCCATTACGAGTGAGTTATGGCATACTTTTGTAAATAACGCAAACAATTAACCGTTATTACTGTGACTTATTACCTCATCTTTGGTATAATTCTTGGCAGTCACTTCAATGTGTTTCAACGTCTGGTTGTAATATTCCTCGTACGAACATCTGTCTATCTTCTTTTGATCTGTAATAGAATGAAAACTATAATAATATAATAATAATAATATTTATTTGCACACAAAAGTTATTACAGTACATTCTCAGACAAACAAAACTATATTACTTACTGTTTTAAATCATTTTAAAAATTCGATTTGTTAACCCTGCTCAATTAAGATAAATGCTGATGTAAAAAATGTTTAAATGACAAATCGAGTAACTACTTTGTATGGTAACCTTTTCAGAGCTTAAGAAATTAGGTTGTGTTGTTGACCAAAGTCCAGAAACCTAACTACCTACTTCAGACACTAGGCCTTATATTCACGAATGAAGTTATGAACATCATTATTAAAGACGGACTTACAGTCATGCCTACACTGGTTTTCAATATAAAACGTGTAGTAGTTGGACACGCGATAGGACTCCGGCTCTGTGAACTTATCCTCAAGGTTCAGGATGCAGTTGCCACGAGCCTTCTCCGAAGTGCGGACCACTTCGCCCTCCATCACGCCATTCTGGTCCACCCATTGTGCTGACCTGAAAATAAATGTATAGAGTCAAATATTTCTTAACTATGCTGGAAGAAATGGGCATCGCGTATTTATTCAAAGTACTCCATGATCGCGTAATGTAAATTTTAATGCCAACAGGATAGAATACGAGTATGTAGATCCATGTCCGGATAATGAGATTGTTATTTTATGATTGTGAATAATAATTTGATGTCGCTTGTTTTTATTGACTAAGTATTGAATACCCCCAGCAAATGGAAAATATAGTCTAAATAGAAATATAGTCTTACTAGACATTACAGGTCTAGTAGGAAAAACATCTAGTGAAAACGTGAAATGATGCCAAGGGATTACCATTTGTGGATTAAAAAGTAGCAAAAACATAGAATATAGATCCAGCTCGAAGGACCAAAACGCGACAAAAATTTTTTTATTTAAGTGAACCCGGATTTTTCAGGTATTTCAGAAAGATGCTGTTTTAAAATCGACATTACGCATATAATGTTTCTATTCTATTTAGCTATAGGTTCTACTAGCTATATCCTTGTCACTGCTATTAAGTCAAAAGATTACTCATTGAAATTGCAAATCCATGGTGTTTAGATGAGAACCCGCATGCAATGCAGCGTTACACCATAGTTGGTATTTTCATTTCATAATAGTTACTATCATCGGTAGGTACTGCAGCCGAGTGGTGTAGTAAATTATTTTTACACTAACTCACTAACCTAATTATTATTCAATGACAACACAAAATATGCTCATCGTAATAAAAATATTTTGAAATTGTTCAATAGAAATACAATAATACGAACTTCGTACTATCTGTTGTTTTAATTCTATGTTCTGATATATTTTATACAAAAAAAATACTGTACCTAAAGCTACGTCGAATAATGAACGTAAAATTAAATAAAGTCACATATCAATAAAAATATTGTTAATTGGCGTCAAGATTACTTATAAGTTCATTGCCCAATACATAAAGATTATTTCCTAAAACCAATAGCGTTTTTTTGTGTGCAGTAACTATCAAAATTGTAAATTATACCACTCCTGAAGGTTAAGCTTAATAACTCACAAAACCACTGAACCGATTTTCATCAAACATATTAGGCAAGATCCATCGCGACAAAGAGACATACACAGACACACATTATCTTCAAACTTACAAAACTCTATTTTTCATCGGGGGCATATGGTTTGCGGGGTGAATGAATAAAGAAACAATCTGTTATTACACACCTGTAGACCCAATCTCCACTACCAGATAGGATGACGTCATAGCACTCCTCCAGGGTTGTATTCAGAACCACCTTTAGGTTTTGTCCTTCGGAGCTCAAGTGGTAGCCAGGAGTGGTCTCCAGAGTCCACCAACGGGAACTGCAGTTTTGAGGCACTGCATCAAGGTAAAATTGAAAAACAATATTCAGTAGAAACCTTTACGGACATTGTTTCTTGGTCGACAATTCCTTTCTAGGGGTGACACGATATGTTCACTCGGAGATTTCGTCGTGGGCTATTAAGTGCGCGCGACGCCCCTTTTCTACAACCTAAAATTCTCAGTATTTTACGAACCGTATCGTAGTTAAGGTTATAATATGGGGGATGAAACTTCATCTGTGACATGATACTGATGGATCTTTTATTTTATTTCTCATTCAAATCAATCGGTCAGCCTGATCGGTCAACTTTGCATGAAAAGAACATCTTTTTTTAATATGAAAAGAGGATTCTTGTAAATGGGTTGAAAAACAGAATGTTTCATTCTTAATCATCCATAATGTTGAGACACTTTGAAGCGGGATAATTTTCTTTGATGATCGAAGTGGAACTATTTACGATTTAGAGAAAACTTCTTACAAGCTGAAACCGCTTAGCTTATTTTGATGTGATGTGACGGTAGTGCCATTGACGTGCAGTTGGCCATATTTACTGTCTTTTCCTGTACATTAAATGACATCACATTATATGACTTGATCATAACCCTTGACTCTCGACTTAGCGTCTGCGCATTTAAATTAGTTACAGCCACGCTTTTGTATAGGTTCAGAATTAAGTATAAGGTCATAACTTAAGAAACCTACACTGTCACAAAACTGTAACCCATACATTTAAGGATCTTGCCCAAGAAACCTGTAGCCTAAAAGATTGTGGTTGTAGACTTCTCCAAACTTAATGGTTGTTCATTTTCCTTTGTTGGTATAGTTATAAAAAAAAGTTTTTATTTTATCTTATTGATCAGGCGATCAGAGGAGCTGATTGATAAACTAGACATTATAGTGAGCCTTTAAAGTTGTTCGGTTTCATGAGAATTTCTGTTAAAATTAATTTAGTGCTTAGAAATATAAACCATGTGAAACTGTACGTTCATTATAGTGAGATCAAAATTTAAAATTCTGCACAGCATGTCCGAATCGTTAAGGCTAATGATTGAGTTATTAAACTTAAGGACAAGTAATTTGTCTGCTAATTTATGTTAAACATAATTTCGTGACTGGGTATTTTGTTATCAAGACGTTCTAAATTTAACTTTACATTAATTTGTTTATTTACAAACTTTGTATACTTGTAACCTTTGCTGGAAAATCAGATAAATGGCTCAACAGCTGACCTTACTATGTAACTTCAGACGTCTGAAGTTTACCGTTTCGAAGTGGTTCAAACCGGACAAGTTTATCGGACTTAAGTAGTATAGCACATTTCGCAGCCACATAATTTAACAGTTTTCTGTAAATCTGTCATCATCACTTCATCTGGCGGTAGGCCATTTAACACTCATCTTCCATCTCGCGGTCGACACTGGAAAACCTATCATCATCATCATCGGTTATCAACTTATCAATTTTGAGAGGAAAGTGACCTATCTATTCTACCTACCGACCTACTCGCATGTTTTTTTAGTTATTAGATTATTAAAAAAAAAAATACGTACAATCCAAGCAGATCTTCTTGAAATACGCCATATCGTTATCTGACTTCAGAGTTTCCTCAATAGCATCAGCTATGCCATGGCAGTGGCCTTTCCCATACGCCACCACGACTGCCCCACAGTCCTCCAGCTCCTTGCATCGCGCTAGACAGGCCCCGGTTAGGGACTCCTCGTCGCCGCTAGCGGAGTAGACGAAGACCGGTGGCCCCTCGACTGGGGACACCCCGCTCCATCGAGTGAAAGTTGCTGACCGGTGCCCCGTGCATCGGGCTGATGATCCTGGGAAGTAAGACATTTGATTTATATTATGCCTCGTGACTGCTGAAGTTAACGCATCTGAATGGCAACCTTCTGGCGGTAAATGGAAGCGAGGTAGTCCCAAAGTAACCTGGAAGCCCTCACTGAATGAAGAACTACAGGCAGCTGATATTTCCTGGGATCACGTGAAGTCTAGGTGTAACAAGACCTTTGAAATGAAATGAAATGAAATGAAATGAAATTAAATGAAAGAAAAAGCAAATATTTTGTGTCTTATACTCGCTAGAAAATAACTTCGAGAAAATGTCAGAAATATACATATAGGATGTAACAAAAATGTATACAAACAATACTTTAAGGTGGGCTCTGTACATGAAACTCTAGTTTTACAACTTTATGAAATCGCAAAAAAAGTGCCTTTTCATACAAAATCTGATTGGCAGTTTGTCATATTTTAATATAGTCTTTTTACTCATTAACTTAAGGACTGAAAACAGAAGTACCTTTTAAGAACTCGTTTAATAAGGTGCTTCGTGACTAAAACTAAAGCGAATGGCATTTTTTAAGTTGTCAACGTTTACAATGCACACAAAGTGATTTTTGTTTAACGTACAAAATGTTAACGCTGCCGCTGCGCTGTAAGAAATATGGGACCCATTTTTATTAGGAACTTAGACAACTCTATTTACTCTATGGTAGTTTTATAAAACCTATTAAACTGTCTTGACCTTCTATCTAGAGCGCTATGTAGCACTGTATTATGTATGTACACTCGCGAGAAAAATTGATATGTGTTGATTGATACCTTTCGTAGCGTATACCTGCCTTCCGTTACGTAACTGTAGAAGTTAGAGCAAGCGTAAACTATCGCAACATCTGTCAATGACACTCAAAACATTCAAAATCTAGTAAACAACCAAGAAATGATCACATAGACAATCAGAGCCACGCAGGAGTCAGATTTAAACTGTGTCAAGTATATGTATGACATTTGTGAGGGGTTCAGGGTCTTAACAGATAGTAACTATTCCGTACGGATGGAAAACCTGTTTGAAAGTTGCAGATTTATATGCATTTACTCTCTTTGTTTTGGTCAGTGGCCGCTCGCCATTCGTGTGGTCAAGACAAAAACCTTCTGTATTGGGTTTTGAAAGTGAAAGTGAGTGCTTTGATAAAAGCTTTTTAATTAAATTGGTGCTTAATTAGTTCTTGAGATTTCAGGCGGCAATTGTCTTTAAGGATACGTTTTAAATGTCAGTGTTTGACCATTTTGCACCTACCTAAGTCTTTATCGAAATATTACAGTAATAATATTCAGATAAATTCAGGAAAAAGTAGAAGTATTGTTTTGAAGCATTTCTAATAGTCCAGTCGACGAGGCGTATGTAAGTTGTGTATTGGGTATGAAGACCCCAAGGGACATTTATAAATATTTTAGTAGGAAAGAGTTTCATGTGTACATAAAGAATACTAAATTATGCAAAATACATATATTAAAAAAATATCGTGGTCTTCTTGAGACCTTTGTTTTAATCTTTCCTTTAACTATGAAAAAAAATATTACCAAGAAAACCAGTTGAATAAAAAAAACTAAGTCGTTATGATTATTTGAATAGGTATTAGAGAAAAAACCGACCAAATGCGAGTCGGACTCGCGCACCGAGGGTTCCGTATAAATTCATTATCACACATGTCTTGAACTGTATATTTTTTATATTTGATTTGATTGAATGAAAGGTAATTTGCGGTTTACGATTTATGACGTATTAAAAAAAAACTACTTACTAGATCTCGTTCAAACCAATTTTCGGTGGAAGTTTGCATGGTAATGTACATCATATATTTTTACTAGTTTTATCATTCTCTTATTTTAGAAGTTACAGGGGGGGGCACACATTTTACCTCTTTGGAAGTGTCTCTCGCGCAAACTAGGAAAAAATTATATTAGAAACCTCAATATCATTTTTGAAGACCTATCCATATATACCCCACACGTATAGGTTTGATGAAAAAAATGTTTTTGAGTTTCAGTTCTAAGTATGGGAACCCCCAAAATTTGTTTTTTTTTTTCTATTTTTGTGTGAAAATCTTAATGCGGTTCACAGAATACATCTACTTACCAAGTTTCAACAGTATAGTTCTTATAGTTTCGGAAAAAAGTGGCTGTGATGTGACATACGGACGGACAGACATGACGAATCCATAAGGGTTCCGTTTTTTGCCATTTGGCTACGGAACCCTAAAAAGGGCTTAGGCGCCTTACATAGAATTTTTTTAAAGCAACAGAAATTATTTGTATATCGATACTAATTAAAATGAAATAAAACCGCGGAGGCATCTGTATGACTGTAATGTCAAATTCAGGTCTGAAGATTTTTTCAATTCAATATATTTTATCGTCTATTAAAAAAAAATACATTTGAAACATTACAAAAAAATCGTAGGAATACCATAATCAGATTATTTGCTTGGTTGACTGGACTATTCACAAATGACGGATGATGTTGAACCAGTTTTGGAGTCTTCCGTATTTTTATTAATGCTTATTTATGTTTTTTTTATAACTGCATATTTCTACCTAAGTATAGGTTAGCAATTACCATATTATCTAAGTCTTGCCGCCTAAAATCAATGTCAACAGCATTGATGTGTTCCGGCATGAAGATAAGATACCCAGTTCCTCATTACGTTGGGGAATCTTGATAAGCCCGCTTCCATTTTCGGCATCATCATCACTTATCATCAGGTGAGATGATGCCAAGGGCTTACCAAGTGAGTTTAAAAAAACATTTCAATAAATGATTTATGTACTACCTATAAGAAATTGTCTTAAAAAAGTTTCACAAAAAAAATACAAATTAAAAAAAAATATTTAAATAAAAAGTGCTTTTTTGCATCCACTATCACTATCATATTAATTTACTTTTACTGAAATCATGAATTAATGCAAGTTCTCTATTGGTAATTAAACCCTTGGCATCATCTCACCTGATGGTAAGTTATGGCGATGCCGAAAGGTAATGTTTGCTAACCACGACTCCTCAAGGCAGTGGGGAACTGGCTATCTTATATCCGTGCCGGAATACAACAAAAACATTGTTTACATTGATGTGTGGCGGCAACATTAAATAAAACGGTAGTAAATGCTATCCAGAAGGCTTTATGTTCGACGGCTTGCTACCAGGTGAATTGATGATACCTTGGTGATAAGTGAAGGTGATGCCAAAGATGGAAGCAGGCTTATTAAGATTCCCTTACGGAATGAGGACTTGGCTATCTTATCTCCATGTCAGAACACATAAATGCTATTAACATTGATGTATGGCAGCAAGACTTATAGAGATAAGATGGTGGTAGCCAGGCGGGCTCAGGCAATGCCCTGCCACCAACTTAACATGATCCGGAAAACTTAAGAGCCCACTGGGAATCGGACCCGCGGATTCCGGACCTCGTAATAATAAATCATTTATTTCGGACATCAAAATCCATATTTGTTAGTTACATAATCATATTGTTAGTCAGCATTACAAAATTACAAACATTAAATAAATAAATAAATCAAATTAATTCATATCATACATTAAATACACACATAATACACCAGCATCATAATAATGTGCTGCTTTATAGGAGAGGTGTGTCTCTCTGCTACAGTCATCAGGATACTGTTGGAACCGCCCCGCACTCTGCTCAACAGAGATGCCGCTTTTTTACGCATGATAGCGTGAAACCCAAGATATGCCGCGACCTTCTTATGTAAACAAAGACTCCATCATAAGAGGACTAGACACTCCGCCTCGGTCGGTGATTCACAGTTCAACAACTGTTTGGTTACTTTCCTTAAAGTACGTCTATTACTTGTGACCATAGTGTACATGCCCTACTTGTCACATTTGGTGAATGTCTTTTGCCGATGTCGTTACATTTCGATTGCGTATGCGCCTCATAATGTAACGTTTATGTAATGATGCCTTAGTTTGATCCAATACGTACTGTACTTGCTATAAACATTGGTATAGAGAAATAAAATTAAAAAATACTGCTTATATCGGCCTCAAACACAGTTTACTTATACAGAATGTTAAAAAAATGCGTTTAAAATTTTAAGGGGTTATCAAGTATAGAAAACAGGAAAATATTAAAAAAATGCGATCTACAATTATTTTTTTCAGTTTCCCATAACAAATTTGAAAAGTGAATCAAGAATTTGTATGGGATTTGTATATTGGTTCTGAGTTACCCCTTAAAACTTCAATCGCACTTTTTCAACACCCTGCTGGATCTGATGGATTTCGTACAAAATTGGCAAAACAACTGATCAATTTGTATGAAGAGCAAAGTCATAAAACAAAAGTTGTTCAATATTATGAGTAGAAGCCCCAGTTACTAGGTCTTACACCTTTTTGTAACACCTGTATATTTGCACTCGACGGTCCAAACGGACGGTTATGTTTTTCGGGCATGGAAAAACGATAGAAACGTACAGTCTTGTGCAACTAAAAATATACAACCAAGTAGTGATAATAGCGCTGATGGTACGGCTACCCTATATACTTTTAGATGCGCGGGACTGTACAACACTTTTCAAATCATTTTCCGAACTTTCAGATGCGTTTCGTTGGAGTGTTCCTATTGGTCATTCTGGCGATGGCCCTGGTGTGCGGCGTCCAATCAGGTGCCGTGGCAGTCGGGAAATGCCCTGAAGGTACTACTTACCCTATTACTATTGACTTTAACACGCGTAATTGCTAAAGAATATAAAACTCTGATTGATCCCTGAAACAAATAGAATAAAACGTGCCTTGCGAAGCACGGAAACGGTCGAAAGTAGTGTCGATTCGGTTTTCACGATTTCGGTTCTCAAGATTCGGTTTTCAAGATTAAACTTATTTGACAGGATTAAACTTAATTTAAGTGTTATTCTGTCTTTTTCTTTCTATATCGAAAAGATAAAGTCAGGACGCTAAAATTAAATTTAGTCCTGTCAAATAAGTTTAATCGTAAACACCGAATCGACGCCATTGTCAGTCAGTTTACCTTAAACAGATTATATTAATCTGCATATTTTCTGAGTGCGAATCATATACAGGATTCAGTTTATTAAAAGAAACAAGTATGTATTTATTTTATATTTTTTTTCCTCGGGTTAATATCGCGTAAGTACATAGGTGTCAACATGCTTTCTTGTCGTTCGTTGCTTTCTAAAGTTTGATTGCGACTGATTGAGACTAGGCATAAGCTCTACTTAATTGACATAAAATCGATCGTTAGATAGTGAGTTCCTGGATTTATGTCGGATGTTGATAGGTGTAGTTAGGTATACTACTAAGTATTTGCAGTTTTCACTACCTACAATGGAGAAAACACTATGTGAAAAACGTCTTTTTTTTAAAATGATTGAAACAGTTAGCTATGACGTCATAATTTAATACAGTTGTTTCCATTCTCAACACGAAACTTGTAACTTGCCATGGAAATCCAAGCGAATCATTTTATTCCGCGATTTGAGTAAAATAGCTACGAAATAGTTCGTGTACCTAAATTAACCCAGGCCGGTATGTCGCAAACTTAGTTCTTTGACACACCACTGGCCGTGTGTCTTGATATTCAGGGTGTATCAGAAAGGTGTGATAATACTTCAAGGTTGGCTTCTACCCATCAAACTGAACAACTTTTGTTCTACAACTTTGTTCAAATCGCAATTTTTTTTTTGGACTTTTCATACAAATCGATCAGCTGGCCAACCTACTCGTAGTTTGTATGAAAAGTCCTAAAATTTCTTTGCGATCTCAACAAAGTTGTAGAACAAAAGTTGTTCAGTTTGATGGGTAAAAGCCAACCTTGAAGTATTATCACACCTTTCTGTTACACCCTGTTTAATGAAACAATTATTTTTTGATCCTGTTTATCTACCCCTTGAGACCTACTTAAACGTGCTTTTTAAACCATTTCATTTTAACATTTTTGAACCCTGTATTATGTAAAATGGAGATTTCATACAAAGTTGGACAATCAGCTGAGGGCTTATATCAGTAGTCCAATGTTTTGTTATGATTTCAGCAAATTCGTAGAGCTTTAAGAAGTTGTTCAGTTTCACAGGCAGGGAAAATAAACCCATCAAAACGTATTGTACCTTCTTGTCACAACCTGTATATGAGGTCACAGGCTAACATACTTAACAACGTCTAATATGTTATATTGTATAGTATAAAATAAAAATAATATAATATAAAAATAACAATTTTACACCTGCAGGTGCGAAGGTGCCCGCTAACGCTAAGACCATATGCCTGCCTAAAGATGCCACTGCCAGCCAGATCCGGGAGGCGCTATTAGCAGCACATAAGGATTAATTAATTTTAAGTTTAATTCATAAGCCAATTAAAAAGCATTTCTAAGAAATGATCTTCGTAGTTTTTTTTATTATCTTCGAATTCTTACAAGAACCTTGTGAGTGAACGTGCATGCGGTGAAATTAAAGCTAAACATTATCAAAACTTTTGTCGTAAACATTTGAACAGTATGTGGTAACGTATTCCGTATTATAGCAGTGGTCCGATTCCAGAACCAAGGTAAAGTTTACTTGAGAAGAGTCTACCTAGCAGCCTCCTCAGTCCTGAAGCATGATTTCGTTTGTAACACTGGAAAAAATTACTTTGACGTACTAAGTGGTTTTTATATAAGTAAAATATATGTATATTGTGTTTGTCCTCTATTTAACACTTTTTTGTATCCACTTCCAATGTTTTGCAATAATTTTTATTAAAAAGATTGCCAGGGAAAGCCCCACAGAAAATGTCCCCGTCTCTCACGGCTGTGTTCTGGTAGTTAATATTCTGTGGTACCACCATCCAGTACTTAAATCAAAACAAAAGCCTTCCGCTGTTCGCTACATCGCTATACCAAATATTTCTAAAACCATACTGAACTCGATAAAATTCCAATATAATAAAATTTGAATTCGTATTGTGCTAACGAAAGTAATTACTTATTCAGTGTCTGTCAAGAGTCAAGAACTAAACCTATAAATTATAATATTATAATCAAAGTAAAGAAATGCTTAATTGCACCTGAATTAGTTCACGGTAAGCTAGATACATGAACTATTATATCTAAGGTGCAAAGTCAGTGCCAGATGGTAGTTTTACGGTAGGATGTTAAATGTAATTTTCTACAGCGAAAATATCTGAATGACAGCCAGAGTGCGTAATGTGAAGATGAAAATACCACTTGAAACTCTTATGTGTCGATGTCGGGGAGAATTTGCGGAGTGTACTCAGAAAGCGTTCCAAATTAGTTTCGTCAGAGCACAGATAATATAATACTAACGTATTTTTACCCTGACAGCAGGATCGCCTATTGTATTTTTTTGAGGTGTGAAAGGGACAAGCTCTTGTCAGGTAAATCTTAACTTTGTTATGGAACGACTTCTCAAAGTAACGTCAAGATCCAAAAGAAAAGCTCTTTTATTTTTTTCTTAATCTCTTATTATGTTATAATTTAACTTTAGCTAACAATCTAAAGTGATTATTACTAGTTGTAAATAACTGAATTATCGATTTTCATCTAATATAAAGGATATTTTTTTACTCCAATTCAAATACTTTCTGCAAGAAACCTATGCATTCTTGGGGAAAGTATTTTAATTTTATGTATAGCATATACTATTTGCCATTTTCAGCAATTTAAATATAAAAAGCTGAGTTTTTTTATATTTATTTGTATCTAGTTTATCATGAACTGAACTATATTGTTTTAGTATTATTTTTTATCAATATGTAATGCATACCTAGGTTTATTTATGGAAGTAAAACAACCTATGTCCTAATGTTCATGTGAACTAAGGCATGAATGTCGTTGAATAATTCTCTATCTAACAGGTAAGTACTCTACATAGCGTCTATTCTTGTGGTAACGGATCAGCGGATGTCCACAATGAGAAGGTTTTAGGTAAATAGTTGTTTTTGGAAATATCTGAATAACGTTCCTAGGAATATAGTTTTTTTTAGGAATTGTTTGCAAAAGATCGAACAAACTTGATTCACTTAAAAGCACGTTTCCCCGAAGTATTCACCCTGAACATAATTATATTAATATTTTATTTTCGATGTCGTACTTAAAAATATTTTTTTTGTATTATCATAAAGGGATTCTATGTAATATAATAAACCAATGTCCGTGACGCAAATTAATGTTTACTGAAACCTTTATTTCAGTAAAAAAAACGTACAAAACATTTGTGTTTTAGATTTCTGTTGTTTTTGCAAAAGTGAACATCTAATACAATAAGTATACATAATTATTACTGTTTATTGTATAATCGTATGACAAATTAATACAAAAAAGCGGCCAAGTGCGAGTCGGACTCGCCCATGAAGGGTTCCGTAGCAGCAAGTAACATAATATAAAAGTTCTTGTAGTTCGTTGTAGGTAAATTGCGGTTTACGATTTATTAAAAAAAACTACTTACTTGATCTCGTTCAACCCAATTTTCGGTGGAAGTTTGCATGGTAATGTACATCATATATTTTTTTTAGTTTTATCATTCTCTTATTTTAGAAACTCTACAAACTATTCAGTTATATTAGGAACCTCAATATCATTTTTGAAGACCTATCCACAGATACCCCACACGTATAGGTTTGATGAAAAAAAAATTTTGAGTTTCAGTTCTAAGTATGGGGAACCCCCAAAATTTATTGCTTTTTTTCCTATTTTTGTGTGAAAATCTTAATGCGGTTCACATAATACATCTACTTACCAAGTTTCAACAGTATAGTTCTTATAGTTTCGGAAAAAAGTGGCTGTGACATACGGACGGACAGACAGACAGACAGACATGACGAATCCATAAGGGTTCCGTTTTTTGCCATTTGGCTACGGAACCCTAAAAAGGTTTTATTTAAATAACAAGAGCGGCGGCGCGGCGGCGGCATAAAAACTTCTGACACTGGGATTGGCCCATTGGCTACTAGCCCCACAGCCTCCTCAATACTATGGGTTGTTAATTAACGAATTAAATTATTTATAAATAATATATTTATATTACATATTTATGAAAGAATATATTGATATGTATTTTGTTTTTATGTTATTTATTTATGCTAACCCCCTATCTTATTCTATCGATGTTTTCCTACCCAAAGGTTGCCTGGAAGAAATTGCTACCTAGCAATAAGGCCGCCTATTGTATCTATTTTTCCATCTGTAACCTCACTTTTGTATATGTTATGTTTTATTTATTACAATAAAGTATATTGAATTGAATTGAATTAACTTCTAAATATGTCTGTCAATGGATTAACTGATTTTTAGTAAGATTCTATTCGTTAAGTTATTAAGTATATACATAATTTTAGTAACACATAAGTGACCTTAGGTAAAGCTAAAAAAATGCCTAATTAAATTATGTAGATACATATATTCAGGTGCAGTTAAGCCATGTTAAGTCATGCCAGAGGCCTTAAAGACAGCTTGGAAACATCTGGCACCAGGGTTCGAAATTAGCTCCTGTGTGGCGTAACTATTGTCTACCTACCTCCCCGAGATATAGCAATACATGTTCTCCTACAATGGAAAATCAATGCACAATGGGTTGATTACGACGATGATGGCGGAGAGTAGGTAAATTCCGGAAAAAATATATAATTTGTAAGTACCTATACGTTAGAATAAGTTTGAACGAGAAATATCTAGGTAATTCTAGTAACCTGGTCAAGAACCTAAGGTACACCTACCTTAAATATCAATAAAAGTTACATAAACCAACGTCACATAAGTAATTAAATGAAAATGAGTCACTTACTGTGCAATGCAGCCAACAGCGAAAACAGAATAATAGTCCTATATTTCATTATAAATACTAATTTTATTTAAATAAACTTTATTTTCCAACTAAAATAAACTTATTCACTGGTCACATCTCTAATAACATTTTCCTGTTATCACTGTCAGTCTCGATTCCGGTCTACCTTTAAATTTGACCCAAGTCTTAGGGCACTATGAGAACGACTGTGCCATATACGAGAACAGTACAAAATTCTATACACGAAAAACACTTGAATAAACAACGATGTTTGAATAACTATTCCGAAACTCAAATTGGTTCTTTTCTTCGGTGTGAAGAGTCACAGTTATTTAAAAATATTTGGTTTAAATTTAGAAAAAATCGAATATTTTTTTCTCGTTCGTGTACTAAAGAAGTTTTACTTCAAGGGTTGTTCGATCGATCGCGCTAATAGCCAGCGGTGTCCGTCAGTCTGTCTTACCGCGGCTGAAAACTATGAATTGCAGTATCATGCGCCGATCCCCACTACGCGACGCCATGCCGCGACCTTGCAGTTTATTATGGCTTTACAGACAACAATTTACAATGGAGTGGCGAGCCTACGACAAACGATAGCGAAAACGAACGATAAATACGGTGTTAGATGCTCAAAGCGACGGTTTCGCAATAACAGGACATGCGGGCGTATTATGTATGTCCCACTAACTACAGTAGGAAATGCTTGAATGAACCGCTGTAACTTGTAGATAATGTTATTGGTATATTGAAATCATCCTGTGTGCTTAGTTATTTGCATGCTTAGGTACTTGATTTTTACCGGTGTCGGTACTGAATTTCCTAAAATTGGTCCCTTGCCATGGGAAATGCATCCGTTAAGCGAATAATGTCTATATTATTAAATGCATCCTTTGTCAGTCTATATCAAATCAAATTATTAAACTCATGACATACCTATTATGCCTGGATACAATATCACAATATTTTAAGAACAGAATTCTTACAATTCTAAAATTCTCCAGTTCTTCATACACTGTGTCCGGGATCTATCTAGTAGGGTCGTATAGTAAAACTAATTTTAACGACTAAGTATAAAAGGAGAAAGGCAGAAAGTAACTATTGTATGATTTTAACTGAGTGAATAAGTTAACCCCTTATAACAGGTTAAAATGCAGCAGTAGCTGAAAGAAAGTGTCATTTCTTTCTAGGTATATCATCTGATACGTTTTCCGTTTGTAATGAAAAGAATTAAATATTTGCGTTTTCAGCAAAAATGCACGATAAAAGTTGTTCGGTTTCATGCTTGCAAGTCCACCTTAACACGTTCCCTGCGTTGGCGCTAGAACTAAACTTACTGCCAGTGCGCGGTACGAGACAAATAATGCCCGTATCTATATTGCCTGCTTTGCGTTACGGCCTCTATTTTGCCGTACCAGGACCTGACTTCCAAGGTCCATACAGACGTGGAAACTCATCATAACAACGTTTTTTTTAAACTAATCGATAGGTAACATCCTCGTCTATACCTAGCTGCGGTAGCACGGGGTTCTGTAAGATATTTTGAAAGATAAAGATATTTTTTCAAAATCAGCCATTTCCGGCAATATATTTGCCGTATAGCATAGAAGTGATAAAATGCTAGGGATGGGGTTCCATTGTTTTATACTTGTTAAATAGACAACCAATATTTTTTATCGATATTCTTTATTATAGACACAACATTAAAATTTAACGGTGTATAAATCAATATAATTCTCTTAACAAGAAACATCAATTTTAAAAAGATTTAAAGTACCTAAAGTAAAGAAAGACTTAGGTATCTATTTTGCTTGGTTATCTTATCAAGCAGCAACATATTGTACAAACAAATTAATCATTAAAAATGTGAACAACTTTCTTTCTTGCTTCTGCACCTTCATACTTTTGTTTGTGAATATCCATTGTTTTGTCGTAATTTATGCAAAAAGAAATATCGAGCACAGAATACATCTAACTCATGGTCCGCACTACTGCGCATGCAGTAAGGTGCGGGGTTGGGGGAGGTACGGCAAAATAGTTGTCGTACCGCACTGGATGAAAGTAATTTCCTCACTGAGCGTACGGCAATTATTTTGCTGTACATATTTCTTTGTAGAAAATTATTATATTTATAACAACAATATTGAGAATATCACTGTCTCTTTTCTACATGTACGGGAACATAGGTGAATCGCCCTTTCACCGAGCGTAAAAGAACTGGCTGATACCCAGATATGGCATAATACTTGTCGTAACGCAGGGAATGTGTTAAAGTAGATCGGTAAATATTTTGTGTGCACCCTGTATAGAGATTAGAGACAATAGCGTATAATTCTTCAAGGTATGGATTAAGCTTTTGAGGAATGGGCTGAAAAAGTTTTTGAATAATCTGCAAAGCATTGACAACAACGCCCCTATTGCACATGCCTACCATCATCATCATCATCATCAGCCAAAATACGTCTACTGCTGGACAAAAGCCTCCCCCGGTCCAGCGCTGCCCGCATGTAGTGGCTTCCCGCAACCTTCACGATCAACCAAGTTGGAGGCCTGCCTACGCACTACGCTACGTCTTCCGGTGCGCAGTCGCCACTCGAGAACTTTAAAGGCCGGAGCAGACCAAACGCGTGGCGTGGCGCGTGCGTGGCAGCAATGGTTGTAATGTATGAAACTCTGTGAGAGGTGTCACCGAAGCAGCGTACACGCGCGTGCACGCAGCGCGCAGTCGGTGTGGCACCTCTCATTCATACATTACAACCGTTGCTGCCACGCACGTCGACGTCACGCTGACGCCACGCACGCGCCACGCCACGCGTTTGGTCTGCTCCGCCCTCAATCATTAAAGTTTAATGCCCCATCATGCTTATAGGCGGCGGTAATCGTTTTCCATCCTGTAAGCCTTTTGTTTATGTTTAAAATAATGTTTAAAAAATACATCATTTTTAAATACTTTTTATTTATGTATAATAATATTACGTACCTATAACAATTTGCTTCTAATCACTTTGTAGTCTACCTGCTTCATTATGTTTTGACCTACAAAGCGATCTGTTATGTTAATTCAATCGCATTGAAGCATTGTTATGTAAACTAAATTGTAGTACTTATCTATTGAACATAACATTATGAATGCTGCTAAGTTTTGAACATTTAGCTAGGTCTAAAATGTACTTGGCTATCAGTCAGTCGGTTGTACAGAAACCAATTCATAATATAAAATTAACTTTACTAAAGTTGTACCTACTGTCGGAAAGCCAACTAGTCAGATTCGACATAAAAAAAAGAAAAAAATAAACAAAACAATAGCTGCAACTTTTGTAGGTAGGAGTACGTATTTTAATTTAAAACCCAACGTTTCCATTATATTTGCAAAAAAAACTAAACTGACTCGGTGGCTCAGTTGTTAGTGCTCTTGACTACTGATTCGAGAGTCGTGAGTTCGATTCGACCCAGGGCAAACATTTCTGTGATGAGCAGATTTGTGTCTGGGTCTAATACTTACTATATCTATTTTAGAATATTTAAAATTAAAACGTATATATTTACATTGGGAAATTGGAAAGAGACCCTTGCCCCTGTATTGGGGACGATATGGGTAGTTAACACAACTGTATTCAGCAATTTATCCAACATAAAAAAGTTTTGAACGTATTTAGCAGTGGAGTTTAGCGTTTTCAAATAGGTACCTGTGGCTGTGGTTAACGGTTCCCTACGTGAAATCGAAACCTATTAGTGCGAAACTTGTTACTGCGAACATTATACACCGAATGTGTATAGTGCGAAGTTGCGAAGTGCGAAGTTTATTGTTAAAGTCGCCATGGATTTCTTAATTTAAAATTATTTTTTGTATTTTCTAGAGAATTTATTTTGCAAGATTTCAGACTGCCTGCTTTGATAAATAAAAAAAATAACAAATTATCAAAACTAGACAACCGACAAGAGCATTGCTCTTAAATAGAAGAAGAAGAAATCATATTTACGATACTTATACACAACTTATACATATCATTCTCCATCTCCAATTTTTCATGATATTCGGGTTTATTTTATCAAAAGCTTAGGGATTTAAAAAATTCTGTGCTGGCAACACCTGCAAGAAATTAAAAAACAAAAAGTAGACGAGACGAATGCCGGTGGATTTTTCGACGCGTGAAGATACTTTTTTTGTAAATAAGCTATTTATTCCATAGTTTTATAACTAAATCGTGTAGAAGATAAAATAACACTTCACAATGCCAAAGAACAAGAAGAAGGCAAGTTCGAGCAGCAGCAGCGACAGCGATGATGGACCGGTCGATGTGAGTGCTGCTTTTTGTTGAAACTTTCCGCTAATAATGTTACTTTTTAACTGTAATGCTATCTAGATTTTCTATATGTAAACGTGTATGAAATACCTTGATAAACTTAGACAACCTTGGGTTGTCATTTGACCTAATTTTAACATCCACGTGCTATAAATATGCAGGATGTATCGACGTGTCCATAGAATCTAAAAATCAAATCTCTCTCACTTACAAACATTAGTTTTTTTTTGCGTTTTAACATCATGTGTTTAAATACAGCCACCTGGCCCCAATTTTACAATCATCAGCCACCATTTAGTGTTTTAATTGTTACAGAGAAATCCACCACCAGAAAAGAAGGCCAAAACGAGCTCCCGGACTGAAGACAAGGAGCCTACATGGGTATTACAAGGCAAGAAGCTGGTCAAAGTAAGAGAGTTCAAAGGCAAATGCTATGTAGACATTAGAGAATTCTACGAGAAGAATGGAGAACTGTTACCGGGTAAGAAAGGGATCAGCCTGACACCAGAACAGTGGAGAAAGCTTTTGTCATTGGGTGATGAAATCAATGAAACTGTTAGTAGTATGTGTTAAGTGAAATGTTTGTTCATTTTGTAATAAAGTGGTTGTTTTGTATTTTGTATATTTATTTCCAGTATGGCTTTCCATGACTAAGCCTAAACATTTAAATTTTATTTAATCATGGTCATCTGGCCCCAATTTATTCAGGATTCCATGTGCTTCTGACAGAAGCAGTCTAGATATGTTGAAGTACATGTATAGATCGTTTGTTCCCCTAGGCTCAACTGGTTGAGATATTAAGATCCAGACACAGCAGACAAAGTATAGTTTTCAGGACACCCAACCCACACCTCTCGGCATATAAAGTAGGAAAACTAACAATCGTTAATAATATTTAGTAATAACTACACAACTGAGTCATATCTTTATGGTGATCTTTCTAGTTACTTACTCTTGAAACTTGAGATAATGAGATCTCCCTTTTATTTAAGAACTACACAGGTAAATGGAAACAAATCAAACTTTTATGTAACATTTATTTGATTTTATCACTACATAGGTACAGTATACATTTTTTCTACTTACACCATAGTTCAGAACTTATTTGTATGTTTCTAACTATGCCAAGTCAAACTGATGTTTCTAACTATGCCAAGTCAAACTGTACTTTTTTGCTAAAAATATGTAGCAGGAAAAATATACAGGTGATGATTTTGTGTGTTCTGTATAACAGATACCAGTTTATACTTTTAGTAATTGGATTTAGCATAATTAGATTCACACTAGTAGTAATTTTGTTTCTTAAATAATTTGAAATGCATTCGATTTCACTTACAAAACTGCAACAATGTTTACAAACATGGCCGTTTGTGTTCAACACAGAAATGTACTTACATAACACAAACCAGGTACGAAATTGAGCAATTGGCAATTAATTGTAATTAAATTAAAATTAGCATAAAGGAATTTAAAAACATACACAAAATATGGACTTTTTAAATGCATAGGATCAGATATAGCATTAAATACTAGTCATTTTTGCTTTGGGAAATTAATAATATAGTCACAACATGTATGTGTCATAAGTATAGCCAAATAATTATATCGTTAACAGTTTCGAAGTTGCAGCACTGTCTCTTCACTCAGAGATATATGACAAAATTTGTGACTTGCGTAAACTTCAGAGCTACTGCTGTCGATTCGGTTTTTACGATTAAACTTTTTTGACAGGATTATACTTGTCTTTTTTTTTCTATATCGAAAAGACAAGGACAGGACTCTTAAATTTAGTCCTGTCAAATAAGTTTAATCGTAAACACCAAATCGACACCATTATTTAGCAATATATTCATTCAATTTCATGTTAATAAGTCGACTTACTATAGAATATATTGCTTATTTATTATTGAAAAAGAGAAAAAGCATTAGATACCTACTAAAAATATTTACATAAATAATCATGTAATTGCTTTGTAAATTATACAAAAATATTCAAAGAGGATTAATCATTATTAACTTCCTTTACAAATTGACTATTACATCTTAGAATATATGACAAGAGACTTTCAAAATGACTAGCCATATCTAAAATTGTTTAATGAATGGAGAAGTTTCTCATATTCATGAGAGTTAGACAAGCCTTCAAATGCCTTGCAATACTGACTAAATGGAGTTTCTCTATTGGCACTGGATAAGCACTAGCAACGAAGCTTAACATACAAAAACAAAACCCATATCCATAGCCCAAGCATAACCCTGAACCCTTCAAATAAAGATTGACTGCACACTCACGACTTATAATATAAATATTGAGTCTATTCTAGAAATTGTTTGAATATGTGTTAAAGAGGTATTTTGTAGATTTTATATGAGTTTTAACAAAAAAATATAAATTATCCTAAATTAAACAACATAATTATGTAATGTTCATTTCATTACATTTTGACAAAATATAAACACTGACAAGATCTTTGGTAAACAAGGTTACTAATTGGATTTCTACAAAAGATAGAATAACAAAGTGGTAACCAATAAAATGCTGATTTGATCTGCAAGGACACAAAGGTTAGACAAAGTACTTTGGCTTACATCTATAATGTACATTTAGGTTCAGTTCATATATCGACAGGCGACGCGACGCGAAGCTATTTTATATTAAATTCGCTCACGTGCGTTCACTGAAACATAAACCTTTTTCAAAGGAAATAAGATCTACATTGGATCTCTTAACTTAAAGTTTGAGCTGCGTCACGTCGGTGTGAACTGACCTTTAGCGGCAGACACATCTTTCAGTGGTCTAAATTATACTAACAAACAACTAAAATATAGGGTGCTCTTAAAACATCTGCCAGGCCTCAAACTAGGGTTTCTGCACTTGAATTTAAAAAACCCCAAGGAACACACAGTCAAAATGCAATAAAATGGTGGCTCTCTATATACAAAGTAGGCAGATCAACTAATCCAAAAATAATAATTATGAATTGACTACAGTTATGGTCCTTGGGGAAAGTTGATCATGTTCATATGAAGAAACACCAGTTGAGCCCAGGTAGATATTTTAGAACACCTTATATAAGATTCTGTGTCAGACCTCTTAGTTAAGAATAATTTATGATCTGACGTTCACTGCACAAAGAGACAAAAATACACAACAAGTTAGTAGGAACAGCTAGTATTCTACAACTGCATAATATAAACAAGAGACCTATTGCTCTTTTATCTTTGGTTTGATACGGAAACAATCAATTTTGAAGTGCTCGCACATTTCCTGTACCTGTGGAAAACATAACATTGTTAAAAACCACTTAAGCTAGTTTATATCAACAAAATTTCCAAATAAACTTATTCTAAGAAACTGTGCTTCAGCTTGGGAAGTTAGAATTAATTCAACAAATTGACCACGTAACAGAGGCACCTCATAAAGTATCTCGTTCTTCAATAGCACAAATCTTAATTATTTTTGTAAAACTCTCCTTAACTTTCAGGTTGGTTGAGGCTCCAGCATCAATCACTTATAATTTAGATATATCCGATATATTCTGATACTATGTCACTATGTCAGAAAATAGGGATGTAAAGTTTTAGAAATGAAGCGAATCGCAAACGAGTGCGTTGGGCGGGTCAGAAGTACATCTTCTTGGGTGATGGGTGGGCCCCAAGATGGCCTGATGTTATTTCGGCTCAGGAAAAGCCGCTGGATATAGTTGACTTATCAATTGGTAAGGGGGGTCATAAGTTCAAAAGAAGATTCAACGGAGAGCAACTCGAATCGTCGACTGCCAGGATATTTCAGAACGGCTTGACTCCCTGGCACTGCGTAGAGATGTACCCTCGCTCTGCATTCTCTATCGCATGTACAATGGGGAGTGCTCCGAGGAATTGTTTGGATTGATCCCTGCCGCCTCTTTCCGCCATCGTTCTACGCGACAACATATTCATCCCCATCACATAGATGGTTGGCGGTCCACAACTGTGCGTTTCACTAGAAACTTTCTGCCTCGCACAACCAAACTGTGGAATGAATTGTCGCCTGCGGTATTTCCGGACCGATACGACATTCAAACCTTCAAGAAAAGAGCGTACTCCCAAATCAAAGGCCGGCAACGCACTTGTGACTCCTCTGGTGTTGCGGGTGTCTATGGGCGGCGGTAATCGCTTACCATCAGGTGATCCGTCTGCTCGTTTGCCACCTCTGCCATAAAAAAAAAAAAAAAAAAGATATCCACGACTTGCACTTTCATTCTTTCACATCTTCGCCAGGGGACACTTTAGGCTAATCCCATTGACTAATGTTTTATAAAGGTAGTATCAGTAGTAACATAGCAGTAAAGTGGCGAACGCAATCCAAAAGATAATATGTATAGTGAAATTTGAAAGATGTTGCAGTCTTCAAAAGTGGACGTTTTAGGGTGAAATCCTGTGCCGCGCTAAAAGTCCAATCGCTTCAACTTTTTCTGTAAGCTGCATTCTTCAAAACGTTTGTCATTCTCTCGCATATAGAATCAAAATCATACTAACAATTACTTCGTAAACAAGTCACTATATTGTTGCCTGCAACGAAGTTAAACGCTCAGTGACACAACCAAACATTCATCACTCGGTTGTCCCGCTCACTCCTACATGTTAAAAAAAAGAAACACTTAGAATTTATATGCGAGAGAATAGGGTAGATGACTACTACTCATTTGAGTTACTTTTTCAAATCTGTCAGAAACGATATTTAGTTCTAAAAATGTTTGAAATACTTGGACGTGACGTTATAGTTTTAGGCGTCATGAGCGACTTATTTTATAACTTTTGTTGATAAAAAAATATATATTGGATGAAAACAAAACAAATAAGGCTTTTCGAAATTGTATTGCGAGATCAATTTATTTTTCATGCAGTCTGCCCAATGACCAACGTTGTGAGGAATGCAGAGGAATCCCTGACTGTGCGTTTGACTCACCACACTAGCGCCGTAGTGCACGTGTGCCACAGTGGCTGCCACACACAGTGCGCCCAGAAGGAACAGTTCCACCACCAATCGCACGCGGCACACGACAACCAGAGCCAGCACCGCGCCGTAGCCCAGCAAGAGATCATTTAGCGCCTCGCACCTCGTGTCGCTCATCTGGGACACTATGAGGCGGCACTGTAAGAGTATGTAGGGATATTTTAGCAACATCGCTTGAAGGATATTAGGGACGCGCGTGACGGCACATTTTAAAATGTCGCTGAATATTTTAAAACATCCATCTTCGGCATCATCATCACTTGCCACCAGGTGACCAACTGGACCTTTGCATGACGTCGCATTGTTTTAGGGGTCAAAGCGCTTTTAAAGAGTATAAATACTAGCATGGTTTTTTAAATTATACTTAGTTATGTTGCTCTCCTATCATAAAACGATAGGAAATAATTAATTTAACGAAAGGATAGTAGGATAGTCAAGACTCAGCACAGTTGCAACACCTGTAGGGCTACAAGCTAACACAGATTGTTGCTATAAGCTTACTTCTTAGTTACTCAAGGGGTTTATAGATAGTAGACAACCAGTTCTAAATAGTTTGATTTAATAAGTCGTTTTCACAACATTCTGTATTAGCTGGTTGTCTTAAATAAGAAATATATTTATATATAACCGTCTCCATAGTCCGCGATTAGTCACACAAGGAGGTTCAATTTTATTCCCGGCAGGGTCAAAAAGTAGGTCATCATTTGGTATTTTTTAGTCTCGTTCGGCTATTTATCACCATCTTATACTACTTTTGACAAATCTTATACTAGTTTATCCCACTAAATATCATATAACAGTATTGACGTATTCCGGCATGACACTGCGACCAAGTTCCATTATACATTGGGTTACCCATCCGGACTTGGCCCCCTGTGCGGAGTATGGCCTAAGCTTCCCGAAGTAAGGGAATAGACCCGTGCCTCTGCAGTGGGGACGATATGGGTTATTAACCAACCTGGGTAAGACCGCTTCTACGTTTGGCTTCATCATAACCTATCTTTGGAAAAACTTACATTGATATTTGAGAAGATAGTGCCGGTGAGTATGTAGAAGAGTCTCGGGCAGCAGTCAATGATGTTATTAGGCGAATAGACGGCCCAAAACGTGCTCAGCGCGAAGAACAGACACAAAGGGATGAGCGGCCGTATCGCTTCTGAGAAGGAACGCATCTTGCCTGTTCGGTCGCGGTACGATCTGAAGAAAGTAAAATACAATCATTTTACAGTTCTTTTATGGCCACCGTTCATTAAAGCTGGTCAAATTCTCAACTGAACAAAACTGATACTGGATAAAGTATAAGATTGAAAAGACATGAAAAAAAATGTACCAAAATAATCGCGTCTAGTTGAGAATCCGTCTTCTTCTTCTTCTTAAATAAGACAATTTAAAATTATTAACAGAAACAGTTTGTCAGTATGCTTATTCCTCAAACTCTGCAGGTTTCCCGAAAAAGCGGCGAAGTAATTGCAATGAAAGATGAAAGTGCATCGGAATTTGGGGTCCTAAATTACGATAAATTATGTTTCAGTTGATATCAATAAATTAACGCTTTTTGTTATTGAGTAGGTATTAAATTTCATTAAGTAGGTGATGATAATGAAGTAGGCAGTGAAATATTTTTGGGAGAGGTATACATATATTACAATCTTCTTGAAACAAAAGCCTTTCATCAACATCGTGTGTTAACTTGTAAAAGCAGGGAAGCAGATAGTAAACTGACTTGTAAATATTCCACATGATAGTCGTCTGGCTGGTCAGCATGGCCGAGAAGTATAGGATCAACTCAAAGAACAGGCCCGGCGTGATGCCCCCCGGCAGGGTCACATGCCACGCGCGCGGCCCCACCAGTGACGTCACCAGCAGCAGAATGCACGAGCCCTGCGAATGTTGGCGTCGTTTTGCTAGACAAAAGTGCAGTGGCAAAGAAATATAGAAATATGGAAAAAAAATGAAAAACTTTAGAATTTGACAGTATTTTACTTCAATTAACATTATACAGGAAGTGTGTGACTAAATAGCAAAAAAAGAAAGAAAATTCTTATAATCTCGGAGTATTCATACAAATTGATAAGTTATTTGTCAAATTTTATTGGAGTCTATTTTTTCTTCGAAAATCGGACGAGAGTCCGGAGCGATGAAATTCGCATGCGGCAGCGTTCCGCACTACCGGACCGAAATACGGTTTCCGTCCGTATTTCGACCGATCCATTTTATTGCATCATACAAAAATCCGGACGGTACTACGGAGCAGTGTGGCATACCTTGCGAATCGCACCGCATCTCCGTCCAGGAGCGCGGATCCGTCGTGCGAATCGCACCTCCGGACGAGATGCGGCGTCAGTGTGTGGTACCTTGCGGTTTTTGTATACAAATCAACATTTTACAGTACAAACTTTTAATCCGGACCACCGCAATTCGTTGCGGTGTCCGGAGCACTGTGTTTTTCGCCTAAGAAGCCCTCCACAAATATCGGGTCTTACACGTATTTTGTTACAACCTGTTTTATTGTATATGTTACAATTTCAACTAGAAAAATCACTGCAGAACATTATTTACGTACGTAGGTAGCACATAGATTGTAAAAATATCGTCCTTGAAATCTGCTATAAACTGGCTTTGATTGATTATGTACGTTTTTATAGTTTTATATTTGTGCGAGTATACATTTATTATGCACGATACGGTAAAATGTAAAATATTGGATTGGCTCAGTTTGGATTACGTTTCAGTCATGCAAGATGAACTACTACTACGATGCATTCACTCAGTTGTTGCCTTACCCTGTCCGTTAGCCTGAATACAAATAGCAGAAGCGGGGGCGGGTGTGTCTTTTCTAATCAGTACAGACACGCTCAGTACCATTTTAGGGTTCCGTAGTCAACAAGGAAACCCTTATAGTTTCGCCATGTCCGTCTGTCCGTCTGTCTGTCTATCCGCGGCTTAGCTCAGAGACTTTTGGTACTAGAAAGCTGTAACTTGCCACGGATATGCATATTAATCACGCCGACAAAGTGGTAACATAAAATATTGAAAAATCTTTTTTTTTTTCAGTGTACCTCCCTGTACACGTGAAATGGGGATGTTTTTTTTTTCGAATATCCTATGGTGAGGGGTATCGTTGGATAGGTCTTTCAAAAAAATTGTGGGTTTGCAAAAAACTATATTTCGATTCAGGGATCCGTTTTCGAAATATTAGGGTTTAAATTGCAAATCTTTGTTAAAGTCATATGTCCCGCCCCATTGCCAGGTAGAATAGAATAGAATAAATCTTTATTTGGCATACTTTATATTTTTTTATGGTAAGCGGTTGTTTGTAGAAATATGAAAAAATTCACGGCAGTAGTATATATAACAAAGTTAAAAGGAAAACTATTACAGCTAAGAAGGCTTTACGGGTTAACGAGTAGACGGGAGGTTTTCCCCTTGGAGCAGTGTGTGTCGAAGTACTACGGAACCCTACACTGCGCGTGGCCCGACACGCACTTGATCGCTTTTTACAGTAACATGGCCGCCGTTCTGTGAATGAGCCCACATAGGCGGTTTGAGGAGTAATGACAGCACGCTACTCATGTTTCGGTACCTAATCCTACTCACCTCCCATTATGGACTTGGCCCATGTGTGTGAATATCTTACCAAACTAACCTTAGTTTAACGAATGAATATCAAAATCCCGTACCTTAGAAGATGAGTAGCTATAGATGGATTAAGAAAATCATTTTCCGGACGAAATCAGTAAAAATGGAGCGCAAACCTAAAAATACGGGCTGATGATGAAGCTGTAGTGCGGATAGCATGAGTAGACAAAGCTGTTAGTTGTCTCCAACGCGAAGAACCAGTATCGTGTGTCTCTTTCATTAGTTCGATTTTAGAAAGGAATAAATGCTTTATTTCTCGCATCGCAAGCGGGATATTGCGCCATGCCAAGTCTGTTGTTTGGTTTCTATGTATATTAAAAAAATAAACTACGTTTTTATGGGGAATGCGATGCTCAGCGTGCTCTTAACTATAATGCCTCGTTTTAATTTACTTTATGGACATGACACAAAATAATATAATAAATTAAAATAGAGCCTTAGCATATCGATAATAGGCTGTGAATTAAAAATTCAACTCACAATCATCGTGAAGTCGTATCCCCATGGCAGAAACATAACTCCCGTATTGTATTTCTCCCAGTGTGTTAAGTAGAAATTTATGAATATGTTCCATATTACGAAGAAAAACCGTAACGGACTCAGCTCATCCCTGAAAAATGTAAAGATAAAGTTTTAACATCAACATCATTATCAATTCGTCGCAAATGGTTCAAACCATATTTAGTCAAATTTGTTCATATCGCTTTTGGTCAATTCGTGAATAGTCCAAACTGCGGATCGTCCCAATCGCAACAAGTTATATTTTCAAAAAGAAGTTTATAAATACTTGTCAACTTGGAGATAAGAGTAGAGTTATGACCGTATTGACTAGGCGGTGTGGAGAAATAATTCCTATGAAGATAATAGTCTATCTCTCTTTCTCTCTCTGTGTGTCATGCAGGAGAGCGTTTGAATGGTAGGTATTTCTCAGTGTCATCCGCGACTACGCGACTACGTACTTCCAATACATAACAACTGTATATTATCCAGGGCTCACCTTCCAAATATACTGTAGAGGCAGGTCGGGATGAACACTGCGGAATACGAGTCCAGACCATGGTCGAACAGCTCTCCCAGCGGTCCGCTGGTGCCCGTCCGTCGCGCTTGCTTCCCGTCAATTCCATCTGGCAAACGAAATGGCAAATAAACAAATAATAGACATCCTGGTCAAAATCAAAAATCTTTTTTATTTAAGTAGATGCTTTACACATACTTTTAAATCATCATATTTTTCTACCTTGTACAAAGTTCCTAGCACTCGTAAACGTAACGTAAATTGATTTTATATTTATGCATTCATATTTACATTAAATTATAATAGTTATATTCTATAGAGGGGCAGGAAAACGTGTAGCATTACTTTAGTTTTTCTACACATATTTGCTTGAGATACAAATATTCTATCTGAATATTTAGTTTTCTCTACAAGATATAATAATTGACCACGCTGAATACGTTAAAAACAACCGACTTCAATCGCAACAACTCCAATTTTGCTATGTTTTTGTTACCGCTGAATCGATTTCGAAAAAAATTATATGGGACCACTTGTGAAGTATACCCTTTCAAACAAAAAATAAATTTCGAAATCGGTTCAGGCGTCTTCGAGTAATCGGTGAACATACATAAAAAAAAAAGATTCTGACGAATTGAGAACCTCCTCCTTTTTTTGAAGTCGGTTGAAAACGTATAGAAAAATATAAAAGAAACGCATAGGTATAACTTATTATCAGATGGCGACTGAAAATACTAAAGTGGATGCAAATAGGAATAAATAACTACATAGTGGGTATGTTGTTTGTATGCAGTAAATTCATGCTATAATAGATTCCATGATGCACAGAAAAAAATGTACAATATTTATGACGTACTATGACTATATTATATGTGTATTTTATTTATCTTAACTTGTAAATGCGAAAATGTATTTATTTGTCTACCAATGTTGACGATACTTGTCAATAAACGCAGCCTGTCATGGACAAGGACATAGCTTCTTTTATCCCGAGTTGTTCCTGTATGTGCAAAGCCGCGGCGAACCCTATTACCCACACATAAAACAGCATTGTAAGATTCTAATAAACGACACCGCAAAGCATAAACCGTTCAATGTAAAAACTTGGAAATTGGAACAAAACATACGCTCCTCAAATGTTGTAAAGGAGTACTAAAAGAAGAGTTTTTAAATTGTATTAGTGTCAATGGCAAACTCCGACTTGCTGTCTACTTCCACCTTCTACACGCATAAAGTCGCGGGCGTTCCACTAGTCTCACATGTAAATTGAGTACACTTATTTTACGATCAACTGATTGATCATTCACCTTGTCATTTAAATTGAACTCAACCTGTACTTTATTTAATAAAACATTAAAATCTGCACAGTTTCAGTTTCATATTTTACACGGTAACATACATAATCATATAGACGTTCACTGTTGCCAGGGGTGGAAACGGTATGCTTAGCTAAAAATACTGATTTTACTGACGTCTGAACTCGACATTACTGACCACTACTAATTATAATGCAACAATTAAAAAATATACCTATTTTTGCTCCTACTTTAAAAATAATTGATTTAGTATTAGGAACCATTAATGTTTTTTGCAACAGCTGGATGCGCGTGGCCGAAGATAGTATTATATACCTAAGTGGCGTGTCTTGGGGCCTATGTCCCAACTCAAAACTCAAAATGTTTTTTTATTTAAGTAGATGCTTACGCACGTTTTATCGTCAATTTTTGTGAGACTTGTACACTCAACGTTTCGGGAAGTGTTTGCGAAGCGAGAAAAAACGTCGAGCCCAAAATAAACTTGCTTCAACACATTTTTTAAATAAAATCTTAAATTCTATTACAATTCATGTCAACAATAAAATTGTGAGCTGGAGGATCTATACATGTCCATATATCATTGTCTAGTATTTTGTAATACCCTTTAGCGCATAAACAAATTTTCACGTGCAATTTGAATTTGTTTTCTGGCAAACTAGTTAAATTTTCGGGTATTTTGTTATAGAATCTTACACACTGCCCCATAAATGACTTCTTAACTTTAGACTAATACAGACTGTTTATGATGATTGTTTTTCGCACGCAAATAGAGTTTTTGTGACGCAAAAATCTTAAGATGGCTGGGAAATACTGACTTTACTGACCATTTTCTGGGAAATACTGATTTTACTTATCATTTTTTGAAAAAACTGACTTTTACGACTTCACTGACTAGTTTCCACCCATGTGTTGAACATACACATCCTGATAGACTTACTCTTGAAGATGAACATAATATGGTTATAGCGACTTTTGCAATATTTCTTACAAACGAATGATTTCGTTTACATTTCGAGGCCGCGAGAAAAAAATAGATACATATATTACTTACTTTAATAAACGATGCAGAGGAGATGAATACATCAATATAATAAATAAATAATATCTGGGACAAATCACACACGGCCATCTAACTAGGATTAGGATTCACTGTATCGTGGGAACCAGAGACTGATATACATACACATATACTTTTTAAATACATACATATATAGGTATAATACACCCAGACTCAGAGCAAACGATTCTGCTCATCACAGAAAAGTTTGCCCTGTGTGGGGATCGAACCCACGACTCTCGGATCAGAGGTCAGGATCGCTAACCACTTAGCCACCGAGTCAGTCGAATATATACAGGATACACCAAAAAATTATAGATGTAAGACCCGTGAACTGGAGCTTCTACTTATCGGATTAAACAACTTTTGTTTTAAGAGCTTGGTGAAATAGAAAAAAAACTCTTTACCAAATTGACCATGCAATTTATCAATTTGCATACACAGTCCAATATTTTTTATGTTGAGATTTCAGCAGTCTTACAACAAAAGTTGGGAATTATGACGTGTAGAGGCCCCTACTTACGGGCCCAAACCTATATTTCGTTACTCAACTGTGTGTTATGTTATAGTTACGACACGAACGAGGTTGATATACCAACCCACTTATTAGTAAATTATCTCGAGCACATTGCACACTCTCGGGGTGAGACCAGAGATAGCAAAGGCCATGCGTCTGAACTGAGGTTGAGAGACAACGTAACCGGAACAAATCTCAGCTAATGGTCGTATGATGTTCTATTGATATGTAATATTTATTTTTATGATATAGTCATTACTTAGCAAGTCTCCGCGACACGTCCGCATGGGATTTTAGATACAAAAAGCAGGTCGAATCATTGATTGAGATGTGGGAAGCTAGTCTTGGAAAGAGGTCATTCTAGGCCTCAAGAATGTTCAAATAATTTCCTGCAATCATCACAAACCCTACCTAGCTATGATAGTAGCTTCTCTTAACACGCATGACGTTATTAATATAGCAGTATTAAAAATTCCAATTCTACCGCTTGAGAACTTTCCTAGAGGATTTTAATTATCTATCTATAATCTACGCAGATTGAAACGTGTGCATTGCTTCGAATTAGAATCAACAAAGGCGAGATTTATTGACGTAACCAATTTAAGTAACTTAACATTTTAAAATCCGAATGTATTTTTTATTTTTATGCTTAACATACAGAAATAATAGGTGCACTAATACACGTACAAACACACACACTCATACGCATACTCACACACACACACACACACATACACATACCCACACACACACACACATACACATACCCACACACACACACACACACACACACACACACACACACACACACACACATACACATACTCACACAAACACACACACACACACACACACACACACACACAACTCCCTTTTACTCTCCACACACCCTAATACATTTGTTATTACTATTCTTTATTTTTATTCTTTTCATATAATAGTCCAAACAAGTCTCACACTTAATATGTACTACTATGTTCACTTTTGGAAGGGACTAGTCTCTGTAATACAGGCTCTGCCTAGCACAGAGACTAGAGTCTTAAAATGCTGTGTAATCATATAAGAAACTGTTGAATGGATAAAACTGTCTGTAAAACTTTCTTTTTTATGTGTAATAAAGATTATTATTATTATTATTATTAAATTAAAAAATTCAAAAGGCGGGGGACGCCCCCCGGCTAGGTGGAGCGATCATCTGCGCAAGGTTGCTGGTAACAGCTGGATGCGCGTTGCCGAAGATAGGTATAAGTGGCGTGCCTTAGGGGAGGCCTATGTCCAACAGTGGACTAATGAAGGCTGATGATGATGATGATGTTTAAATGTATCCTATGTCAAATCTGGGGAATAATACGACCTCGACACTTTGCACTCCAAAATGTATACAGATGTTAATTAATACATACAAACAACCGAAAAACAATAATCTCCGCTTGAGCTGTCGAATAATTACGGTCTCATATTATGTATTCGATATAGCGATACAAAATTGGAAAGATACCTGTCTACTTTCGACACGCACTTTAATTTTTATCAAAGCTCATGACAAGTAAATATTGTTGATGGAATAGAAAACTACTGGAAAAAAATATATGACTTTCACAATACAATACAACAGGTTGATATTTGGAAACATATCAAGAAATGCCACACAGTCACCTGACCTCAAATTAGAATTCTTGTGCTTTGGGTATCAGAGACTGATGCACATTATACATTCTCACACTGACATATGTTTTAAATACCTACATACATAAAACATTGAACTTTCAGACACAGAGTACTATTATCTAATCTGTGACAGAGTAAGCAAATCTGCTGATCACACAGATATTGCCAAAGGTTTCTTAGAAGAAAATGCTACCTAGCAATATGGTCGTCCATTTTATCTTATTCCTCTTTTTTTATTCTAATATTATAAATTGATGCTTGGTGGGTATTGAACCTACAACCCTCGGCATAAAAGTAAAACGCAACCTAACCAACCTAGTCAACATAAACATATTTATCTTAATTCTTACAGAAGGCTGAGCAGATACTTAGAATAAGCATACTTAATTGGATGAAAGCTAATTGATTGAGGTCTTGGTCACTGCAGTCTTTTAATCCTATAATAGCAGGTTTTCATGTTTTTTTTAATGTGTCAATGACAAAGTATAGTCAACATAAACTTTAGCCATAAATTAATTATCTTGCTTATCAAAAAAAAAAGATATCGAAAAATGATTTTTTCATTTTTATTTTTTGATATTTTTTTTATTTTATTTCTCTAAAAAGTTGTGGATGTTTTCAGTGCATGAATGCTAATTCGCAGAGAGTGAACATCACTTTAAGATGATTGAATTATTATACTTTATAACTGTAGCACATTACAGCTGCTACCTGTGTGTAAAAAAGTGAAATTTCAAGTAATTCCATGGTTAGGTTATTACCAGGATCTTACTTTTTATATATTTTCACATAGCATTATTTCTTAAATATGTACTACACCAAAACTTTTACCTTTAATTTAAAGAATGAATGGAAGAGAATCCTTTGGGGCATAAGTATTTCATTTATGAAGGATTGTATAAAATTTTCTTTATAAAAAGTATTCAAACCTGGTTCAAACAGATAGTGTACTGTGTAAGTGTTTCTGTTATAAAAACCTGAGCAATCAAGGGGTGAAAAGTTTTAATATCTGAGAGCAAAGATAGAACTAATGTATCTTTGTCTAAGGGAAAAATATTGCATAAGCTACAATTAGCTCACCTAATGTATAAGCCACAAACAGGTTGACAGCGGTGACAGCCCACACCCAGTTTGGTATAATCTCTTTGTTAGTGTTCTCCTTGGTGAGGGCGTAGAATCCAAAGTCATAGTAGGAGAATATTAGGAAGCTAAGAAGCGTCAGTAGGAAGCCGGTAAATGTTAGCAGGTTCGGGGCCACCCACACCGGGCAAAACTGCAACATTGGGTTTCATATTAGTATTTAAACAAATCATGTTTCTAAATGTAGGATTTTTAAAAAGTATTTATTAGTTTTAAGTTAGCCTTACTTTGTAGGTTTAATCACTTATTTCATAGACACAATTGATCTTTATTAATTATTGTCCTACCTTATCTCTTACAGTACAAACATTTTTAAACAATTAAAAAACAAATGGAAATAAGTACACATATTCTTCATTTCATGGTTAATTTGTTGAAACAACATTTTGTTATGTTAGCTGGGATGGTTAAATTATTTCTTTAAGTATTACTTTTATTTATGAATGAACATTGCTAATAAAGTGGTGGTACTGACCTGGACGCACCAGTTCCAGAATGGGTGCATCACATAGTTGCTGAGTACACTCGTATCTATCGAATTGTACTGGAATATAAGAGGAGATTATTACTTTCAAATTCTTGATGTGTTTAATCTTCATGACAGGTGCAATAAGGTCCAAATCAGAAACAATTTGTGTGTATATAACTTTTGTAAAACATGGAATAAGAATTGAATACAAGTATATTAAAAGAATGAACAAATCAAATGTTATAAAAAATATTAAATACGATGTAGGGTGTAGGGCTACTCATACTCAGGGCGTAAGTAACCGGCTTTTGCATTGAATTAAAATTGGAATAGTCAAGTGAACACTGTAAAAAAACTTAGTAAATATCAGATCTGAAACAGCTGATTCTGAATAAATTAATTAATTATGTGGTTTCATTGGAAATTTCAGTGTTTGGTAGGTGTAACATACCTTATATTTTTCAAACCCTGCCAATTTGTCTTGTGACAAGAAACGACCCATTTTAGCAGCTGTATTTGAAAATGGATCTAAAGCGTTATTTCATTGTTTCTAAAAAGATTTACGATAATTCCATTTCTTCGCGCCGCACCGTCGCAATATGAGGCAATATTTTTTGAAAAACCAACACACAACCAACACACAACACGTCCGAAGAAGAATTGACAATTGATTGACATGACAGACAACCGACCGCCTGACACTGACACTATGTACCACAGTTTATGGATGTGTTGCCGACCGTCAAGCAGCAAAAAGTCCAAAACTGAAACCTGATGGGGGAGGGAGGGGACCCATTTTTGCCTGGTAACTCTGGTTTTATTGTCATTTTGCCGAATCATCAGGGTTGGCAAAAGATGGTTGGGTTGGTTGCCGGGACTCGTACCGAGCACACGTCTGCTAAGTTAATTTTTCAATTATTTCCGTTTTAGAGTAGTTTCAATGTTATTTTTGTGATGGGGAAATAGCTGTGATTCAAATTCAGAGATAAGCCGTCATAAGAAGAGGATTAACTCGGGAGACAGCTCAGTTTTTCGAGTTCCAACAACAAACCACCACGTGGAGCGTCTTTAAGTGCCCCTCATCCTTAGAGCCGTGCCTTTCACTTGACATTGGCGTTTCCGCCATTTTTTTTATTGAAGATTCTCCCATTTTTTACTTGACATTGGCAAAATCACGCTCGTTATGAGAAGTGGAATGCCAAATAGAAAAATAGAATAGAATAGAAAAGATGGTTGCGTTCCTATACCAAAGATTTCACTCGGGGTGATGCGAATAGGGAGTTTTCAGATGATGTATGTCACCTTACACCTCACACCGTTCATAAGTGTCTCAATAGATGACGTTTCTAAGCTTTGGCAATATTTTTTTAAAAACAGCGTAGAATTTACAGTAGCAAAATAGATATAATATTGTAAAAAACATATAAAAAACCACCTGAACATAGATTCTAATTTATTGAATTAACAGAAACGATAAATTTCCAACTTTGTCAAGTATGGATAACCTAAGTGCATTCTGGTTTACCTGTTATATGTAATTTCTTCTTCCGAACTAAAAATAAATTGATTTTAATACACTCTTATGATTAAAATGCAATTTATATCTCGGTATCATGTTAGAATTCTTTTAAGAAATACAAAAACAATACTGATAAGCTTTGTGCATCAAAAATTATGAAAAGTATTTTTTGAATCAAATGCAAAAAAATATTCAATGAAAGTAATCTTCGAAAGCTATTCATCATTATTAGGATATTAGTCGCTTATATCAGTCAGTTTTGACGATTTTTAAGAGATTTTCTTATTTCCAGTGTTGATCAGTGCCATTTAGTTGAGTTTAGAGAAACCCGTGGAAAATTCCCTATTTTACCCTAAATGGTTCCAAAACCGGACCGAGTGTAACCGAATGATCGGCGGACGTTCTGTTCTACGTCGAATGTTCGAATGTTCTACGTCGGGATTTCGGAACGCTTTTGTGAATGCGATTTTCACTCTGACAAATGGTGTCCATTATCCCAGCGGAATGTTGTAGCTAAGAAGAATGTGAGTATAATAGGGAATTAGAGCATCATTAGGACTAATTGTGCGCCAGCAGCGGAATTTTATAATTTCGGAGATATTCATTAAAAACCGATTCCGCCAGGGTCACGTTCCCCCAGCGGCATGATTTGGAAAAAGACGGTCTAGCTCATAACAAAGTACATGACTGAGTAGCTTTCGTCGTGTTATAAATGTGCGCAAATAGCGGAATTTGTGCATCTTACGGTTTTCGAATTATTCAAGATTCCGCTGCAGTAACGTTTTTGGGTTTTCTGTATCTCGAAAACGGCTGATAGAAGAAATTTCGAAAAAAAACCACTAGTAGACCTTAATTTGTGCGTAATTTGAGCAATGTTAGTTTTTTGAAAATTATGATATTTTTTTAGTAATTAATTTGTTTAGAAAATCAGGAAATTCTGATTTACAAGGAAACGAGTGAAGTTGCAATCGAATAAAGAGCACTCAAATATTCCTCTAGTAGACCCTAACAATATCTGCAATTGTGAATTGTATTATCCAGTCAATTAGTGAGATATACCATTTAATTACGAAATAAAGTTAGCGTTTAAAGATTGAATTTAGTGCTCCCATAAGACTATAAAACATGAAATTCTATATAAAATTAGAGCGTCCTGCTAGCAAGCTTTCCTGTAAGTTTCAGCTTTGAATAACGTTGATTTAAAAAGATTTACCCAAAAGAAGAAAGAACGAACATTTTCCCTATAACCCGACCAAATTAGAATGTATACGAGAAAGCGGCCGCGCCATACAAAAGGATAACCTTCCTAAATTGGTAGCATACAACCAGAACTAATTGGACAATTAAGCAGAATTTTTTTTGATATGATGTTAATATATGTTTTATTATTTGGCGTCGTATTTAAATTACCTAAAATCGGGTAACATCGACAATTTGAACAAACTTTTTGATGTATCGGCATAAAACTCAAAATGTTTAAGTAGATGCTTTGCACATGCTTTTAAATCGTCAATATTTTTTTTCTACCTAGTACCATAGAACAAATACCATACCATAGAATAGCATAGAAGTAATTAGTACTTTATTACCTCTATGTGTTGAGGTATGTTTCTCGCAAAGCAGATATAATCAAATCAATGCTTTGTTAATTTCTGATCAAAGTGTTTATCTTATCGCTTTGAACTGAGCTGCGCTTCTCACACAGGTAGCCCCCGGGGCACGGGTACAGGTAATGAGCTCCCCCCGTCGCGCGAGTTCCCGTGTTTTTGAAACCCATCCAGATGTCCATGTGGCAGATTTCTGCCATTTGGGCAGATTTGGCTACTAAATTTTAACTCAGGCAGAATAAGCTGACGATTTAAAAAAGTTTTTGGCAGTTTTCAAGGAAATACTTTTTTTAAATAGCAATAGAAAAGTTATATATTTTTTTATGACTTGCTAACTAGAAAATAATTTTAATTAGGTTCTGAGCCAGCAACTTTTGTTTCATGCAAAGTAGTACGGGAATTTCCCGTTTATTAATTTAATGTAGGTGAACCATATACATAATTATCCATAATATCAGGGTTCCACATAGTGTGGCAGATTTTAGCAGATTTCTTCTTTCTTCTCTCAGAACTCTTCATTGTTTCATTCTTCTTTTTAATTTTTATTTTAACCTTCTCGAACTATTAATCAGTATGCTACAAATTAAAAACTACTTAATGTTGATTTTTTTTAATCCTCTGTTTTTAGCCCTTGGCATCATCTCACCTGAGTAATGATGACGCCGATGATGGAAGCGGGCTTACCAAAGAATCCCCAACGCAATGGGGAACTGGCTATCTTCATGCCGGAACACATCCGTGCTGTTAACATTTATGTTTGGCGGCAAGACTTAGATAAGATACTTACTATTAGTCGGGGATTTAGTGCGATGAACCGTTTTATTTTGGATCCGGCGCTCAAACTTGGCACAGTTATTTCCTAGGCCGTTCTGAGTGGATTAAGCCCGGGAGCCATCGGGAGCCATCCCCCGTTTGGCAGGGGGAGGGGGGGAAAGTTTGTTTCTGCCGCGCTCCATTTGTGGGCTTATATCTCCAAAACTATTAGTACTAGGGCAAGTAAGGTATTATTTTCGTATGATTCAAGGATAAGAAATTCATTTCTGTAACAAAAAAATGACTTTCCATATATAAAAACAAGAAATATTTGATAAAATGTATAAAACACGACTACCTTTTTTCCGCATATGTGTAGATTAATTTTTAATGGTCTAAGATATTAGCATGAAAAAAATATATTGTGAAAGCCACACTTCCTAGCATTATAAAAATATAAATTTCATTAGAATATCGTAACAAATACTTAGTGAAAAAAATAAAATTCAATGCGTGGCAGCGTGGCATAAAACGCGCGGTTCGCGTGGTTCTAAATTTCAACAGTTATATTTCTTTTATTTTCTCTATGAAACGTATTTTTTGTTGCAGAGATGAATTTTTCATCCTTGAAATATCCGAAAATGATATCGGACTTTGTCCTAGTATCTATAGTTATGGAGATATAAGCCCCAAAAGAAGCGCGACCCAACAAGTACATGATGAAGTGTGGGTGGTTTTTTTCCACATATGTGTCGATTAATTTTTAATGGTCTAGGATATTAGCATGAAAAAAATATATCCTGAAAGCCTTATTTCCTAGAATTATAAAAATATAATATTCATTAGAATAGCACAATAAATACTTAGTGAAAAAAATATATAATTTGATGCTCGGCAGAGTAGCATAAAACGCGCGGTTTTAGTATCTGTTGTTCGTAAGTAAATCAAATGACTAATCTAGCGCCCAAAAATGACTGAATGAAAAATAACATAATATAAATAGGTACATACTATTATTATTTAAATATTTCTCGCACGCACAAAATATTTGTCACGTAGAACAAAAAATATTTTCCTTAAAAAAACATATATGAGAAAATCCGAAAAATGTGACTATTTCTCATACGAATTATGGTGGTTTCCTATCTATCAGCCGAAAGACGTCCACTGCTGGACAAAGGCCTCCCCCAAGGATTTCCACAGCGACCGGTGCTATGCGGCTCGCATTCAGCGGCTTCCCGCAATCTTCACCAGCTCGTCGGTCCACGGAGTCGAAGGCCTGCCCACACTGCGTCTTCCGGCGTGCGGTCGTCACTCGAGAACTTTACTGCATCAACGCTGTTCTACGAGCTATGTGCCCTGCCCACTGCCACTTAAGTCTAGCGATTCTAAGATCTATGTCGGTAACTTTAGTTCTCCTACGTATCTCCTCATTTCTGATTCGATCAGGTAGAGAAACACCAAGCATAGCACGCTCTATCACCCTTTGGGTGACCTTGAGCCTTCTTATGAGCCCTGCAGTAAGCGACCATGTCTCGGATCCATATGTCGTCTCATCACTGGCAACACACACTGGTCAAAGACTTTAGTCTTGAGACACTGCGGTATTTTGGACATGAAGATATTGCGGAGCTTCCCGAACGCTGCCCAGCCGAGTTGGATTCGACAATTGATCTATTTCTCGAAGTTGGACCTACCTAACTGGACTGTTTCTCCCAGGTATACATATTTGTCAACAACTTCGAGTGTAGAGTCTCCAACCTTCAGAGTAGTGGGTGTAACACGGACGTTTGACATGATTTTCGTCTTATCCATGTTCATTTTAACACCCACTTGTTGGGAGACTCTACTGAGTCCATTGCGCCTAGGTCCTCCAAGGTCTCAGCCATGATCACGATATCGTCAGCAAATCGAAGGTGAGTGTCCAGAAGCTTGGAAACGTCTTCCAGTGCGGCGGTAAACAGTTTCGGAGATATAACGTCTCCCTGTCTCACCCCATGTTACAGCCGGATAGGTTTCGAATTCTGATCCTGGAGGTGGACCGACATGGTGGCGTTTTCCTACAAACACTTCAACACTTCGATGTGTATTGATAGTCAATTTGGCACCGTTGGAGAGACTGTAATACAGCTCAGGTCTCGATCGAACCAAAAGCTTTCTCATAGTCCACAAACGCCATTATACTCTTCGGTCTTCTGTATAATCTGCCGCAGCGTATGTATGTGGTTTATGGTACAGAAGCTTTTTCGGAAACCAGCTTGTTTGGGAGGCTGGAAGTCGTCCAACCTGCGTGCGAGACGATTCGTAATGACTCTCGACATGGCTTCTTCAGCAGAGTCTTATCACCCTTCTTGAAGAAGAGCACCACCACATTTCTGTGCCATGCTGTAGGCGTTTGTCCCTCGAGAATGACGGAAATTAATAGTTTCTGAAGAGCTATAAGTATCGGTTTTCCACCTGCTTTCAGAAGCTTAGCAGTAATTCCGTCATCACCCGGTGCCTTCTTGTTTTCAAGCTGTTTGAGAGCCATTCTAATCTCGCACAGGCTGACGTCTGGGATATCTTCGATATAATGTCGGCTCTATCCGGCTCTCAGATCTTCAGCCAGATTACTGACAGGTAAGTATGTAGTCGTGTATAATTGTCCGTAGAACTTCTCAACCTCTTCCAACAGCTCAGACTTACAGACAAATATTTTGTGCGTGCGAGAAATATTTAAATAATAATATTATGTACCTGTTTATACTTTGTTACTTAACAGTCATTTGGGCGCTAGATGGTTCATTTTATTTACTTACGAATAACAGATACTAAAACCGCGCGTTTTATGCTACTCTGCCGACCATTAAATTATATTTTTTTTCACAAAGTATTTATTATGCTATTCTAATGAAATTTATATTTTTATAATATATTTTTTTCATGCTAATATCAAAGACGATTAAAAATTAATCGACCCATATGTGGAAAAAAGGAAGCCATCTTTCATACGTTTTAACAAATATTTCTTTTTTTATATATAAAAAGTATTTTTTTTTGTTACAGAAATGAATTCCTTATCCTTTAACCATACGAAAATGATATCTCACTTGCCCTAGTACTAATAGTTTTGGAGATATAAGCCCAAAAATGGAGCGCGGCAGAAACAAACTTTCCCCCCCTCCCCCTGCCAAACGGGGGATGGCTCCCGGTGGCTCCCGGGCTTAATCTACTCAGAATGACCTAGTGAACAACTATGCCAAGTTTGAGCGCCGGATCCAAATTAAAACGGTTCCCATACTAGACGTTGCACTAAATTCCCCACTATATCTAGAAATCTTATTACAAGTATCTTTTATAATAACTTCGTCCCGGCCGCTATACGAGCACGTAGATACTAAGAAAACAATCGTCAATAAAACATTTGCACGCAACTGTACTAACAAAGCTTCCTTCAATATACCTTTCATTTAAGAAGGTTATCCTTTTGTATGGCGCGGCCGCTTTCGCGTATACATTCTAATTTGGTCGGGTTATAGGGAAAATGTTCGTTCTTTCTTCTTTTGGGTAAATCTTTTTAAATCAACGTTATTCAAAGCTGAAACTTACAGGAAAGCTTGCTAGCAGAACGCTCTAATTTTATGTAAAATTTCATGTTTCATAGTCTTATAGAAGCACTGAATTCAATCTTTAAAATTTCGCTAAATTAATTTCGTAATTAAATGGTATATCTCACTAATTGACTGGATAATACAATCCACAATTGCAGATATTATTAGGGTCTACTAGAGGAATATTTGAATGCTCTTTATTCGATTGCAACTTCACTCGTTTCCTTGTAAATTAGAATTTCCTGATTTTTCTAAACAAATTAATTACTAAAAAAGATCATAATTTTCAAAAAACTAACATAGCTCAAATTACGCACAAATTAAGGTGTACTAGTGGTTTTTTTCGAAATTTCTTCTATCAGCCGTTTTCGAGATACAGAAAACCCAAAAACGTTACTGCAGCGGAATCTTGAATAATTCGAAAACCGTAAGATGCACAAATTCCGCTATTTGCGCACATTTATAACACGACGAAAGCTACTCAGTCATGTACTTTGTTATGAGCTAGACCGTCTTTTTCCAAATCATGCCGCTGGGGGAACGTGACCCTGGCGGAATCGGTTTTTAATGAATATCTCCGAAATTATAAGACGCACAAATTCCGCTGCTGGCGCACAATTAGTCCTAATGATGCTCTAATTCCCTATTATACTCACATTCTTATTAGCTACAACATTCCGCTGGAGTAATGGACACTGATTAACGCTGTTTGATTACCGTTAAAATTCGTCTGACAGTTTATTCGGCGGGAAGTTCGTAGTCAATGTCAAACAGACTAACAATAAGACAAACAAATATTTAATTTTTATCTTCGCTATTGTTTGTATCTGCTAAAGTATTATAGCCATAATTAAGACAGAACACTACTGAAAAAAACTAAAAACCTTTCTGAATTGTTTTCGATGACGTATGTTACCCTTTCACTCTGGAATCACTCGCAAGCGTTCCAAAATCATATATTTTCTCTTTCTCAAAATAGCTACGTCTCTTTCATTTCTCTGAGTTAAATACTACCTCACCCTGCCTTGGTTTTGGAACGACTTCCAATATATTTTTATACAAAGTCTGTATAGTGTCACCAATTTATCCGTAGAACGGAAAAAAGCGGAACTACTGACGCCAAGTATGAAAACGTCGCACAGCCAGCCTGTTTTCTGAGGTATAACTAGGTATATGTCAAAATTTTACTTTTACGTTACTGACCATAATTGAAGAAAAAAAAAGAATTAAAAAATAAAATTTCGAAGCGGGCGAATACAATAACGTTACGACCTACTTAAATCTTAATCCATTATACAAAAAATGTGGTTGTAGTTATTGTTTCATTTTGTTTAGGCCAGCTGTACACTCTCGTCGAGCCACCCCAAGCCTGACTTTGTAGACTCTACACACTGTAGAGGGTACAGCGTTAAGCCTCCCCCAAACAGGCGCGATTTTTGTAGCGCGAATAATTACTTTCAGTACATTTTGTACTAAGACGCTGTCGCTTTTACACACTGACGCGATAAATCGCAGCTACAGCCCCCCCTGGCCCCGATGTGGCGGCTTCACCACCCCTGTGTAGCTGCGATTTCCCTGCGACGCCGCGCTTGCCCCCCGGGCCCCGCTGTTGCCGCTTCACCCCCTCTTTGTGGCTGCGAATATTCTGCGACGCCGCGCTTGCCCCCCGGGCCCCAGGCCCCGCTGTCGCCGCTTCACGTCGCGTCGCTGTCGCGGAATTCTGCGAATTTCCTGCGACGCGACAACGGGGGTGAGGCCTGGGGTGGCCTAGGTAGAGTAGCGCCGCGATTCGCGTTCCGCGTTCCGTTTTTGTAACTAGTACGTAATAGCTTTTGTTCGTTTTGATTATTGGGTGCAACTACTACTATTTCATTACCCGACTGCGCCAGAAGGAGAATTATGTTTTTTACCCGACTGGGCCAGGAGGGTTATGGTTTTTACCCGACTAGGCCAAAAGGAGGATTAAGTATTTTATCCGACTGCGCCAGAAGGAGGGTTATGTTTTTACCCAACTGCGCCAGAAGAATGGTTATGTTGTTTTTACACAACTGCACCAGAAGGAGGGTTATGTTTTTTACCTGACTGGGCCAGAAGGAGGGTTATGTTTTTTACCCAACTTGGCCAGAGGGAGGGTTATATTTTTTACCCGACTTGGCCAGAGGGAGGGTTATGTTTTTACCCGACTAGACCAGAAGGAGGGTTATGTTTTTTACCCGACTGCGCTCCATTTCCTACAATATCCAAATCCCATAACATCCGTTTCTTAAAATATCCAAATCATTTATCACTTTTAAACATTGAATCGATAGAGTTTATCGAGGTACTTATCGAGGTTATTTAACAATGACTGTAGACCAGGAGCCAGAGGGCTTAATTTTTTTAAAACTCAAAACTCAAAATGTTTTTTATTTAAGTAGATGCTTTACACATGCTTTTAAATCGTCAATATTTTTTTCTACCTAGTACAAAGTCCCTACTACGCGGGACTTGTACACTCAACGTTTCGGGAAGTGTTTATTTAATATAAATACATTTAATATTTTGAAAACGAACTTAATTATTTTTATTGCTGTCAAATCGAAACTGCGCAATAATAATAATATAGTGTTATTGATTTTGACAATTTGACTCCTCTTGACCTCAGAAACGTGCTTAACCTCTTTAAATACTAGCTCCTTTTAATTTGACCGCTCTTATTTTCGTAATTATTTTCATAAACTTTTTCTAAGATTATGTCCGGTGTGCATGCGATGAGGTACCGCAAAGTACCATCTGACATACAGGTTCGAAAATATCAAATATTTATAATAAATATCAAAATATCCGATATTTATGATACATATCGGATATATATCCATTTTTATATACAGGATGTAACAGAAAGGTGGGCTTTTACCCATCAAACTGAACAACTTTTGTTCTACAACTTTGTTGAAATCGCAAAGAAATTTTCGGACTTTTCATACAAACTTGGTTCGCCAGCTGATCGATTTGTATGAAAAGTTCAAAAAAAAATTTGCGATTTGAACAAAGTTGTAAAACAAAAGTTGTTCAATTTGATGGGTAAAGGCCCACCTAGAAGTATTATCCCACCTTTCTGTTACATCCTGTATAATTTATCTTTGTTATAATATAACCTGTTCCAAGTTCAGGACGACAATTAAAACTTACAGAACCTTTTGAATTGTATATGCATCGTACACTTCGTAAACACAGACAGTAAAAGCCTCCTTACACACACACACACACACACACACACACACACACACACACACACACACACACACACACACACACACACACACATACACACACACGCGCACACAAACACACACATACACAGACACACACACACACATTCAACTATTATTTACTATTACTATTATCTTGTTGGTTTATTTTAATAACAATCTGTAAGTTATGGAAGAGCGAGGTATCCTGACACAGGTATTTTTATACTTAAAAGGAAACCTCAACCTTGTTTTAGAATGTAAGGATAGAAAAAGAAATAAACTTTTTTTCATTTTCATCGTATATGCACCGACTGACTCGGTGGCTAAGTGGTTAGCGATCCCGACCTCTGATCCGAGAGTCGTGGGTTCGATCCCCACACAGGGCAAACTTTTCTGTGATGAGCAGAATTGTTTGCTCTGAGTCTGGGTGTATAATATCTATATATGTATGTATTTAAATGAATATGTGTATGTATATCAGTCTCTGGTTCCCAAGACACAGGGAATCCTAGTTTGAGGCCAGGTGACTGTGTGTGATTTGTCCCGGTTATTATTATTATTATTTATTATTCTACACTCTGTAATGTAATATTTAGTGATATTGAGGAAACAAATACACATAAACGTCTCTTATTACCTTTGTGAGTAGTAAAAATAAATAGTTTCCAAGCCCATTATCGGTACTGACTGTTAATTAGTTACGTTACGTTACGTTATTGGAATATCTGTTACCGACCCACCTCTACGCGTCGCAGAAATATCGCACAATATTCGCGCGACACCTGTGGAGTCGCCAAATATTGCAACACATGTAGCGTCGCCGCTTGTGTCGCGACGCAGTGTCGCAGAAGTATCGCCACTTGTAGCGGGAGATTCGCGCGATATTCCTGCGACGTGTCGCGGCTTTTTGCGACGCGACGTCGCGGCTTCACCTGCGAGTTTCGCGCGAATTTCGCACCACAGAAATCGCGCCTGTTTGGGGGAGGCTATAATCCTGCCTGCATGAAATCCGGTAGTTAACTGCTAGCATAGTGATTATATTTTCTTCGACTATATTGAGTTACTTTTTATCAAATGTCAAAACGGCATTTTGTTCTAAAAATGTTTGAAATTTTGTACGATGACGTCATTGTTCAAAGTAGTAGTTTGCATACTAATTAGGAAATTCTTATAAATTAAAAATGTAATGAAAATTAAAGTGATTAAGGTTTTCAACAATTTCAATTAAAGAGCTATTTAGTCAGTAATATTTCGTAATTTATTTTTCATGCAGTCAACTCCCGGATTCGTTTTTGGGCTCGGGTCTCGCAATGCAGTCGTGCAACAAACAACCGACCGCCTGCAACACTTGTCGAGCGTCTGGTGGTCTGGTTATATGTTACTTTTTTGACCATATGGTACTGGCAACACTGGCTTTTTGTGTCTGTCTAATATGAAGTCGTTCCATAACCAAGTTAAGATTCACCTGACAAGAGTTTGTCCCTTTCAAACTTCAAAAAAATATAATATGCTATCCTGCTGTCAGAGTGAAAATTACTCTAACGAAACTAATTTGGAACGCTTTCTATTTGTGACTTTGTGAGTTAGTGGTTGAGATTCTGTATTTTTTCAACAATTTTTCTGAGAAAACTAGATATAATTTCTATGCTCTGTCTTAAAACAGAATGAGCCAGTGATTTAAAGTATGTCTAACACACCGTCTTCGAGTTCTAAAAACCACAGCAAGAAGACGAACAGCGGTCGGGATCGTGATAAAAACAAATCGGTGGCTTCCGAGTCCGGTGGCTCCAGCCAGTGTGATACACCGCCGCTTACTGAGAAGGTAAGTAATAAATATTATGGTTATTAGTTCCTATGGATACCCTCTGATCGAAGGTTTTATTTCCTCCTGATCTGTATTTCAAAGTGTGGCTTTTATACCTATTTTTCTCGTTGAGTGTACTCGGCTCTATTGCATGCAACCCGCAGAACTGATAATTGAACAGGAGAAGTGGGTTGGAGTGCAGTTATGAGGACTGCCATAAAAAAAATTCCTAGGTGCACCCCAACCGAGATGTGCTTGAGTGGACCATAAGTACAAGGGATAATGGGCAATAGGCAATAAATGGGATTAAAAGAGTTGTGTTAATACCAGACCATGAGACAGTGCACTGCAGCTATACAAGGGGGACCACTGTTGACAGTGAAACTTACATGATAGCTTATCTACACATTGGAGAGAGTGTTAAAAACCCATATAGTCCCCACTGCAGGGGTGTGGTTCTCTTCCCATACCCCAGAGAGAGAGTAGTTATTTATAACCAATTGTATAATCTACATAGTCACCAAAACTTGTTAAATAAGTGTCTTCTGGAAAATATATACATATATTTTATCATAATTTTGAGATAGTACTAGATTAGGAATCTCTGTATTTATGTAGCTATGTAATTAGTAATTGAAGTTTACAGTCAATGACAAAATATAAATACGTTTTTGTTTTCCAGGATGGGGCAGGACCGTCACAAGGGAAGTTTGCTGGCATTGGACCAGACTCTGTACAATGTGTGGCAGAGCAGGTCGGTGCTGAGATCAACCTGGAAGCTGTCACCAACCTTGCTGAAGATGTCAGCTATAAACTGCGACAAACTATATCTGTGAGTTTAGTTTATGAGATATATACATATCAATTTTACTGTAGAAAATACACCACCACCTTATCTAAGTCTTACTGCCAAATATCAACAGTGTCAATGTCAATAGCATTTTTTTTTTGTTTGGTTTTTTCCTGCTTGTCAATAGCATTGATGTGTTCAAGATAAAAGCAGTGTTGTGATTTAAAAAAAATATGGAAATAAATTACAACTCATTTCGTTACTTTGTTTGTGGGATAAAACCATAGAACCCCGTGTGGAGAAGGGTCTATCTTTCCTGAGGCATGGGAAGAGACCTGTGCTGTGTAAAGCATGATATTCTAACAAAAACATTTCCTCTCCAGACAATAGCACTTCACAGCGGATTGATGAAGAAGTCCCGAGTAGACAGTTGCGACGTGAACTCTGTGCTCATGCTCTCAGACACCAGCCCTGTCATTGGCATCACCACGGCTCCATACGCTCAGTTTGGAGATGATAGGATGTGTTGTCAAGCTGTAAGTTGAGTTTGCAAGTTCTATTATAGGTATATATGTATATTGTGATAGCAGAGTTAAATGTGCCACACAGTAAGAAAAAGAAGACTTCCAGCAATCAGTATATTAGGGTATAAACGGTATAGATTAATTTCTCCTATTGAAGACCAAATACCACCTATTCCAAACATTCAACTGAGTACTTCAGGATAAATATAGCCTTTGATGTCTATCAAGCACTAATTATTAAATTTTTTTACAGGAAAATCTACTAAACATCACAGATATAGCTTTAGTACCACAAACATACGCGTTCGTAAACCTACCCACAGTCTCAGTGGAGTGGATCACAGATGAAAGGAGCCTCAACAACAATAGCAATATAAGTGTCAACTTACAGAATTATTACACAAAAGTTGCCAGAGGTAAGCCACAAATAATTTAATTGATATCTAACATTTATTGCAAATTGCCCATTTACAAGAAGCTAAAATGATGAAACAAATGATTTTCTTAGCTATAATTAGAATTAGATTTTTTATGAATTAACAAATTACCAGATTCCTTGGGATTTTTTTATTTTTCATGAATATTTATTATTTAATCAATATATGTACTTTTAATTTTCCCTTTTTGTAAATCAGAATATCATACATTTAATAATACATAACTTTACGTAGTATTTATATTTATTCTTTTGTTAATACTTTCCTAACAATTTACAGCAATATTAAATCTCAAGAAAAAGCCAAAAGAATTAGCCGTGCAAGATCTCACAACGAACACGAGGATTGGGCCAATCTTCCCCAACCTCTTCAACCTAGCAGTATTAGTCCTAAACGATGACAACTTGAATGCACTAAACGTTCCCGCCAAGAAGCCACTCCAGTCGAATGTGTTAGATATGGTTGATGCACTGTGCTCTAATCCGTGCAGCTTAGATACAAATATACAGCAACAGGTATTCAACCTTTCTTACTTTGTTGTAAAATATATTACAACTCCACTTTAAACTTTTGAGACGTGTATTGACACTGTAGAAGTGTAGATTTGGATACATGTATATTTGGACACATATATTGATACTTTAGACTTAGACCAATTTATTGCCACTGCATTATAAAATAACTTATAGTTGTAGTCTGGTTTGAAGAATAAAATTAGAACTGAATCGTAAAGTTACATCACATTGACAGTGTATTATTATTGATGTGTTTAAGTGATTAAACTTTTTAAATTTTCTTTAGTTTCAGAGATTATTTCCAGTGATGGTGTCAAATATCCTAGGAAATGGCTCATTAGCGGATAAGATGGTTTCAATACTCACTAAGATCACACGTACCTGGCCTTCGTTTATAGCAATAGGTAAGTTTTTTAAACTGTGTAGCAGTTGATAACATTTCTTTTGACCTCTAGTTTTTATGCGTGTTTAATGTAAAGTAAAATATCTGTATATTTTATTTGCAAAATCAAGAAAATGCATTTACTATTAGAATCCGCGAGTTGCCTGCATCAAAATTAAATTATGAAATATTGATCACAAAATAGTTTTTTATTGAAACTGCAGAAAAACATATTCGCTTGGATTTTTATTACATATTCAATTTTTAATTTATAAAAAAATCGTAATAAGTGTGTAAACTACTACATTGACAATGACGTCATCGTACAAAATTTCAAATATTTTTAGAACAAAATATCGTTTTTGACATTTAATAAAAAGTAACTCAAATGACTAGCAGTCAACTACCGGATTTCCGCGCGAAAACGATAGCCTTTATGGCGGCTGGCGTTTCAAATTGTTGAAGAACAGATTCAAAAAGTTGATTTTTATAAATCAAAATATAAATATATTTTTATAAATATCACCTTTTTTTAATAAATAGAAACTACAATTTATCGATTACTTACAGCAAATAGTACCGTAAATAAGAATTTGTAGATTTTTTCTTGTCTTTACAAAATTAATTCTATACACTGCACAGTGGTGCCTGCACTGCACTAGGAAAAGTTTCTAGTACACCTACAGAGACAGAAAACAATGACATCTGCTTTATTTTTAATTACACATCTGCTTTATTTTTAATTACATCATTTTAAAGGTACACCTACAGAGAGACACACAGAAAAGAGTTACCATCTCTTTTATTTTTAATTACATCTTTTTAAAACCACACCTACAGAGAGACACACAGGAAAGAGTTGCCATCTCTTTTATTTTAAATTGAATCTTTTTCAATTTTACTTTTCCCGTCCAGGTAAAGGCATCCTGCTGGACTACCTGTCGCAAGGCACGAAGGAGCGCATCACGGCGGCCATGATCCGCTGCGTGGCGGCGCTGGGCCGGCGCGCGCTGGTGGAGTGCGCGGAGGCCCACCTGGACCACCTGGACGCGAGCGCGCATGCGCACCGCGCGCTCCTGGTGCGTGCTTACACTGGCTGTTTAACATGTAGCGACCTTCCAAGATTCCTTCCTTCCACATCTCGGATTGTGCTTGCAAGGGTTTACCAATATATGTGACGTCAGTATGCGAAATAAAGTGTGCAGATAATAAACATGTGTTTTAACTCTAAAGGTTCTGTGACTTTCAAATTTGTCCTATAGAAGTTGTAACAATGCGATTCGTCATGGCTTTGAAACGCCGCATTGAGCAATCCTGGTATGTGTCTTATACTAGGTCTATATATCGACTGTCTTAACCGTATAACTTAAGTGGCTGTTATTTATTTATACTGTTCCTCGATAGCTTTGTTTCTCCTTGTTTCAAACTATAGGTCTATATGTGCAAAGTTATATTGTCTGGCATTAATAAAACTGATTCTGTTGTGCTTAGGATGCGGCCACCTGCCTCCTGCGGTCGGAGCCCACCACGTATCTGGAAGACTTCGTCACGACCGACTACACGCTCTACGAGATGCTTGGAGACTCTATACTGCCTAGGCGGACACTGTTCCCTTACACAGGTATGTTTGAGAGAACTTTTGCAGTGCCTGTGGATTGTCGAACAATCAAACCCAACTAAATAATAACCGTGATCGATCATAGTCGGTTTTCTTTTGGTGTGCATTAAAGTATATTTATCTACATTGCTGCTACCGAAGTTATTTCGTACCTATACAGGGTTTAAAAATACCACTCCCGGAAATTTTAACAGGTGTTCATGAAACCGAACAACTTTGTATCGAGAGTACAGTTTTTTGAGAATTTAGAATAGTATGGGGTTCGTCGGAAAAGTTATTCAGTTTCATAAGTAGAACCTACCGTTTAGGCTCCTCTATAAAATGGGCCATTATGGGCCAGCAAGAGGGATAGAACTATAGGTTAGACAAGGACGTACTTACGTCTTCACTATACTTTCATATAGCTTTGTCTCTCTAGCTCGCCTATGATGGCCCATTGTGTAAAGGATTATTATATTTTCCGGGAGAGATGTTTTTACGCTCTGTATGTCTTTTGTGCTACGAAATGTTTACAGTATTTTTTGTTCCAGAAAAAGTCACAAATGGCGAAGACACCACAGAAAAGACCTCAGACGAGGAGATGTCATATCTACCTTTACGGCCAGTGCTTCGACGGCCGAAGCTGCGGCTTGTGCCGGTCCCTATAAAACACACGCCGAAAATACCAAAAGACGCTCTGTTCGACCCAACGAAATTCAAATTAAACCGCCGTATACTCATAAGAATAAAAACTTGTAGGTCCAAAGAGATTGCAGTAAGAAATAGATTTGTTATCGACAGGACACACAGTGTTAGTGCATATAATAGTAGCAGCAGTGTGGTGGCTGCTAGTGGATATCTCAATAGGTTTAGGTATAGGTTAAGAAAGTCTAGTTCGTTTCCAATATTAGGTGCTTTAACGTTGTAATTTAAATATATTTTTTAATGAAATATAAGTTATTATTTTTATACAAGTTACTGGTTTCCTTCCTTACGAACTTACGAACCTGAACATTATTTATTCAGAATCAACAATATAAAATGTTACGTCATAAATTCAGGGTTATTAATCACGAAAATAAACAATATTCCCCAGGGAACACTAATGGGCGTCACACACTAGTACGCTATACTGTCCTATAAAATCCGCCACACTCATGGACGGCAGTTTTAGCATGAGGCTTCTAAATTCGCGGTCACCCCACTCCGTCCATGAGTGTGGCGGATTTTATAGCACAGTATAGCGCTACTGTTGTCACCTATTGCCCTGGCTAATACTATGACTGGGTCTATTTACAGCAATATCAGATCACAGGTAATGTGATGGCAAAGGGTTAATCAATAATGGAATAAAATGTTAACACAAATTTTATTTTTTGTAATGCAGATTGTAACAAAAAATAAGACTGTGTAGGAAAATATTTAATTCCCTTTACATATATGGTTAATAAATAGTGATTTCTGCAAAAACGTATTACCTAAATCGAAAGTACTTCAGTATGTTTAGCAAAGGCCTCAGTTCGCCTATTTTGTTACACCTGTATAGACTAAATGTATGATTTTTGGCTATTATTATTCACTCTACAATAACAAGAAGGGATAACAACTCCACGCGCCTTCATCCAGAGTTCCTACGGATGTTTACAAGGCGGTGAGTCCCTACTTCAGCGGCGTCTCCGATCGGTGTGTGGCGGCGACGCAACGACGCGGCTGGCTTGCTACTTTTACACCCCGAGCTCTGGGCGAGTTCCTACAGCATTTATGATTTTTAAAACCGACTTCCAAAAAATTATAGATTCTCAATTCGTCTCTGTGTTATTTTGTGTGTATTTTGCGCGATATCTTCGCCGATTGTGAACCGATTGTTTTTTACTTACTTTAGCATATATTAAAAACAAAAAACAAGCCCTTTCATTTGCTTATATCACACGGTACAGTTTGCAATGCTTTTTTTTTTCTGATTGGCCCCCCAAAAGTACCCCCACAATCAAAATTCATTTATTTAGGTTACACGCCCGTGTTTCAGTCATATAAATCTATATGTGAACTAAGTTTCAACTTAAACAGTCCAATATATTCGTAGAAAATTGTCTGTGTGTGACAGACAGAGGGACATCCGAGTCCTTCCTGTTTTCCTTTTGAGGTGTGCAGAACCCTAAAAACAGCAAAACTGTAGTTTAACAGTTGAAGTCGATCGTTTTTCACGTGTTTAGATGTGATTGCTTTTACCCATCATATCTTAACAGGGTCAGAATTTTATTAGGTCACGGGTTTCGGAAGGGGTCCTAGGTTATTTATGTATTATTTTACTGTGCCAAATAATTATAAAATCTTTTAAGCATACGTTCTCGCAAGTTCTCAACGGTGTAACACACATCTTCCTTCCCCACTGTTTTTACAACTAAACCTACTCGTTGGTAGGTAGATAAAAAGTTCGAACGTAGTTTTTGGAACATTGCCTGAGAGGGGGATAGTTGCCCAAGTTCCCCACGTTGAATCACTAACGACCTAAGTGTTCAGTGTACCCCGCGGAGTTGAATCTCGTAAAATGCTACACTTGACCTGTTTTAAAACTGCTATTAGGACCTGGATTTATGATAATGTCTACGCTTATCTCATTCAGGTCAAAAAATAAGTTTGAAATATTAGGTACAGTGTTTAAGTTACCTACTTAGTGTCTAGGTTATTTAACTTTTACCTTTTATGCAGGTAATTAAAATTAATTACAAAATGACACGGTATATACCTACATAAGTCTAGATTGCAAGTTTGTACGGCATAGGTTAGAAACTCTGTACGAGTAAGTAGCCCAAAACTTTAAACAAGTATCTGTAAACTTACGGAGATATGGACGGCTATGGTTGTTAACGTATATGACAAAAAATTAAATATCGAGAATTTTTCTCTTACTTAGGTATACTCTACTCATTCATGATGAATATCATACTAAACTATAACTTACTCCAATAACACAAAAAAAAGATTTTTTTCTTTAAAAAAAGAAGAGAAAGAATTCGTGGAACCAATTTTGGATCGCTTGGTTGTTATAGTAGCAATGAATTCCTTTGAAGTCGCTTTAAATTTTTAATTTTTACCCAATTGCTCAAGCATTTTTATTTAATTGTTATTATTATTACAATCAAGTGATACGTTCGACCATACAAAAGACATCAACGAGCGATACAGAACTAAAAATAAATTTAATTCTTTTTCTAAAAACCACTAATAAACTCGAAAACCATAAACGAAACTTTGCTATCCTTCACACTCTTTTTTCATAGCTATTTCTCTATGTTTTTATGAAGCCGCAACACCAGCCGAATGACTAACATTAACCTATCTAAGCAATTGAATGATTGACTTAAGGATTAAATGTTTTGTATATCTTTACGATAATAGAGCTTTTAGATAATGAGCTTGTCCTTGTCCTATAACACAATATTTCTTTATTAATTTCAACTCATCCGATAATAAGCTAAAGACCATAATACATCGCAATCACTGAAACGCTTTTTTTTCGTGAAATAATGGTTTGCTTTTCGTAAAATCATGTAATAAAACATCGATTACGCAAAATTCCGGTTTTTCGTGATACTTACATACATATACGGCAGGAAATTCCACAAACAGGACATGGTTTTTAACACCGCCGATTTGCTAAACCAGAGAATACGAGATAACCTAGGCTTTAGTTGTCCATGTGGAATTGTGGACACGGACTGACGACGCCGCCGACGCTGAATGCAACCGAATGGCCTATGCAACGCCTATGGACGAGACATTCATTTCCTGTCGTCGTTCATAAACACATTTCATATTTGCCTGTTGGGAACTTCATTCTTTGTCACTGCCCTAACTTATAAGTTCCCATATTTACCCGCAGTAGTAGTATACAACCTACCTATTTATACAGTTTTAAAATTATCAAAGCCGGAAATCGCTACAAGTTACAGTTTTACAAGCATAGTGGCAATATCGGGTATTGTTCACTGCGCTTAGTACTTGTTTACTGGTTCAGTAGGCTGGGCGATGGGCGAGAAAAGAGGTAGGTATCAAAGCGACAGAAATCAACATCGCATGTTGCATTTTTATGCCACAAATGCGGTTCCTTGTATTTCGCTTCCGTACGATGAAGTTCGCTTACTAAGATTAACAATGTAGCATGAAGTCTTTTTGAAGCAGAGTGCATGGAAATGTTCTATAAAGGTTATAAGATAACTAAGTCCAACAGGACCCCTACTTTGTGTGGTCCCAAAAATGTTAAACGAGGTCCAGAACCTATATACAGGATGTTAAAAAAGTGCGTATGTATAAGTATGTTAATTTAGTTAGGTATGTTACTGTGTTTTTTCTCGATCATAGGAAGGTACGTTACTATATTGTAATTTTAAACGACTCTACATTTCCAATAATAGGTGTTTAGCTGCGTACCTATACAATTTTATTGGGCAATCACAGATAACTTTAATAGTTTGTCTAATAGTGAGGTAACCGAACTGCTGGCGCCGCCGCCGCGCCTGGCGCCTGCGTCTGCGCAGACATTTATATCAGCTGTCATATGATAACGAGATGACCTGAGTTATTATAAACATCACCATGATGGTTCTTGATGGCATCATTCTATTAAGATGATGTAAGTCTTGTGTGGGTTTAAGAGTTTAATTGGGTAATTATTATGCGAAAAATACCGATAAAATTGAGCTAAAATAAATTATTTTGTAATGGCTTAGGTTACGAGTATATGTGAATATGATGGAGACTCTCTCGTATGGATCTCTAGGTTTTGTTTCTTTTCATCATCTATGCATTTAAGGTTTTAATTTTGGCGTAAAGGACAGTCTGTATTTATTTATTTAAAGTTACGCTACTCTGCTAAAAGTAACATTACTAACTACATGTAATTAAAATCAGTTCTTTTCTCAATCGTCATTTTTTTCTCCCTGGTACAAACAAAGTCCCTACCACGCGGAACTTGTAAACTTAACGTTTCGAGAAGTGTTTGCGTCTGTATAATGGTTGTATATACGTATATAACATCATCATCATAAGCCGAAAGCTGTCCACCGCTGGACAAAGGCTTCCCTCAAGGATTTCCACACCGACCGGTCGACGGTCGTGTGCTGCCTGCATCCACAACCTTCACCTAACAGTTTACATATATTTGGTATAGAGTGAACCCTGGGGTCTAGTCGTCAATTGTATAAAAAACCGCACAAACAAAAAACAAACCATCAGAGTATAAAATAACAAATGCATCATTGTTAACAACGAAGTAGGCAATATTTCTTTTTCTTCCCATATCTGTAGGAAGCGCATGCCCACGCGCAGCATATTTCAAGAAACATGATTGTCCATGAATAAAGAAGCGCTAAATCTTTTCATACAAAACGCATTTCATCAGTTATAAATATTCAATTTGTCATATTAGCATGATTTGTACTTCACACGTTTCTGTTTATGGGTTGTGCCTGGATTTTTGTTATTTTTACGCAGGTTGTCATATATGATACGTGCATCCTGTGTTGAGGTAGGTTTTATGCTCTATTTAGAGTCTACTACAATGTAAGTGGCATTTTTGCGAGAGCTTATTTAAAAAACTTCCCGAAATATTTCTGCATGATTTATATTGCAACTTTATAACGAATTATAAGAAATATGCTTTTTTTTAATATTTATTTATTTGTTGTAAAAAAGACCCATAGCATACATAAAACTACAATAATACAATTACATATAAATAAAATAGATACTATAAATATAGTACAATTATTAAGGTATATAATATTGTATGTTCTTTAACAACCCAATGTTGTCCGAACTGCTGGGGCATGGCTTTATTGCCATACCTTTGGAAGACTAGACTAGGCCATATATTCCACAGGGACCAAGTCCGGTTTAGTAGAGGTTGCGGGACTTGCGGGGCTTCTCTCTAAAAACTGATTCGTAGTCTTGCGTTATTTTTTTGAAATATACAACCAATTTCAGATTTATTGAAAACTAACTATAATTTTTAGATGGTTTTTTTCGAAGCGAGTTTTATTATTATACGGAAACTAACCTTATAATAACTAGATACGAGGGCGACACTGAAAGTTTTTAGAACTGGCCACTTGTAGACGATATAATAAAAAATAAGTTCAAATTTTGAAAATGGAACTCTTTACCAATGTTATCGTGTATGTATTTCATTCATTTGTCATTTGTTTCACGATTTGGCGGCAAACTGAAAATTATCTGTGTCACGTCAGCATGAATTTAACGCGAGAAAATTTTCGTGCAATGATTTTTTATGACTTTCGATGTCATTTAAGTCAACAAGAAAGTTATGATAGACTTCGATTGGCCTTTCACGATGAAGCCCCATCTCGTGCCACTGTTTACAACTGGTTTAATGAGTTTAAACGTGGTCGCACTAATCTCACCGATGATCTGCGTGAGGGACGGCCTTCTACGGCGACGACTGAAGATAACATCAGTCATGTGCGGCGTATGATAGAGACTGACAAAAGAGTGACCTATCAGCAGATTCGGACAAGCTTAGGCATCGGTATGAGTCAAGTGCACAAAATCCTCCATGAACATTTAGCGGTCAGGAAGCTTTGTGCCCGGTGGATACCTCATAATTTGACAGAGGCCCAAAAACTCCGTCGTGTTGATTGGTGCCGTGAAATGGTTCAAAGATTTAACGGAGGTGACTCAAATGCTGTGTTCGACATACTTACGGGTGACGAAAGCTGGATTTACTGTTATGATCCTGAAACTAAAAGACAGTCTGCTATGTGGGTGTTTCCTTCCGAGGAGTTGAAAACTAAAGTGAAGAGAGGTCGAAGCGTGGGAAAAAAGATGGTGGCCTCGTTCTTCGGAAGGACAGGACATTACGCAACAATTGTTTTAGAGGATCGAAAAACAGTTACTGCAGAGTGGTACACTAACAATTGTTTGCCACTTGTCTTGGAAAAAGTTCGGGAGAAACGACCTCGCAGTAGGATCCTCCTTCACCACGACAACGCCTCGTCGCACACCGCCAAGTAAACGATCGACTATTTGGCGACGTCAGACGTGGAATTACTGGGTCACCCGGCGTATAGCCCTGACCTCGCACCTTGCGATTTTTATTTATTCCCGAAAATAAAAGAAAAATTTCGAGGAAAACGTTGTATGGACGCCGAGGAAGCAGTGGCTGCGTTTGAAAAGGCCGTCGAAGAGACCCCTAAGGAGGAGTGGGCAAAGTGCTTTTCTCAGTGGTTCCATCGGATGCAGCGTTGTATTGATGTGAATGGACACTATTTTGAAAAGATATAATAAAACTTATAACTTTCTAGTTTGTTCAGTTTTTGATTTTCTAAGAACTTTCAGTGTCGCCCTCGTAGGTATTTTGTATGAACTTTAAGTACCATAAAGATGACAGGTTTCACAAAATATAATAGGTAGGTATATTTCTTGCAATTCCAGATGTAGATCAAAATTTTTTCAATATGAGTTTGCCTTAAGGTCTAGTCTAGATGATTTTTTACTAAAATCATCTCACCTCTTTCTCCTCAGTAAGATTATTTCCTGGTCTTTTAGAAGCAGAATATATAAATAGTATGGGCTCGGCACTTTATGGGCACTCAAATGTGCGCCGGCCGATGTATTGACGATTGTGCGTCATGGCTGGCTGCTTACCGCAGACCATTTAATACGGTTCCCTCATACCAATGTATTGAACGGGGAAGGTGTATGCGGTACTAAGGCAGTATCAGACAAAGGTTTATATTTTTGTTTCAATATAAACAAATGCTTTATGGTGAGATCTAACGTTTTGAGAAAAACCGTGTTGAAAATGAAAATATTCATTCGAATACTTTTTTAATGCGAATGCGACAGTGTTGTGATCTCTTATATCTGGTCTGTCCCAGGTTCTGCTTTCGAGTTAATTTACTCCTCTCTGCTTGACAAGAAACCATATTACTTAGGAAATTTATTTGGTCATTATTAAAATAAACGGAAAACTATAAAATCGTAGCCTTACTTATCTGTCTATTTAACATAAATATCGTTAATTAGTAATAAATTGCCTAATTTATTATCAATGAACTAGATGCGTCCATTAACTGCAAATACTTATTTACGGTATACGGTAATTCATGCAACTTGTAGCTAATGTCGTATACTGCCGTCAGAGGCTGCATCTACGATAACATACTCTTATCAAAAATTAACTCGAATTATTTAAACTGAATCTTCTTACCATGAAACTGAATAACATTTTCCAAGAAACCCAATGTTTAATAGAAGAAAAAAAATACTTTTCTAACAAGTATAAACAGATGGTCAGCCAAGCTTATGGCAAGTCCGATTTTTTTCACGAATTGTTTGTGAGTTTTAATGGGCAATATTTATAGTTCCATACGCCAGCTTCTGTTAATTTTGATAGACCTTATACAATAGTGATACTATAAAAAAAACGAGGTTTGAAATTCTCATGCTGGTTCTATCGCATACTCGACATCCACTGATCGTGTCGGCGGCGTCGCGTCGTCGCTAGTCAGACGAAGATGATATTTTGCGGTCACGGTAAAAATAGAGAAAGCAACGCGAACGTTCACTCCAGACTCCGGTATGAACTCCAGTGTAAAATATCCAGACTTCACCTCTTGGTGGGAAGGGATAACATTGACATTGGATTGTTTGGATAATTCATGGAAATATCGTAAAAAACAAAGCTCCACTCAGCTAATAGATTTCTCTAAGAAGTCCAAGACGATTTTTTAAATTTGTGAGTATTCAGTTTCCTTAGAGAAAAAAATCAGGAGTAAGAGAAGATATATCGGGCACTAATTAAGTCCTTATACATGCGAAAGTTTTGCTGATATTTACATTGGCAGCTATTTACACGTACTTCTTATAAATACCTAGCAAACATTTATTAGACAAACAGCGAGTAAACATGTTAGTTTTTTACGAACTGTTAACATTATAATCAGCTAGTTGTATACGACACGGCATACGAATTACAAGGATTACATAAATCCAGAGGCGCCGGTAGTGTCGAGACGCCGCGGCGGCCGACACCTTGGAAGGAGCGGGATGGCGCCAGTATCGGAACTTCTGTAGGTGGGAGTACGTCTTGTATCCTAGAAATTAGGGCACCAGGTGGATAAGTACGTATTATGTAAGTATTAGGTACAATAGATTGTCCCTGATTATGCTGAAGGCTGTTTGAACAGCAGGACGCGAAGATCTGAAAATGGATGGGTACATTTATATCAGAAGGCAGCTAATTAATACTGGTTAATATCGTCTGTTTCCGCTACAAAGCATAGTTTTGGCAATAGCCAAAAAAACTAAAAAAATACATACTAAAAAAATACAAAAAAATATACTAAAAAAAATACTAAATAAAAGGTCTCAATAATAAAAGTTAAAGAACCATGGGAACCAAATTTTTCAAACTTAAAAAAAAAAAAAATGTTTAAAATATATATTTTTTTTGGTTTTTGGCTATTGCCAAAACTACGCATTTTAGAGTTACGGTCTTTGTAGCGGAAACGTCGATATCTTTGACACCAGGATTTTAAGATGTGCTACAGCCTTATCATGGTTATTTGAGTCTGAGTTCTGGGAACAAAGCAGACGTTGTATACAAATGGGATTATAGGAAGTTACATAATAAATGCGAATAGTCTCTTAGGTGTCAAAGGAACATTTTCCGGAAAATCTTGAGGCTGACCAGACAATAGAAAGCTTCGGAATTATGTCAAAATTGTATGCAATCGAATCCAACATTCATACTCCCTCAAAAGAAAGGACTGGCACGAAACTCTAATAAGTATAAATACTGTTTAGTCTGTAATATTTTAAAGTTTCGGCGACTATGAGCGGAATCTACGACCACGTATAGAGCGTTAAAAAACATATCCGCCGCCTACTCAATGTCAGACAAATAAATGTAAATACTAAATACCTAATTATATACACAAACATTTTAAAAAAATAACATTCAAACAAATAAACATCCTTAGTTTAACGCCGTCGTCAAACACCATCCCAGGTTTACAACAGATAATTACACGAGTAATTGAACACTAAAACACAATTTTACTTGGCTTTAAAGCCGCTTTAGTGTTCAGTGGCGTTTAAGCAGGCATTTGTTGTCGTCTCGCGAGGCGCCACCAACCCACGGGACTGTTAAAACATGGTTTATTGAGCAGTAGCGTCATACATTGTAGCCTTATGGCGCATATCCACTGGCTAGGACAGGCGAGGATGGAATGGTCTAGAATTAAAATCTAAGCGGCCTTCCACCAAAAGATTGGCATCGCTTTACACTATGAATGTTTGTACACTGAATCGATGACAGGTGGATCGATGTGTTTTGCGAATACTTATTTAGATTTAGAGGAAAGGGGAGGACGCCGGATTTTTAATGCAAGAAGATATTCAAGCCTACTTTGATTAGAAAGTTCATTTTTTTCTGTTCCCAATCGGTAAGCCTTGGCATTATCTCACCTGGTGGTAAGAGGTGTTGATGCCGAAGATGGAAGCGGGCTTACCAAGATTCCCCAATGAAACGTTAATGAAAAAACCGATCTACAACTTTTTTTTGCACTTTCCGATACAAAACCTTGATTCACTGAAATGAAAAAAAATTGTAGATCTGATTTTTATTCTTACTTACTTGAGTTCTGAGTTTCCCGTTCAAATTTCAAACACATATTTTTAACATTCATATGTTGTAACAAAAGGTGTAGCAACAGCAATGCTACAATGTGGGATGGGGAAATATATCAAATACTCCCGAGTATTTGCAATCCCTTGAAGCTGTAAAAAAAACAAACTTCTATGATAACGTAATCAAAAGATAAGGCCGTTTGTTCCGCATATTTGGACATACGCATGGGAATCAAAACCTATTGTGTACTTCCCGTATACCTAGAATCATGAAATTTGGCAACAAGCAATGCTTATAGCACAAGTAAAGGGAAAAGTCCGAAAACCAAAAATTTTTTGTTACATCACAAAACTGAGAATTTGATATAAAGTTCAAGACATGTGTGTTTATGAATTTATACGGAATTATACAGGGTGTAACAAAATTTGTGTAGGACCCGTTAACTGATGGGGATTCTACTCATCGTACTGAACAACTTTTGTTCTACAACTTTGCTCGAATCGCAAAAACAATTTTGGACTTCTTATCGTGTGGCATATTTAACCGTTCTATCCACAAGGTATAGACGGCGGTTGCCTAGTGTTGCACTTAGCATCACCCGCGGTCACGTGTAGGGCATATAGATTTACACCTACGGACGTGTGCAACGCGACCATCATATACATCTAGAATCAGATGTGCAGGTTTCCGCACGATGTTTTCCTCCACCGTTAAAGCAGTCGGTATGAAAATGCACGTAAGTTTCGAAAAACTCATTGGTGCACTGGCCAGGATTTGAACCCACGACCTCTGGTTCGGAGGTCGAAGTGAATACCGCTTAGCCACCGACGCTTTTACTCTCTCTCTCTCTCTCCATACAAAAATGGCAAAACAATGGTCAATTTGTATGGAGAGTCCAAAAACTTTTTTGCGATCTGAACAAAGTCGTAGAACAAAAGTTGTTCAGTACGATGAGTAGAATCCCCAGTTGACGGGTCCTACACCAATTTTGTTACACTCTGTATAAGTGTTTTCACATATTTATGCTTCCCAGATTGCCAGTGGAAAACGCGCTTAATGTGTTTCTGTATGAGTTGTTATTTCTTTGTCGGTGACGTATTTTGATTTAGACTATAAATAGTACCTACATGGTTCCCAAATAGCTTTTATATGGTACCTAAAAATACTTATAAGTACATTGATGGTTGAAAGCAAAGAAATAAAAAAGAAAAACGTTAATTCAATATTTAAAAAAAAAACCTTTCAATGTAAGTACTCTCATTCTTTTTAAAAAATATGTACATATCTTCGTTTTCGTTTTTTTTTCAGACAGTAAAAACAGGTAACAACAAACAAAGAGATTGCATATCTTCATCGCGATAAATAAAAGAGCAATATAGTTTTATGCTGACTCTTCCAACCTTTCCCTCTGAAGTTCACTGAAGTTTATTCAATAATAGGTTACTTATTACGAACAGTCGCCAGTTTTCGTTCGGGACAGTCCATGTCTGGCAAATAAGTTGGAATCGCGGAGCGGGACGCGCGTCTCTTGCACCAGACTTGCACTTTTAATTTCCGAACTTTACCTAAAATTTTATCTTGAAAAACGTCATCATTATTATATGATGTAACTGTGTGGTAATATTAGCTGATTGCGTGTTTTTTTACATAAAACTTATGATTAATGACTGAAACTGCAACGATGCATTTGCAGAGCACGAAGAGTGACTGTTGTCAGATTTTCTTCGGATGAAATAGCAACTATGAAATCAACGGTAAGGAAAACATGTAAAATTTTTTTCTTTTCTCCTCCCAGCATCTTCATCAACTAATTTAAAAACTGATCGACCGTTATAAAAATCTCGGCTGACTCGGTGGCTCAGTGCTTAGCTTAGTGCTCTTGTTTGACTGATCAGTGGGTCGTGGGTTCTATCCCCCCAAGTGCATACATTTCTGAGATAAGCTTTGTTTGTTCTGTTTCTGGCTGTATTATATATTTACAACAAACAGAACAAAAGTTTTCTAGTTTTATGAGAAATCCACCTTATAGCTAAACCTTGTTGTTTTTGCAAAGATTGACATGATGTTTGTCAATCAGAGTAAAATAAAGATGTTGTTTTGTATGAAAGCTTGAACTTTATGACGTTTACATTTAGGTCAAAATCTTAAAAAATATGTCTTAAAAATTTCCAACGTAGCCCCTAACTAGAGGTGTCTTTTTCAAATCCTAGCGGCTAGGAAAAATCAATAATTAGGCAATATCACTGATATCCGTGCTTTCATCCATGGTTAGAGAAAAGTATTCAAAATTGCAATTCCTTTCGAGTTGTGAAGACAATTATTCATCACGATCATTGGCAAAATTTTCGAAAGAATCGGCGCGCGCTTCGCCTTTTCTTCCTACACTCGGTATCAAAACATAGCATTTTATATAGCGTCAGATGTCAGTTTGACATAAGGACCTATTAGTACTGTATGTAAGTCTTAAGATTAAGTACATTTTCTTGCCGCTGATAGGTTTTTGTTGTACTTTATTTTGTAAATGTCCATAGACCAATTCATTACAAGTAATTTAAACAGCCAGGAGGCATAATAAATAGGAGCAAAGCAAGTCAGCTCTATGTTGGCAGATAAATCTCGACGAATTAAGTGGCTGTGACGATGAACAATGAAACGATATTTCAATTAATTGGGTCATTAGTTAGTAGCACATAAATTAATTAAGACATCTGGCTGGTGGAGCTGTTGCTCATTAGATTTTGTTAGATGCAAAAGCTTTGTCTCCATTTATTTTTATATAGGTTTTTTTTAAATTATTACTTTATTTTAGCCTTTCTTTTTTTTAAGAATTACATCGTACTATTAAAATACTTAATATAAGTATACCTATTATCGACCCTTCTGGCCTCAAATGTCGTAAACGCCACTTTTGGCCAAAATGAGTTAAAAATGCAGTTTTGTTTATTTTTTTTCGCTCTATCGATCTGTCCATTTGAACTTTAAATAATCCCAAGAAAATGGCGTTTACTACCAGTGTTTTTTTTAGTCGTTAAGAAAGAAAACAAGAAAAAAACAACATAAAAGACATTTCACTTACATTTATTTTGATGTTATGACGTAAAAACCAATCAACCGTAGAAGAAAAGACGTAAAAGACATTTGCACCCAAAAATTACAAAATATGTCTTTAGCGACCCAATATAAGCATTAACCACGATTTCGTAATATGTGTCGTAAAAGACAAAAACAGGATTTTTCTAAATACGCTCTATGATGTTGTGACGTAAATGCAACACATTTTTATTGCAAGGGTGTAAAAGACAATTTTATGCGTGCATTTAAAAGTAAAGTCTATAAAATATGCTTTTATTACTTGAGGACGTAGAAGAAGTGTGGTGGCCGACAAAGTTCTCAGGATAAGCAAGATGAAGTGGCAGTGGGCAGGCTATATAGATCGACGAACCGACAACCGATGTGGACCGGAAGACGTTGTGTTGGACGGCCTCCCACAAGGTGGACAGATGACTTGGTGAAGGTCGCTGGGCGCCAGTGGATGCACGCGGCGCAGGACCGTTCACGTTGAAAATCCTTGGGGGAGGCCTATGTTCAGCTGTGTCTTCCAGCTGAAATGATAATGATGACTGGGCGATGAAGCTAAATAGACGACTGGCATGGAACAAATCTCATATAGGTATTTTGTTCATTAACTTTGCTTAGTCGAATTGTACGCATGAGTTTCAGCGCTCGTATAGGTAAGTAAGCTTTTTGATTATATCGCGAAGGTACCAATTTCATTACAAAGTCATAAAAGATAATTTGTTGTATGAACTTAAAAGGTAAGTCATTTACAACCAAATTCTTTTAGCAAAAATAAAAAAAATCATAGAACTAGAAGGTTGTAAATGACAAATTTATTTTCAACAAGATGTAATCTGTCTTTTAAGTCTTAAAGTATTATCCGACTAAACTACAAGAGATGTCAAATGAATGATAATTATTTAATACAGTTGATTGTTTTTATTTATTTAGCTTATGGTTATCGCTCATGAGTAAAAGCGAGAGAGAAGCTTGTTGCCGGGCAGCTATCTCGTTCGTTTCTTTCTATTCGCCGCCGCCGCCCGCGCCGCGCGCCGCAAATGTTATTGTCAACCAAACTAGCTTTGCGGTAGGTCATACTTTGATCTAGTCCTGGTGAAATTTGATAATTACAGTAATTGGGAAAGCGTTACCTAAATATGGATAAAAAACGGAGAAACTGCCCTGATCCACTACTAAAAAGAAAGAATCAGACTGATTCTTTGAAGAAACGTCAACAGAGATCGCTAACAAGGTAAGTTTTTCTTATTAGTATGTGGAAATAATTAAAAACCGAAATAATATTACCTTTGAGTTACATTTGTAGATACTTTTTTATGTTATGTATGTCTTAGCTTTTGAACTTTAAATGTTTTCGTTTGTCTGATACTTGTGAATATTTTTATATGGTATTTTAATTATTTCCAATAAGTAAGACGTAGCGAGAATTATCTAGAAAATTAACAGCGAAGCTGAACCTCACAATAAAATTCATTGATATAGTTCATTGCTGAAGCTTTGCAGTACCTAGGCAAAATAAAAATTAATGATACTTAAGAATCAATTTATCCTTATCCCGCCCAACGATTTCTCCCGTAGCTACCTGTTTTCCCGTGAGAATGGGATATTATTCCGCGGTAAAAAGTAGCTTATGATATTCATGAATAATGTAGCCTTCTACTGGTGAATGAATTTTTAAATTCGATTCAGTATTTTCCAGGATTAGCCCCTACAAACTTAACTCACAAGTCACAAACTTTACCTCTTTATAATAATAGTACAAGTAGATGGATTTTGCAATATTTTGGTTTAATTAGCTAACACAAATGGCTCAGGAATTATGTAAAAAAATCAGGTTGATTACCTACTTTGTCATTTACATCCCATATTTTAATACTGACAACAATGTCAGTGTCATTTACGACCTAAAACGAACAATTTGTTAACTTAAATTGTCGTTTACGACCCAGTGTTAAATGACTTAATGTTGATTTATATCAAGTTCTAGGCCTTAGCGCCGTGCATTTCCTTGGATACAAAATAATCTAGAACAAGATCTAAAAAAATTAATCTGTATTTTTTTTTGTTTTTATCTATTTGTCATCAAAAAAGTGAAACATATTTTATAAGATATCTAAAATAATTAAAAATAAATGTTTACTTAAGCAATTTATGGCGTCAAATTATTACAAAAGTGTAGTTTTATTTTTATTTGTCATTTACGCCTTAGGGCAAATCTTATATAAATGTCATTAACGACCCGATGAAACCTAAATATTATCGACACCTCGGGCCTTAATTGTCGTAAACGCCATAATGGACTTTTTACACGAGAATTAAAAAACAATAATTTATCAGATCACGTTATTTATTTTGTTTAATTTTATTGAAGCTTCTTACAACAGAATTCTCTAATATTTGAATATTTAAAGTACTAAAACTCATAAGTAAATTGCACTAATTTTCTTACACACAAAAAATACAAAGTGATGTTCATTTTTATATCTTTTTTTCAGGTCTCATTCCCAACAATGCGACGATATTGAAGTATCAAACAAGATGAGCCAAAGCAATAGTAGTTTTAGCAGTAGCAGTGATATAATAGAGGACAGTGACCATGAGGTACAGATAAATAAAAGAAAGAAGCAAAAAATTATTTTGAGTTCCAGTAGCGAAGTAACTGACGATATTAATACTTCCATATGTTTACCACATACTCTAAATTTTTTTGACCAATCTTCAAACAGCATCATTCCACCGCAGAGCCCTATGAAATCAAGCCGTAGCACAACCGAGAAGATTCATATTTTAGACAATAAAATCGTGCAATTAAAGGATACTTCTGGAACAGTTCGTCGATCTTCAAAATCAACAACTTCACAAGGTGTATTTTTTCCTGTAGATATAAATCTTAAAATGCCATTGCCGGCTAGAATTGCTCCGCCGAAACAAAATAGATTTTTGAACACACCTGTTGAATCAAACTCTACGGATTCTGCTGTCCAGCGGTCATCTGTCGCTGCAGTGTCGCAAGATATGTCTTCTGCAGCAGAAAACGAATCACTCTCGGCACCAGCCAGCTCGTTGCCCAGTATCACTGCTGAAGAAAATGCTGAAGAAAATCACATACAAGTTACTTCGTCACTCAGTACCTCTGCAACCAAAGAAGATCTGTCCACTGCGCCGCCGGTCAGCTCGCCGCGCAGTGTCCCTGCAAACAAGAACGATCCATTCACTGCACCGATTAGTTCACCACCTAGTATCTCTGCAACCAAAGATGCCCCGACCACTGCACTGGTCAACTCACCACCTAGTATTCCAACAGTCAAAGATGCCCCATCCACTGCGGCGGTCAGCTCATCACCTAGTATCCCTGCAGTCAAAGATGCCCCGTCCTACGCGCCGGTCAGCTCACCGCCCAGTGCCCCTGCAAACAAGAACGATCCATTCACTACGCCGGTCAGCTCACCTCCCAGTATCTCTGCAGCCAAAGAAACCCAGTCTTCTGTTCCGCTGAACTCACCATCTATCATCTCTATCATAGAACTTGACACACATACTATATGTGAAAACGCATCAACCTCTACAGCAATTATAGGCGTTGAAGCTGAACTTGAAAGCCCCGGATCTTCAAAAGCTCCATTATCAACTGAAATTTCAAAGAAAAATAAAAGAAGAAAGAGGAAGCAACCGTCGTCTTCCTCTCGGACTAGTATTGACTCTATAAATACGTCACAATCTGATCAAACTTCAGAGATAAAAAAAGCTATACAAGAAAATAATCATCCAACTCCTAACAAAAAAAGAACCAAAGACTCTAATTTATCTTATATTGACTTTTTATCTGACAAAGAGGAAGACCCATTTTCTAGCGGAAGTTCGGACTACTGGTGTGCAGGAGAAAGCAATGAAAGTCACCAGAGCAATACTAACAAAAAGCGTCGCAAAAAGAAGAATACAAAGAAAAACCGACAAAAGAGCGAAAAACTGGAAAAAAAGGTAAAACCAGAAAATAAATTAAAGAAAAACAAGATTTTAAAGGATAAAGGTTTAGAATATAAGACAAGAAAAAATATTACTATGGAACAAAAATCAATGAAAAAAAATCCGTGTGAACCTGAACACTGCATCAGAGGATGTTTTAACATTAGTGAAGAAAGGCGGCAGAGTTTGTTCGACTTTTTTTGGGCCCTCAGTCCAGAAAGACGCAAGGATTGGATAGTACGATGCACACGCCAATCTCCCATAAGAAGGAAAAGAACAAAATGTGAGAGTAGTAAGAGAACGGTAACATTTGACTATTATATAAATGACGGAGAAGACCATAAAAAGGTTTGTCAAAAGTTCCTAATAAATACTTTAGATATAACACAAAAGTTTATACTTTATACGGTATCAAAGTCACATGAAGGAGTAGCACAAAAGGATATGAGAAAACCGAATAATTCCTCAAAATATAACGAAGAAGAGAAATCCAGAGTAGAAAAATTTATTGAAAGTCTCCCAGCTGTGCCTTCTCATTACAAAAGAAAAACTTCCGATAAAAGATATTTACCACAGGAACTAAGAAATGTTTCTAATCTTTATCGAATTTATACTAAGGAGTGTAAGAAAGAAGGCAGTAGTGCAGTGAGTGAAAATATTTTCAGGAATATATTTAATACTTTTAATATTAGTTTTCACTGCCCCAAAAAAGACAAATGCACATTGTGTGTTAAGTTTGAACATAGTCAGGAGCTAAATGAAGATGATAAAAAGCTGATGAAAGAACACACAGAAGAAAAAGATGCCACTTATACTAGATTTTTAGCACATCAAAATATAAAACCTGAAGACAGAAATACAACAGTAACTGCTAGCTTCGATCTACAAAAGATACTGAACACTCCTTATGGAGATAGCATGCTTCTTTATTACTCCAGGAAATATGCGGTATTTAATTTTACCGTGTACGAAAGTGGTACACAGAACGGATACTGCTTTACTTGGGGAGAATGCGATGCAAAGAGGGGGAGTAATGAAATCGCTACATGTCTCCACAAATATTTGGAGGCGGTAGATGAAAGAGGTGTCAAAAATTTGATTCTTTACTGTGACTCTTGCGGGGGCCAAAACAAAAATAAGACGGTTTTGGCCGTTTTAAATAAGTTTTTAACGACTTCCAAAAACTTAGAAGTCATACAAATAAATTTCTTACTCCCTGGCCACACGTATATGCCTGCCGACTCTATGCATGGCACGATTGAAAATGAAGTAAGAAAACTTATCGTATGGGCCCCTTCGCAGTGGCCGACATATTTTGAGTCTGCGAGAAAAAATCCTCGGCCTTACATAGTAGATATGATGGAGTATTCTGACTTTTTGAATTGGGATGAAATAGCCAATAAAACATTTTCTACTGAGACGATAAAGAAAATGAAAACTAAAGAAATCCGAGTAGCAACTTTTAAAAAAAATAAATTAGATACAGCAAAAATTAAATATTCTATGAAGCCAGATACTCCAGAAACAATAATAGAAATGTATACTGAGCAAAAAGGTAAAGGAAAAGGTAAGGGGAAGGGAAAGAACAAAGCACAAAGGAATGAAAAGAATGAGAACTGGAAGAAAGTAAAGGATATTAAGCCGCCACCTATGTACCAAGGCAGATTACCAATTTCAGTTGCTAAATTCAAGGATTTGAAGCGCCTTTGTGATATTGGAACAATTCCTAAACGCTTTCATAGCGAATATTTACAACTCCCAAATGAGTCTCAAGTTTTGGATGCCTTAATAGAAACTGATGACGAAGATGACGAAATAAATGCAGCTTGATTATTTTAATTCACTCGACTAATTACTTATAGAACGATTTTAATCTCGGTATCTAGGTTAAACACCTGTATCTGCAATTGTATCACAAAAATAAATGACTTATTGATTATTAAAGACTTTTATTTAAGACACAACAAACGATGCACTACTTACCCTTTACTTTACACATAGTATCCACCTATTCTTGAAAACTGAATAATGTAACTGAATAAAAATTTGGTATAATTAATGTCGAATGAAATTATGAGTAAATAATAAAAAATCTGAATAAAAAACACAATTATTATAGCCTACAATATAAAAACAAAAATTTTTGTTCAATAAAATATACTTTTACTACTTATTCAATTACCTGTTTGTTTATAAGAAAGGCTTTTACAACTTTATTATCAATCAGTAATAAATTTTCATACTTTTTTTGGGTAGTAAACACCATTCAATAGTTTCGTTTTAGGGCGTAACTCCATGCTAACTTCTTAAATCAGCATTCTACTTCAGAGCAATACTTATGAGGTTTTGAAGCATTTAAATGTGAGCATTTTGATCTAAGAAGCATCAATATAGCTAAAAAAGGAAAAAAAATATCTCGATTAATTTTTTTCGTTTTTTGTTTTTTGCTTCTCCTGTAAAAAGTCCGTTATGGCGTTTACGACAATTGAGGCCAGAGGGGTCGAATTTTGATCGTACATTACGAGTAAGCAACACAATATATTTAATTTTCTAGGGTAGGTGAATTATTAGTTTTCCTTTTGGGTTATTTGTTATTAAATGCTTTTTTACGATTATAAAACCAGTACCTACATAGTTTTTTGTGTTACTATTAGATTAATACCGTGTCAAAGCATAGCAGTAGGTATGAATTAGAATAAAATAAACTACTCTTTATTTATAAGACCTCTCTGTTTTATCTCACAAATTGGATAGAAAGCAAACCTCCATTAAATCAATCACGCTTCCTACTAAATGATTTCGCCTTGATAATATTGGAAATGGCAGTTTTTATTTATGTGATTTGAATTGCGGTGTCGTCGACGCATTTCTGCCCTCATAAGAAATAAGGTCGCATAGTATACAGGGTGTAACAAAATTGGTGTAGGACCCGTTAATTGGGGATTCTATTCATCGTACTGAACAACTTTTGTTCTACGCTCAAATTGCAAAAACAAATTTTGGACTCTATACAAATTGATCATCTGTTTTGCCATTTTTCAGAGTCCAAATTTTTTTTTGCGATTTGAGCTAAGTTTTAGAACAAAAGTTGTTCAGTACGATGAGTAGACTTCCCAGTTAACGGGTTCTACATGAATTTTGTAACACCCTGTATAGAGTCTCAGTATACTTTGCGGCCTTCTTTCTTATGACGGCAGATTTTCGGTAGTGCTTTTAAAAAAAAAATTGCAATGTTAGCTTTCTTTGAACGTTGTTAAATGTTTCATGTGGGCGAGTTGAAGTTATACAAGTATAAGGTAGTAATAGTTTTGAAGTGAAGAATTGAAATTAAAAAATGGAATTGACTTTTCTAGGAATAACCCACGTCACTTCTGTCAATAAAATGTGAAAGTCGAATTTCGATGATTCTGATCGAGAATGATCCTGCTCAAATAGACAATTTGCGATCGTATCCTTAAACAAACATGCCTTTTTTAAAGTTTTGTTGTCAACTATGTAGAGTTATTAAATTTCTAGTTACTGTGTTGTCGCTTTCATCTATATTTAAAATATCAACAGTTATAACTTTAAAATATGTCATTCAGCTATTAACGTTTGGTGGGAATCATCAAAAGTTCCGCCTCATGTCCGCTGATTTAATGACGTCGATGACTCACAATGGAAAATGTAGACTATAGAATTGCGACTAGCCTATTTAATTACTGCTTGTAGTGTCATAACCCCACAATGAAGAAGTTTGTTTACTTAAAGTGCTTTACGGCACTTTTATCATGGATAAAAAAAAAATTGGATTTTTTTCATAAATTTGATATCCGATTAATTATCAGAAGAATTAATAAAAAAGGTTTGTTCTAATTTTAACACACTGTCACGGTATCTGTGGTCGTAGGTAGGTACCATAATTTTAAGGTAAATATTCGAAACGCTAAAAAAGTGACAGTGCGTCGTCAGTCGGATGATGAAGGGGCGTAAGCAAATTTTTAAAACTTGACAGTAGAGTGATTTTAAGAAAAATTACTGTAAAGAACTGTTCTATCAATATATAACTCAAGATCAAGAATTTGCTATATACGCCCCTTCATGATCCAACCGACGAGTGATTGTTTTGTTGCTCTCTAAATTATATTTATTAAGTTTATGACATGGATATTGGCGTAAACATTACGTAGTTATCGTCAAAACGTTGTATTCTTAGATTGTATAAGATAGGGCCCAGGCAATATGTGATACGATAAGGGAAATAGTAAGGTTTATGTATTTTTAACCGAAAAAGGAGCAGGTATTGTTTAATCGATAAATCGGTTCAGTACTTTAAAAAAATTACTAAAACAAAAAAATAACATAACCTAGTTTAAATTATGTATTACGATTTATGCCGGTAATTTTAACGTGTTTAGCGTTTTTTTTTGTGATAGGTGACAAACGGCAGACGGATCACCTGATGGTAAGCGATTACTGCAACCCATAGACACCCGCAACACCAGAGGAGTCACAAGTGCGTTGCCGACTTTTAAAATAAGATGGGGGATGGGGGGAATCGGGGAGGGGGGAAAGTTGGGCCTCCGGTACCCTCACTCACTCGATGAAACACTACGCAAGCGTTGCTTCACGCCGGTTTTCTGTGAGGCCGCGTTGTCAATTATTTGCTTTAATAGTATCTAATCTACTCTGTATAACAGTTAAAATATTATGAGATATACCACCCCCAATATTAGCACTAGGTGAGATAATACTAAGAGTTTTATTTATTGAAGGAGATGGAAAATATCTAGTAACAAATCCTTGAATTACAAAAAATATAGGTATGCAATCCTCTTTCAAATAGACCGTTCGTGTTACGTGAGCGAGGGTGCCGAGTGTACTTGTTAATTTTATGGCACATCTAATATGATTGCTAGAGTTACCAATTCTTAGAAGTTATGGAGAGGAGGAAACCTTTCGTCTTCGTTAGGAATATACCATTGCAAAAGTGACAGATTTTGAGTAATTATGGGCCCAAATAAGAGTAGATTGTTAACGTGTAACTCAGTGTTTTTCAACCTTTTTTTACCCCTTTACAAGTAAAAATATTCTTGCCCTATGGCCATAAACATACACAATGTTATTGATTTGAAAGATTAAGTTTAAAATTGTCTTCAATTAGAAAATGATTTAGTTATTAACCTCTTCAAAATAAAACCACGTTTTGACAAATTGTTAAAAAATATACAGGCCCAGCCTTCTCACTGAAATAATATTCTTTCCTTGCAGTGTAGGACCTACAAACACTTTTTCTTTTACCCGCGACCCCTTGAGAAGGGCTTCACGACCCCTCTGGGGGTCGCGACCCACAAGTTGAGAAACACTGGGGTAATTCATTTGCGTAGCTCGTTTAGTACTAAATACAGCATGGTGAACTAGATGTCCTGATGTCAGTCTCAGACATCAAAAGTTAAACTCAAGTTTTGTAATACTTGAACCCTTTAGTCATTGTAATGGTTATGATATGTATTTTATCGAAACAAATGGAAGGCGCTAAGTAGAAGTCTATGGGAAGGTCTATGTCCAGCAGTGAATGTCATCAAGATGATGTGATGATGATGATTAAGTAGAAGAAGTGGAGTTACGTTCTATTTCTAAAGAATCCTATTGTTTTTTTAAATAGTGCTGGGTAAGACTTCGGCGTGAATACAGGCGTAAGCTGGAGTTTATACTTAGAATATAGAGAAGAGACATACTTATTACGGATGTTTCTAATTTGTATCCAAAATAACAAATTATGCCTGGCACTGCATGTCATCATTATGTACTTAAATTAAAATGAAATTTTATTTGTATGATGGTAACTCAAGCTTACTGGTGACTCTTTATTTTGTATATAAATTAAGTACTTAGATAACGTTTTGTAATAGGTTTTAAAATGTAGGTAGGTTCCTGCATATATTCTGATTTGTATCTTAATTAAAACCTATAAATCTTTCATAATTATGTAGGTTGTACCGCAATTAATCTATTGAATATATTAAACAAACTCCATACACCAATTAGGCTTTTGTAAATGACAGCATGCATAATAGTTTGACGGCATATAAATCGTACCTTATAATTGTTGGCATATTGAGACATAACGAGACATAATTTTCCAATACATTTTCCCGCTATGATATAAATTTCAGTTTCTAGAAAGAACAGGTACTTACTTTATTGTTTTAGGGTTAGATTCCCAAAGAGTGCCAATAAGGCTCTATCTCTAAATCAGTACGTCAGTGTCTCAGGGCGACATTATACTGTAATAGGTACCTAGTTTAGATTTTCATAGAAGATCTATACATGACTAATAATGAAATAGGTGCGCGTTGCGTGAGCCACCTTGCGTTACGAGTTGGCGATGGCGGTACGAAACCCTTACTTGGTTCCTTTTGTTTGTTTTGAAGGAAATCTAAAATTATTTCGTCTCATGTAAGTAAGTAAGCAAGTAAGTAAACTAAAGTGACAGTTCTATTAATCGACTATTTCTTTAGTCCTAAAATCATAAATTTGCGCAAATAAATAAATTGACATTATTTTTATACTATATTATATTCCTAACCAATTTATAAGTGAAAAACCGACATAAAAATATATGTCAAACTGGGGATCGAGGTGAATATAACGACAGCTTCCTCTCTGAAATCCGCAAATTTATTCTATTATAGATACAGGCGTCAGTAATGAAATTGACATACATTTATACCGTTAAACATTACCCTTTACTTGGGGAGGCGGGTAAATTTTTATTATTAAGCCTGCCTTAAGCATTCGTCATAGTAAGCAAGTACTTATATAATTACGTTGAACAAAAAATAAAGGCGCATGAAATAAATAAAATATACTAATAATATGCAACAATGATCTCATTGTGATTTATCAATCGGCTAAAGTTATCTGTTCACAGCGATCGATAGCGTGTCACGAAGACCAATGATTTGCGAGATCATTGGAAATCGATCACGATTGTTTTCCAACCAAATCCGACAAGGGTATGACAAGGTTTTCGTAAAGGCTTTGCTCATCCCCCTGTAACCTAGGTAGGTACGTCACTTGGTAAAGTAGAGTGCCCTATTGGTTATCCATTGATCCATCCATTCATGACAGACAGTCGCTTTTTGATGTGGAGTTGTACATATGTCAATCTCAAGTATGGACTCATTTGTTCTTCTTGCAGTCCATGGTATCCTTAGAAGTCTTCTTCAACACCATATTTCGAAAGCATATATTTTTTACATTCACGGTATGTTTATGGTAGCCTACAGTAACCAGGGGATTTTAGTATCTCAGTAAAGCCATGACCATCAGAGTCTAGCAACACGGCCAGAAACTAGAGGAGGTGATTTTAAGTTCCGCTAATATAGTTAAAGCTTGGGTAACCATTTCAGATTTTTTTATTCTTTGTAAGTATACCTTAGACAAAATGTAGGGATAATACTAGAGTAGGTACTCTGTGTCCATTAACACTTCCCAGACGCTAAAAAAATCGCGTTATTAATACATATTTCTACTACATAAAAATAATAAATATGACGTGTGTGTAAATCTGTGCGTTGCGCGGTTTACGTCGGTCGCGTCGTCACCGGATCTCACTCGCAGGGGAGGTGAGTCGCCTATAGGGCGCTTTTATTATCATGCGGATTTGTGCCGTCCGCAACCTATCGTTTCATTACATGTTTTAGGGACCTTTTATTGTCATGCGTTGCCCACGCACGCGGGACGCTTTAGAAACGCAGCATGCATGCGGGCCATGTCCGCGTGCGGGCAGTAATCCGCATGACAATGAAAGCGCCCATAGAGAAGGGTAGCGAGAGTCCATACTGCATCTAGTACTAATGTACATACTCTGTCACAAGTCATGAATTTAGTTTTAAACCTATCAATCAATGTAGTTGTCAAGTTTTGGAACTGACTAATTGCGCGCAACTCGGTCCGGGTTGAGACACGACACGACCAATATTTATAGTGTCACCTACCAATGTTCTATTTATTCGGATTATTTGTAACGTACAAATTATTGTTGTTTCTGTTATCAACTCGTGGATTATCGAGACAGGGGAACGTTTGTGATGAATGGTTGATAGCTAGATCGTGGGTTAGATTTAATATGAACTGTACCTAGGTTTTTCTTTATACGGTGTGTGAAAAAAAATTGTATGTCCTTTTAATCTAGCATATAATCAACTTTAAAATGTGTTAAAAGAAAAAATCTACGTCTGTTTTTTTTAATTTTGATACAAAGTCATTTTTTCAATTAGTATGCGAAAACGATGTTTTCTCCACGACAACAAAACTCAGATTCAAAAAAAATCGCCATCCTATCCAAAAATTGCCGAACACCTGACTGATTTGTATGAAATGCTATAAAAATTCACAGCTTCAAGGGATTGCAGGCCTGAAAATTTGATATAGAGTTCAAGACATGTGTAAATATGAATTTATACGGAACCCTCGTTGCGCGAGTCCGACTCGCACTTGGCCGGTTTTTTAGCAATGTACGTTATCAGTGGCGTCTGCCACTAGTTTCGCTCTCTCGCCCCGCCTGCGTTTTTACGACCATCGCCTTAACTAGTCCTACGCTACGTGACTATCTCAATAAAACATGCCATTATTCCCTTACCGAGTCAGCAATAAATCATCACCGTTTAAGTCACATAGAATAACATACAAAGCTGTTGTTATATCCATGGAATAAATAACGTCCATTACTGGTACGGCATAAGCCCCCGATTAGCATCGTTAAGCCACTTACTAACTCCCTATTTGAATACAAACATAAGGACCTTTATTGATAATACGGTAAATTATTATTAAAATTGTATTAGGTAAATGTGTGAACTCGCTGATTTTTAATCCGCAAAAATACTGTTTTGATGCCAATGATGTGTGTCTGCCAGTGGCCAGTGGCGTTCGTATCAATCAAAATAATTATACCGGGATACAGCGATACGCACTGGCCAGACTGACAGGTATACCGGCGTTAGTAATAGAGGTTTGGCATCATCTTTCTAATGAACTCTAAATGTCAGAATGTAAAAAAAACCCGCAGCAGGCTTTGGCTTTACTCTCATGATGGCGCGTTTAATCGTTTGCTATAATTCGACCCTAATATGAATCGCAGACAAGACAGTAGACACGTTTCTGTTTTACAGATGAATGTCATTATTGGATTATAGTCATTAATCGTGCACTCAGAACATACTAATGTAAGTACCAATATCAAAGGTCCCTGGCTAAAGTATTTACATAATTGGAACTGAAATAATGTCAACAACGTTATCGGTTCTAAATTTATTTTTACATATTTAAAAGTTTCTTTATTTTGTGTGTTTGTCACGTGATTTTTTCACGAACTATAAACCAATTTCAATGTAGTTATCATTTTTTTTTATTGATGGATAATAAATGTATAACTCCAACGTATGAATCGCATTAAAATCCGTTGAGTACTTTTTAACAAAATAAAAGAACACGAAACACATCTGAATTGTGGTTGACTTGACTGAAGTCGTTTTGTTAACGCTGATAAGCGTTATCAGTTAAAGGTTTTGTCACTATTAAAACTGGTACTTCTAGCCATGAAGCTGAACTTGCCCCAAGAAACTCATAGTCGATTCGCAATGAAATCTGTCAGCTGATCGATTTGCTAGAAAATATTAAATTGTTTTTCGCGAATTGCCCCACTTAAATAGCGTCATACTTATAAAATATCCTATTTAAAATTATGGCACGAAAAATACGAAACTAGCCATGTTAGTCATTTATAATGTATTTAAATTAAATAATTATACATATTTCAGGCTTGTTTTGGACATAATGTTACATAATAATTGTAAGGACATGTTCTATTAAATATGAAAACTGATTCAAAACAGAAGTCTAGTTAGCTTAATAGGAATGTAACTAAGCTGAAAATTGTGGGTCCTAGTAATGAGATGGTGTAGTAATTACATAATCTAAGACTGATATAAATCAAACGTAGCCTCCGACGGAAGCTTTGCCAAAATTGAATTAATCTATCTGTTTTCGCAGGATTCCCACAAACGCCAACAGTGCGCCATGGTTGGCACATGGCCAAGATATAATCAAGCTTAGCTCATATTATGCTTTAAACGTACAATTGATTTTAATCGAAGTTTTACAATATTGTACCACATTTTCACGTAGCTATATTTTTACGATCTTACAAAAGTAAGCTGTTAATATTGTGTATATATCTGATTACACGATTCTAGCGAAGTTTTTTATAAATAAATTGTCAGTAATTGGGACATAATACATATATAATAATTATTGTTTCTTCTTAAAATAACTTAATAAAAATTATTTTAATGCTAAATAAATGAATATATTAAAAGTGCTACATTTTATCGATTAAAGATTTTGTGTCAACCCTTGGCACCTAAGTTTTTGCCGGCCCGCGCCACGTAATCGCTGTAATCCCAGCCTTGGTGGCCGTCTGACAGTGTCTGACAGGCTGACGGCGGGCGGCGGCGCGCGCGCAGCAAAAAGCGTGCTCTCTTTATCGCGACACGTGCTAATGCCGTCATTTATGGAGAAAAACAATTATGATGTCATTCCCGAAAATGGTAATTCGATGATGACGTGGATGTTTTATTGCTGGATAGGCTTTGAGAGAAAATGTAGGTGCATAACAATCAAGTATGGAAAAGTCTTTTAGTATAACAGAGATTTTACAGGAAAATAAAAATTCTAAGTACATATTTGCTAAGCAATTCTCTCTCTCTTATCATGTGGCACAGTTTAACCGTTTTATCCACAAGGTATAGACGGCGATTCCATTATATGTTTACCCATATTTTATTTAGACAGGAAATAATTTAATAAAATTACGTAAGCCGACAATAAAATTTAAGGAATATACGATATTTTGGAAAACACGTAATGTAATTTATTTTCTTCCTGTTATTCCGATTTCTGTTTGCCATTCTTAGACGGTTTGTGATTTATTTCACTTGGCATGACCACGAGAAGAAACTGCAACGAATATTGTTTAAATTCGAACTAAAATCTGAAAGCTTAGTATTTTAAGGAAATAATATATTATTTGGAATTGACAAGAAAAAATGGAATTGAATTTATGTGATATAAAATTTTATGGTGAAACAAAACATACGCCTAAGAAATAATACACTGTTTGAAATTGACAAGAGGAAATTGAAGTTTTCATTGAATTTATATGATATCTTTTATGTTAAAAGCAACTTAGACCAAACATACTTGGTATTTTAAATATATAGATATATTCCTTGTATTGTGGGAACCAGAGACTGATATATATACACATATATATTTTAAATACAATATAATACACCCAAACACAGAGCAAATAAATCTGCTCGTCACAGAAATGTTTGCCTCGTATGGCGATCGAACCCACGACTTTTGGATCAGTAGTCAGAAGCACTAACCACTGAGCCATCGAGTCAATAATTATAAAAGATAAATTTTTATAAAGTCCAATTTATTTTTCATACACCAATTTTATTACACTGTTTATGGTTATTAGAAAAGCTGTATTTGCGACACTATTTTCATATTTTGCCATAAACGGAACAGTCGTATCTACTCGTATATAATACCTATAACAGCCAATCCAGTAGGTTTTAACTCTCTGGTACAGTGACAGGAGCTTATCACGAACGCAGTGGTAATTATAATTGATACTCGCACCGACTGCTGCGGCATGATAATCTAGTTCGGTTTTAAGGCGAATGCAGTTTGTTTGGGCTCCACTATGTCTGAGGAAAGGTCTCGTTTTGACGCCGATTCGACCCTAGTAATCCGTTTTTGCGTTGACTTATTTTTTACTGTTCTTATTGGCTAAGTTAAAAAAGAAAACTGGTAAGATTAACGTTATTAAAATTGAAAATTTCTAACACATTTTAAAACTGACGGATATTTTCCGATGTTTACTTTATTAAGCCTATTTAATGACGCAGCAAATTCCCTGAAACAAGCAACACTGATTCAAACAGCCTGCCCAACACAGTGCTGTCATGTCATTTATTATTTTTTCGTTATTGGTGATATACTTCACCTTAACTAACTTATTATGGCATATGACTTCACTGCACAAAAACGTAGGTACAGTCAGGGTCCTATAAAAAGCCTGTGAACTGACCACGACGAACAATTAAGTTTTGTCGCTATATGTTTAGTCAGAAAAAGATGTTATTGAAAAACAAAGTGAAAAAAGAAAGAGTAGGACTTCGACGTAAGTACCTTCTGTCAGGAAAATTACCAAAATGCTAAAAATAAGTAAAACATATGCGACATAGACATTTTGATTACAGATATAAAATAATTTGAAAAACACGCCATTAGTTTACAATAAAAATACAACACAACCTGCAGACCCGTGCCCCTGCAGTGGGGGACAATATGGGTTGTTTTAAATCCACCGGTAGATCCAGTCAGAGAAGCTAAGTGGATCGAGGGGTTGTTAACGCAACGTATCGTAAAAATACAAGATTCTTTAAAAAAAGAAACAACAAGGACTTAGATGCTACTGCATTCTATCGGGAAAATTACCGACACGGTAAAAAAAGTAAAACGATACCCAGTGTAAACCGATTATAGATAAAACATACATTTCTTTTGTTTACTGATCGTTTACTTACGTTAGTAATTAAGTACATTTGTTTCAGTAATGTTTTCGCTCAGAACATTGTACAATCGCGACTCATTCTCCGATCACTCCTGCGCTCGCGAGTCGCATAATACATCAATTTGTTTGTTAGAGTCATTATTATTTACCGATTTAATCGGCTTAGTTCAGCGCCATGACGTCATGACATTTGACGATTGTTTTTGTTGGGACGCACGCAGTATACAAATATTCGGCGGCAAAAAGTGTTACCATTTGTGTATCAGGTGCCAGAAACGAGTAATATAGTCAGTGAGAGAGTTAGAAAAAAGTTGTAATATAATAAAAATAATAATAACAACGCACGGGACTGTTGATTTATAATGACAATAATAAATTTAATTCAGGTAATGCATTCAAACGTCTAGATTTTAAACGCAAACTTCTATTCGATTTAATCTGATTTATTTAACACTGTTTTCCTTAGTAAGTTAAGGTTGGTCACACACAAGACTAGGCTCAAGAATTAGGTACGTTTATTCCTGGCATGAGACGCAGGGGAATATCTAGAGAATATGACGAATAAAATGTGATTGTACACGATGAAATAAAAACGTGACCATTTAAGAATATCTGATTATGTCACTCATTATGATTAATTAAAATAAAATGTATATTTATGTATGTTTAGTGGGGGTTCAGATATCTCTGTGGGCCAGTGTACATATAGTATTCAATCATTCGATGTAATGTAAATACATAGACTAGAGAGATGCTGTTAAATATATTATATTAAAACGTTCACAGTCCACGACTCCATTTGGAGTTATTTGGCTTCAACCAATAGATGCACGCATACCCGTGGAGTCGCAAGGCATAAAATGCGTCTTGTGACTCCGCCTGGAGTCGTGGACTTGTGGTTAGGGTTCCTGCTCGAGCTTTCTCGAACTCGAGAAAACTCGAGAAATTTGGCTTCATTCGAGACGAGTAAACGCACAGTTGTGGACAGCTAACCATCTAAGTGATGGAGATGAAAATATTGTCGCGTAGAACGATGGCCAAAAGAAGCAGCATGATTTCTGGAAGCACTCTCCGTACTATATGCGATAGAGAATGCAGAGCGAGGCTACATCTCTACGCAGTGCCAAGGGGCCAAGCCGATCTGAAATATGCTGGCAGCTTACAATTCGGGTTGCTCTCTATTGAATGCGGTCCAGAGGTAGAAGCTGCTACTGGGGTGCGCCTGCCCAGAGATGAGAACAGTCTTTATTCCATATGAGGCCGAACCTGCGCCTTATAAAGTTGCAGGCGATGGGCCGCGGTGAAATACCATCTCGATCTATTGAGCACACACACCACACCAAGCTTCTTCAAGGCTAATTTAGCCTTACCCTTTAGATCAGTGTTTTTCAACCTTTTTTAATACCCGACCCCTTTACAACTTAAAAAAATCTTGCGACCCCCCTAGGGCCATAAACATTCAAAATGTAAGTGATTTGAGATTTACGTTAATAATTTTCGTCAATTAGAAAACGATTTACTTATCAACGACGTCTCCAAAATAGACCCACGTTTTGAAAAATTGATACAAAATAAACAGGCCCAGTGTAGGACCTATAAAACACTTACATTTTCATGTACCCGCGACCCCTTGAGAAAGGCTTCGCGACCCCCCAGGGGGTCGCGACCCACAGGTTGAAAAACACTGCTCTAGATAACCACGGAATTGGACTTCACTCTAAATGTCGGCACCAAGGGTTCCGATAATAGCTGAGGCATTTAGGGGTGTCCTCAAAACGAGTTGATACGATAAATGTCATTTTCTTGGCGGTGAACGCGCAAACCTGTGTCTTGGTGGGGTTAAATTGGACCAAATTATGTCGACCCCATTCCGAAACTTTCTTTAAAGAAGCCTCAATTTCAGACACAAAATTGTTTCGAGTCTCGATGACATTTTCCCGAGAAATGTTGGCACGGCCGGTATAGACGACATCACCTGTGCTGTCATCCGCATAACAGTGAGTGCTGCTGATTTGCAGCATATCATTGATATGCAGAAGGAACGGTGTAGGCGAAAGCAGACAGCCTTGAGGGACACCAGCATTCACAGACATAGAATCTGAGCATTGTGCCAGACCCGATCGAAGGCCTTCGCTCTGTCCAAACTAACCGCCAATGTTTCTCGATCGCCTGTGCCCAACGGTAGACAAGAAGATCACCACCGGACCGGCCCCTACGGAAACCGTACTGTCGGTCACTAAGCAGCTGGTTGTCCTCTGGGTACCGAAGGAGCTGTCTATTGATAATAAACTCCATTATCTTTGAGAATAAGGAGGTTATGGCTATCGGCCTGTAGTTGGACGGATTCGAGCGGTCACCTTTTTTAGGGATCGGGTGCACCAAAGCTGTCTTCCATGAGTTCGGGACTACGCCAGAAGAGTAGGAAAACCAAAAAAAGCGCGTTAAAACTGGAGCCAACTCTGGAGCACACACCTTCAACACGATAGGAGGGATTCCATCGGGCCCACTCGACTATTAGTTTAGTGCTAAGTTTTGATTTTAGTTGTTTTGTTTATAGTTTATCTATGTATCTGTTTTAGTATGTAAGAAAATTTTAATTTTTATTCCTTTCCTTTCTTAAATAAGAAGTACCAAATACTACAAAATTATCAGATAAAAAAATTTGATTTTCTAAATTAATTTTAATATATTCCAATGGTTTGTATAAAAAGACTCGAGACCCGAGAAAACTCGAGAATTTGGGCTCGAGAATTCTCGAAACTCGAGAAATAAAAAAGGTCGAGAAATCAGAAACCCTACTTGTGGTTGAAGCCAAGTCCACGACTGCATTCGGACATAACAGAGTACTGCTTCTCGACCGACTGCTTAAACCAAGTTAAGTCGTAATTCAGTATGATTATCATTCAGTCTGTATGGAATCCATGGGGCTAACTTACTCACCAACTCCAAATCTTCTGATATAACTCTGCGCAATAGTACAAGGAACTCTAACACGTTGACGCAGATCCTCGATGGACCAGTTACGTGCATGACTTAATGCTTCCTTAATTTTATCGACAGTTTCTAGTCTAGAGGCTGATGTTTGTCGCCCTTCCCTCGGCAAGTCTTCTGCTTGTACTCTTTCATCTTTGTGAGACTAAAGGCATTTCATCATCGCACTTTTATTGATGATATTATGCCCTTTAACTAATTAATTAATAAGACATGCGAAAGTCCCGCCGAGTAATTCAAAAGAACATAAAATTAAAAAATATATATATTTGCTCTTGCACCCATAATGTGTTTTTCAAACTTTCCGTTTTAAAAAAATATTTTATGAAGACGCTATAACTATCAAAAAACAGCTAATCGTCTACTCTACACAAAGCATGATATTAAATTGTTAACTTTTTTAAAGTGAAGACTTGTGAATTTTAAAAAGGTGTCAGGACTTGTGGTACGAACGATATTTTACCAATGAACTATGTACTATACACGAGTTACGATATATAAGTTCTTTGTATTTTACACATTACCTACGGCTACGTAATGCAAATTGAATTGTAAAGCTCAGTGAGTAGTAACTCAGGGAGCTCCGAAGCCAACTCGAGATTAGCAGCAATAACTCGCTCACGATAACAACGCTCTTTGCCAAATTACTGGCGCTGTGCGGCTGACGTATTTTATTGATCACTAGCGTAATACCGTGACTTCGGCCGGGATTTCGATATTACCCGAATGCTAAAGTAAAGGGTAATGGTTTCAGAGTATTTACGCATAGTTTTAGATTTTTTTGATCCCTAGATTGATATCAGTAGGACACATATTTAATGCAGTTAAGTTTATATTTTTTGTAAAATTTGTTATGCTTTATTGTGAAAGGTATACAAAAGAGTTATGAATTTTATATTATGGACATGAGTTATTTATTCCATCGTGTAGGTAACATATTGTGTACTGACTACCTACGTTATAAAAATATGTACCTGAAAGGCTTATTACTTCAAATATAAAAAAAAAATACAAAAACTAGGAAAGAGTGTCGTGTTTTCAAGTTGATGTGTGTGAAGTTTCTTCTGACTGATAAACCAGCTGACACATAAGAATCTACGATATCGTACTTTTTCGCTAGATTCGAAAGATAAAAAAGTTCATGTCAGTAATAATATATCGTAAAAATTAACTATAAAAATAACTTTGTGTGTCGCGTTGATGTCTTTTGCAGGGCTAACTAATACGTGCTGTTAAGTGCCGATCAAGATCCACTGTTATTTACATGCAAAATAAGTGTACCTAGCAAACACATCCTACTATCGTAATTTCGATGGATTTACCGAATAGTAGCACCGCTCTCGATTCGATAAAATCGATTTTAATATACACATACAATGAATAGTATGAGTCAGAGCGTTTATTTAGTTCAACTGTGACTGAGTTCCTGGAAATCATGCGCCTGTCTGATGGATTAGTTCGATAAATACGGGTTATTGTAACTTATATAATAGGTTTTCGGTAGACTCTAACGCCATTACGAGATCATATCAATTTTAGAAGTTATAGATTACGGTCATAAGATTTTGTGTACAAGAACTTTGAGAGTCGTGTGTATTTTTGGTTATGCTCAAGAATCTTTAATTTAAATAGAAATAGGATTTCAATACATATCAGTTCATCAAAGATTTTTTAAATAATATCGATCTACTTGATGGCTCAGTGGTTACTCTAATGACTACTGAAGCTACGTAGATGTGCTTTCTCTGTATCTGGGTTCATTGTATTGTATCTATCTATTCATTAATAATTGTTTATACTTAGATTAGAGTGTAGTTCTCAAAATATAGGGAATCCTAGTTTAGGGCAAATGATAATGTGTGAATTTGTCCCTAGATATTTATTGAGGCGGCCGTGGCTCAGTGCGGCTGCGTGGTCGTGTCGATCACGCAGGTTAACTGACTATAGACATGGTCATAACCTGGATACGTTTGAGTGTTAGTGACATTTTTCTCGACCGTTTCCGTGCTGCACGTTAAGCCGTTGGTGCCGGCTGCTATCACTAGATGGCAGTCGTTAAGCCATGTCGGTGGCCTTATAGGTGGCTTAAAATCTTCTGAGACTGGGGTTGGCCACTAGCCCCACAACCTCCACCAATCCGGACTTGGCCCCCGTGTGTGGAGTATGGCCTAACTTTCCTAAGGTAGTGGAAGAGACCCGTGCCCCTGCAGTGGGGACGATATGGTTTATTAACAATTTATTGAAAGTTTAATACTATGAATTTTAAGAGTAAGTTCTTGTTACGCCCCATCATTGTAATGTAATGTATTACAATAGATAATGACATAGAAAATTAGCAGTGAAGATCATCATATAATAAGTGTAACCTGTATAAAAGCATGTATAAATAGGTATGTAAAAAATCTATTCATTAACATTAATTTGTTCAACTTCAAAGTACTCGCAACTTTATTTCTTTGTATCACAGTCACACCAACATTTGATTCAGTCTTGGACGCTTTTTATTATCTGATTTTGGAATAGCATTCAGTTCTTTTGGAGATTTTTGGCCAGTTTTTCAGCTCAATCTTGAAAATAGTTTGTAATAACGTTTATAATAACTTTAGACGTGGGAGAGCCATGCTTCGGCACGAATGGGCCGGCTCGACCGGAGTGATACCACGGCCTCACAGAAAACCGGCGTGAAGCAACGTTTGTTGTGTTTCGCCGATTGAGTGAGGTTACCGGAGGCTCAACCCCCCCTTCCCCTCCCCATTCCCCCATCCCCCATCCCATTTCAAAGGTCGGCAACGCACTTGTGACTCCTCCGGTGTTGCGGGTGTCCATGGGCGGCGGTAATCGCTTACCATCAGGTGATCCGTCTGCTCGTTTGCCACCTATCACATAAAAAAAAAGCCTTAAAATAACGAGGGTTTATTTACTAATTGAGTAAATAAATGTTCATAATTAGTTTTCTTTACACCTATTTATCTATTATAACTAGGCACATAAAAGTTTCAAAGACACTACTTTTCAGAGAGCGAAGTCGCGGGCACCAGCTAGTAGTTACTAGTATTGCGTAGGTTATAAGTTATTATAACTTCAAGCCAAAGAAAAAAGGTAAGAAGAGATGTGCGATCCCGGCCGGAACAGCCTTCCTACACGCCTCCCACCGGATCAATTATCTTACTGCGCGAGCGCACGCTCCGTGTTTCATGTGGGCATGCAATTGCACTTATTTTAAATATTAAATAATATAATAATGAACGTTATCTGTTGCTGTTGACCGGGGAGCACTTTATTCATCTAATTTAATAGTGTTTCGGAAAAAATACGAGATCATGCGCTATCTAGTATTTACTTACTTCATCGTATTCAGCCAAAATACGTCCACTGCTGGACAACGGCCTCCTCCATGTACGTACTTACGTAATGTAATGTATCTAATAAGGTAGATGACTGCATCAAAAACAAATAATCAACTGAAGTTTACTGTTTTGCTCTCCTACTGAAATTTCAAAAAACCATATTTGGTTTGTTTTCATCACATCTTTAATTTTTAATTAATAAAAAATCACAAAATGAGTCCATTAGTGAAGCTGAAATCCATGACGTCACGTCTTAGTATTTCATATATTATTAGAACAAAATTTAGTTTTTGACAGATGGAAATAAGTTACTGAGATGAGTAATAATCGTATAGCCTTTTAGATAAACCCTATTAAAGGTGGCATACTTATCATATCATCATCACTATATACTCGTAAGTATTGTTTGAACTGCTAGCGCCCTATCGAGTTACTTAAGGGAAATCTAGCTTTTGATGTAAAATAAAACTGTTGAAATATCCGTAAGTACTGGTTTTAATTTTATGGGACTTAGATAATTTGCGTTACAATGGTAGGTATGATTAGTCGAACAAGGCGAGAAGAGAAATAAAAAGTCGAAAGATTATCATTGTTATACATAGCCGACTAGTGGATCTATCTATTTCACGTATGGTTCATTCCAATCAAAAAAAAGCAAAACGTAAACAAACTTACTATGGAACTGACACATGTCAATGTCATCTGCATACTACGTTTGTTTACCTTTTGCTTTTTTTTGATTGGAATGAACGACGTGTGAAGGTTCGAGGGATTGTATTATTGACGCATATTGTGGTATATCGTTTGCATAAGAATTTCAGTAAAATAGATTGAGTCAGTGGCTTCAGGGCACAGGTAACTCACATAAGACATATTTGGTATTAGAAAGTCTTCGTATAAGTTCACTTCTATCGAACTTGGTGCGATAAGCTGAAGAAAAGAGTGTCTATCTAAGTCTAGTATAAACTACTTTGTTCATTCTATATTATGTATAAAATTGTTTTTCCACGGGAGCATATTAAATTTTACTTTTAAATTTGACGTTATGATTTCTGATTACGTCGACATCAAACTGTGGTAATCTCACTAATCTCACTAATATTATAAATGCGAAAGTATGGATGTTTGTATGTCAGTTTGTTTGTTCCGCTTTCACGCCGAAACTACTGAACAGATTAGGATGAAATTTAGTAGGTACATAGATAAAGCACTCGGTTAACACATAGGATACTTTTTATCCCGGAAAACGAAAGGGTTCCTGTAGGAATGCTTAAAAACTCAAAATTTCTACTTCGTCACGTTCGCTCGTAGATGGCGCTATCTTAACATTTTCTTTCTTTCTGGACACAATTCTGAAGTCCACGCGGACGAAGTCGCGGCCGGAAGCTAGTCCTACATAATTTTCTTCCTTGTGCTTGGAACCACGACTAGACTAAACTTGCAAACCAGGGGCCCGTTATATGTAACTACAGTTTATAAATAAGTTTTTTCGATGTACAAATTACGATATAATATGTTTATGTGAGATAGATTGATTCCTATTTTCGACTCGATAATAAAGGTTTGAGAGTGCGGTGAATTGTGCGTGGGTGTGCGATGTGTTTTTATTTTATCGCATATCAGTGCGCTATGAAGCGCACACTGCACTGTCCCATATTGCACATAGCGTAGTTATTGATATAATAGGGGGTGGAACTATGTTTTGCTTGTGTTGTTGAAACAAAGCTTACTATGTCGTCTTGTGTACATTATTTTGCTTTCGGTTACTCAGTGTGCACTAAATTGTAAGTCGTAGGTACTGAAGTGTATTTGTAGGTTTTAGTTTTATCTAATGAGCCCCTGCACGCTATTCTGTTAATTTGTTCAAACAATAATCATAAAACAATTATTTTTCATAATCGCAGCCCGTGTGGGAAACCAGTGGGATGGGTCGCCTACAGCAAGCTGTCAGACACTAAATAAATTCGCCTCTTGTTGCAAACGTAATAATTGTAATTTAAGGTATAATCCTGATTTATTTGTACGTTTGCATGCATTTATTTGTACGCTATATGCATCGTAAAATGGATTTTGTCAGCAGTTGAATGGTCACGGCCTACTGGGTCGTTATCTTGATTTGATATTATTATCTGTAGTATAGTAACAATAATAGTTTTCGCGAACCGTATGTTTGCTCCAGTGCTGTGTTCATTAACTGTTTTGTTAGTAGAGATGTAGGTGTCAGCTCTACAAAATATGTATTTACAATTTCAAATGTTTGTGTTTATTTATATCTATAAAATTATTTGCCTTACTGTATTGTGAATAAACTTAAACTTAGTTTCAAATATTTGATTAAATAATATACATATAATTGACTATATGGAATGAGGCTTAAAAAAAGGTCACGTAGTTGCAGAGATAGCCATTTTATGAATCCGATCTTTTATTCAACATTTTCTTTAATTATTTTGTATTAAATTAAAATCCAAAACGATCTGCATCTTTATGCTACCAATATCGCAAAAGGGCTGCAATATATAAAATTCCTAAATAACCTTTACTCGAATTCTCATTATACATTATACATATAAGCAAAAGTTTACCTTTTGCATAAACAAACAAAACACTTATTAGCATACGCATGTCACAACTAAGTAAGTGGTCCGTAGATGACATTCCTTTCGACACATACCAAGTTAAGACGCTCGACAAACTCAAAACAGGCACTCATCAACTCTTCAGTTTTGTTTACGCCTGCAAAGATTCCATCGAAAGCGTGCCTTTTATGACTCTATTATTTGTTATGCTAAATTGTCTAGTGACATACCTCTGGCCAGTAATGACAGTTCGCGGTAGAAACGCTGGGGCGTATGGAACAAATTGTAGCTTTTAAGTCTGTGTACAATCAACATCGAATTACAGGTCGTAAAAAGAGATCCCTTGAATCTTTTAAGCTTGAGTTTATCTTCAATGAATGGAGTGAAGTATAGCTAACTAATTAACTAAAAATTCCCTTGAAAAGGAAGTCCTAGGAGTAAGTAACACATTTTTGAACCAAAAGCCGTGACAATTTGACGTAATGAAAGCAGAAAACCCTATAAAAAGTTTCATTGAGGTGTCCTTCCGAAACGCATACGAGAGAGTTAATATTATACATAGGTACATACTGATAAATGGATAGCTTGATGTAAATGTTCTAAGTGTACAAGGGATAGACTCTTCAAATAAATATTGACCGATTTTGGAACGGCTTTTAATATAAAATAAAATACATTTTAATTTTACCTCTTGAGAATCGCATTAATTGATTTGTTTAGTTATTTAACGAGATTGCGGCAAATTGACTAGTTCTCTGGGTTCATATCGGAGTTTCTGTTTCTGACGGTATTTAACATTGAGCTTGCCTGGCTAATTACCACCATATTATCCACGATGAGGATATTATTATTATAGAGATTGTTGATGTTTTTTTGGCATCACATTTTTTTATAAGGTACCACGCATTCACCTCCATCATTAGACTGAACCAATTCATGCCAATTTTTGATTAAAAACGTTATATTTAGGAGAATATCACGAGCTCTTCTAAAGAACTTTTCTGTCCAGACATCCACAATCTAATGCTGACTGTAATGTGCACAATTTGTAATGAATTGATACATACAGCGGCAGGTGATAATTATGCAGATTTTATGAGTATCCGTCGCTTGCGCGTGAACAGTACATCACTTGTGATGATTAAGGCGGATTGAGACGTTGTATTGTTTGATATGCAATTAAATAAGTATAGAAATTTAAGGCATAATAATGTCTTTATCCAATAATTTCAGATTTAAAGTAGAAGAGTTATGTTCCCTTTAGCTCGTATTAGGAATTATAACTCGGATTTGGTTTTTTTTTTTTTTTTTTTTTATGTGATAAGGAAGGCAAACGAGCAAGTGGGTCACCTGATGGTAAGTGATCACCACTGCCCATAGACACCTGCAACCCCGGAGGGGATTGCAGATGCGTTGCCAACCTAGAGGGCTAAGATGAAATGCCTCTTGTGCCTGTAATTTCCTCGGCTGTCTTCTGTCCTCGGTACGTCATTTTTGGTGTGAGAATTATTTGAAAAACCTTTACGTTATTTTCGTTATGAGATTTTCATATTTTCATTTCTCAGAGGTCAAATGATCAATCGTATGTTATCCATGGACTTGATTGCGTTACGACAGATACAAGAGCAAATAAGTACCTTTATATCGGGATAAATTACATATCGATACTTCTGGGCTCAAAGGACGTAAACGCCTAAGTTCTATTTAGCGTATACGCCCCTTGAGTACAGAAGTATCGATATGGTTATCCGGCCCCGAAACTAGGATTACCTGTAATAGGTTCATACCTGCAAATAAATGATTTATTATTATTATTATTATGGGAACCATAGACTGATACCTATCATATATAATAAACAGAGCATTTGTAATCTGCTTATCACAGAAATATTTCCCCTGGGTGGGAATCGAATCCATGACTCTCGGATCAGTAACAGGGTTCGCATGATATATATCAATTGATATATATCGGATATATATCATGATATATATCAATTGATATTTATGCTTGATATATATCAATATTGATATTTATATTTTCCTAGCTTCTAAGAGCTGCTTCTTAGGAATGAATGTGCCAAATGCAAAGAATAAAGATATGATTATCACAATAATAAATAAATGAGTTTAGTTTAATTAACTATCTTCAAATTTGCAAAAATAAAATATACATTTTAGATTCAGTTATTTCGAAAAAACATATCAGAGTATAAAATTTGAATGTTATTTTAATAAAAATCTTCAAATTATCAAACATATACCTACATTTTAAATTAAGCTATTTCGAAAATCATGTATTAAAGTAAGAAATTGAAATTAGTATGTAATTCTGATAAATATCAAAAATATCAAAGATATCGAAAATATCGGATATATATCAAAAATATCTGATATTTTGATATTTATTATAAATATCGGATATTTTCGAACCCTGATCAGTAATCAGGAGTGTAACCAAATCAGTCATTAACGAATCGTGCGGTGAATGTGTATAATTACGTTTTAAAATGATATCTCTTCTAATTTTAAACATTAAAATTGGTACATAATATAGTTAAATGCACAATAATTTTAATTTTGTATTTTAAACGATTTTATTCAGATTTCTAAAAATATTATTATTTGCTTACTTTGCTGCCTCAACCAAACATTTATAATACATAGATATAGGGATTTTTAGACGATCGAATATACATACACACTGTCACAAGTATTTGTTGTTTAAAAAACATTTGAGCACAATTAATAATAGCAAACGGAATGTGGATTCTTTTTAAATATTATATTTATTATAATGCAGAATTTATTATCTAATTTGATTTATAGTTTACGGTAAACATGTTTATCGTTTAAAGATTTAATTAACCGATGACAAATATATGGGAAGTTGTATGTAATACGTTTTAACACGTTTGCTGTGGAATCTGTTAACTCGTAGAGTCATGGATATATTCTGTTATGGGATTTTATGAAATTTTTCATTCTATGCCACTAATGTTTAATGGTTTCGTTCGCAAAGTGTACCTTGCTCTCCTGAGCAGAACAATGTTATGTTTTACTACAAGCTACGTTATTATATCGTATATTTATCGCTCATTGCAATTTACATGGTGGCGCCGCCGATCACTTAAATCATCTGACTACAAATTCTGTCTTAAACTGGATACTGGCTTGTTGGCGATACTCATTTATCAATTACTATATAGGCGTATCTTTATTTTATATAGCCTTTCAACAGTTACCAATCTCTGATGTCATTTGAAGTCATCCGTCAGTTATAAATTCATCACTACACCATTATGCATTAATGCAATTAAAGCTCATAAATACCTCATATTAATAACAACACTCGGAGGTAAGGCGAACGTGGGAGATTTTAAAAATAATAATTCTAAAAATAATTGGTGATAATGTTTGTTTTGATGAATTTTAAACAAATTAACGCACTTTGAATATGACTTTAACTATAAATACGGAATAAAGAACGAATTTCCGTCGGTATGTGTGCACAAACAAGTACTATAAGGGTGATTAAAGTGCCCGCAGCCTACGCAAGAAGTCGCGTTATGGTCACTATAGAAGCCATCACAGTCAGATGTGACTCCAAAATGGATCGAAATGACTTGTGACGGAGTAGCGTCCCAATGACGTCATTGTTGTTAATGGTTCATTGTTTTAAAACGCTCGAAGTTCAATTTTCTTTTCAGACGTGTCCTCGTTTCATTTTAATAGGAATGTATTTAAATGTATTTTAATAGGAATGATTACAGCAAAAAATTGCAAGGAATTATAATAATAAAAAAACCAATAGAAAACATTTTCCCACTTTGACATTCTTACTTTAAAAAATTGCTATCCGCAACAAAAGTTTTTGTTTGGACTATAAAACAATGTTTTTCACAAAAAAGTTATTATTCGCGTTAAATCAATAAGAAAGTATAAATTACTAAGAAGCAGTCCCAGCCACTTTGCTTCTTATAATAAACCATCGAAGACTATCAAAGCTTTCAGAACGTAAATTGTCCGTGTCGGGGTGTTCCGAAATTCTGAACTCGATTCACTCGCTTTAAGATTACGGTTTAACTTTTAGATTCTTAGATTGCAAGCAAATGACACAGCTACTGTTTAAACAGTAAAGTTACTTTTTTAAAAAAGTAAAGTATTGCAATGAAAGTGAAAAATATTAATTTGGAGGCTAAGCAGTTTAAAGTGGGAGTGGGAATACATTTTAAAGTTATTTTTAAAATTTTCCATTTAATACTCAGTAGATTTTTCTTGTTCAGCTGCATCGAGATTGTGGATACTTGCATTTTAAATCTTCGTATCTTTTATTTTATTACAATTCTGATGAAACAAGTCATTTGCGCATCTTTCTATTCAAAATTAAAAGCCAATCATCGCATTTTAAAATAAAATTCTTCCGGAAGTAATGCAAAAATAAAAAAAATTACACACAATACTAGCACAGAACAAATAAGTATCTGTGACATCGTTATTCTCAAATGGGTGGATTAGTTTGAATACGATTTATTTCTTTTGAAAGCTTACTGTGTTAGCTTACTTGCGCAAGAGGCATTACATCTCAGCCTTCAAGGATCGCAAGACACTGCTAACCCTTGTTTAGATGGCAGTAGCCGTTTTCCATTAGGTGGACTGTCAGCTTTTTGCCACCTCACATAGTAAAAAAGCAGGTTTCATCGCGGTGCAGGATCTTACTTATATTTGATAAAAAATCGGTTCAGTATTTTCAAGTTATTCTGTCGGGGAAGGTAAAAAATCTTTGTTAGTTACACATTTATCATATATTAAATTCCAAATATATTAAATTCCAAATATATTAAATTAAGTAATTAGTTACCCACAAACTTTGACGTAAACGGTATTTCATAAAAGTTATTCACGCGCACTGCAGTTTATAATTAAAATTTAACGGACATCGTATTTTTAATTATATTATAAATATGAACGCCGAAATGTTTAAGATATTTTTTGACACTTATATCACGTCCGTCCCTAATTGTTCTATACAAAATAAAATAAAACTGAATTTAATCTTGTAATGTTAGTCGAAGCGTGGCGCGTTCCTTTGAAGCTTATTCGAAACTACAATTTAGAGATCCTTGTTGAAAAATCTGATAATTTAGATAATAATTAGCATATACACGCCATAAGTATGCGTATTAGGTTGATTACGTTAATGATTATAAAAGTTTATACAGTAATTTTGACGTAAGATTATTTAAAATATAACTAAATGTGTATTGCTCGTTGATGTCTTTTGTAGGCCAAAACATTTCTCTTGATCTAAAACAAAAAAACACTTTTATAAAAGGCGATAAATGAAGTCGCGTCCATTTTCCAAATTGAGCATACATAGGTTCTTTGTGGAAAGTTTTTTGGCGGAGAAAACTTTATTATACCTCGATGAGGTTTATTTCTCCTTAAAATTTGAATTAGTAAGACAGTGGCATAACATTTATTCTGTCACAGATAGAAAGTGACAGATTACGGGTTTCCGGTTAAAAATAACAGCGGTCGATGGGATAAAATACCGCACCTGTTGGCTAGTTCCAGAATACACTAGGAAGTCTTTCTGTGTTCACTTCCACTTATTGTAATGTTCCCGAGTAATGGGAAGAGCCCCGTGCCCCTGCAGTGGGGACATAATGGGTTGTTTACAGGAGATAAATCCATTTATATTAAAGTCGTAGGAAGGTATATACAAAATTGCATACCTATCGTTAACTTAAGAGCTCATAATGTTGTATTCAGTAAAACTATTATCGTCATTTAAGTAGCCCTTCTAGGCTCTTAGCCACCTACTGCATCGCATAAACCACGAGTAAACAGTTGAAATTATACGGTAAGAAACCCGTAAAATTGAACGAGTAATGTTTCATGCCTTTTTTGTCGTAGAATAGATAATAGAAACATTTTTAAAAGCTCGATGTAACGTGACTGAAAACATGAATTCCAGTCATTTAAGTAATCAGATACTTTTTATTAATTATTAAAATCATCATCGTCAAAGTCAAAATTACGTTACTTTAAATTTAAAACTAGATACTAAGATGGATACCCAACGACCAAGATCTTTTTGCAATTTCAGAATGTAAAAGTAACTTATCTCACACACCATAACTCAGTCAGTAAAATGAGTTACTTTAAGCCGGAACCCTTCTCACTTAGAACAATTCAGACTTACCCGAATCGTTTTATTGTTATCCGTGTGAATAATAAAGGATTTTATGTCATAAGTTGTTAGAGGCCGCGGTTTGATTTATACGTCTGGTCTGGTCGCATTAAACGGCCTATACCTGGCGTTTGGCGTTCCATACCTTTTTGTATGTTCCCGTTTTTTGTTCGGCGTACGCGCATAATGCTCGGTTTGGCGCCGCGGTGTGTAGAGCAGGAAAGTGCAGCAGTCTAACAACATTTATAATGAAAAGCGCAATAAAGTCTCATAAAGTTTTCAAACCTAGAGGAATATAACAATTTCTTCATAATCAATAGGCTAGATGACTACTAGCTATTTGAGTTACATACCTATTATCATCTTTCAAAAACGACATTTGGTTCTAAAAATGTTTGAAATACCAAGACGTGACGTCATAGTTAATCAGCGTCATTAATGGACAAATTTTATGATTTTTATTATATTCAAAATTAAATATGAGATGGAAATTAAAGCAAATATGGGTTTTAAAGTTTCAGTAAAATTATTATCTTAAAAACTAAAGTCTGTAAACCTTTTTATGAAATAAATTCATTATTTATTATTTATAGTAGAACAACAATTTAGTGAACTTCAGTTTATTATTTATTTTTGGTGCAGTCATTTAGCCTAGCTAATAAGATTAGCAGTATGAAGTTATGTAGCTATGTGTGTATTGAGATCGCGTTGCACATTGGTGTAAATCTAAACGTACCCACTGGTAATACTAATTGCTAAACCAGGCAAAGGGTGTTGTGCTATGTGAAGAAGATTTTTACGTGGAGAGGTTTTCAGTTTTGAAAACTTGCTTAGCTTATCAGTTTCATGCATGTAGGAAATGGATTATATTGATGAGGACACAAAAATCATCTGATTGTAAGATCAGGAGGCGAGAAGTCTAACAGCCACGTTTTGTAGAACTATTAGGTCTTTGCTATATTAGTAACAAAGAATACTAAAATGTTATCCTACTAACTGCCGTGTTTACGATAAGAGCAGTAGGTCTGTGAAACACACTTATGAGTTTTCGTCACATTTTTGCATTTTCCGAATCGTTTCCTTACATTATTTTAATAACAATTTTTGAAATGTGTGGCTCAGATTCAGTATTTTTATACTGCGTTATCATTTAATTGTCTTATTAATTAGTTCTTACATTATTAAATGACGAAATGTATGAAGTTACTTTTATATATATTGCTCTTATCGTAAGCACGGCAACTAAGTAATAATAATATTGTGCAGGCATGGTACTCTAATTAAACATCTTATTATAAGGTGTGTTCGAACAGAAGTTCGGGCAAATATCCCATGGCATCTTAATTGTTTTATTTAAACCTATCCTCAATAGTTTAGTTTTATTTTTTACCAAGAAAGTGCATCAGTGTCAATTTGCTTTTGCGTTCGTCTGCTCTGTGGCATAACAATATAAAGGTTCGCTGATCAAAGCGATTGAGTAGGTACTATTAAAGTTAACAGATATGCAGACGGACAACACAATATGGCGCCTCACTGTCGCTACAATTTTCAATATTGTTGTAAATGGTGTAAATAAATTCCATACAGGATAGTCAATATCGTAAAAAAAAATTGTTTAACGTTTGCTGGATGTTCAAAGTAAGATTATGTAAGATTACGAAAAAATCCTAAACATGAAATAGTTTCCTGAGAACATGAGAAGATTCCTTTAAGGGGTGTATTTGAAAAATTTGTTCTTTTTGATGCTATAAAACGTATTTAAACGTAACGGTACGGCAATAAAAAAAATGTGATTCATTACTTATTCTTCTGTATTTGTGTGGAAATACCTATATTGTTCTAAGATATGCAGCTTACAAGAAAAAAATATTGTGTACAACTAATAGTGCGGCACTAAAACTCCTGTAGGCTTCCTAGTTTTATAACGTATTGAAACGTATATCTATTTTATACTCTATAACAGTGTTTTTCAACCTTTTTTAATATCCGACCCCTTTACAAGTTAAAAAATTCTTGCGACCCCCCTAGGGCTATAAACATATAAAATTTTAGTGATTTGAAAGACTAAGTTTATAATTTTCTTCAATTTGAAAATGATTTACTTATAAACGTCTCCAAAATAGATCCACGTTTTGACAAATTGTTAAAAAATAAACAGGACCAGCCTTCTCACTGAAATCGTATTTTTTCATTGCAGTGTAGGACCTATAACCACTTACTTTTTCTTTTCCTGCGACCCCTTTAGAAAGGCTTCGCGACCCACAGGTTGAAAAACACTGCTCTATAATGAACTCGATCACATTTCCATTTAATTTTATAGTTTCTGAAAAACATACACTTTTAGGTTGAAATTGATAGTTTCGGAGGCACTCTAAGGCACCCGCGATCCGATGGCCAGTATCTCAAATTTTCAAACAACTTTGTTTAACCAAAAAAGTTTTTAACAAAAAAGTGTTAATTTATTATGTTCCATATTAATGACGGGGTCACCGAAGTTGACCGTAGCGGCTATTAAAAGTATAGTTAAAGGTGTCATTCCCGGGATTCTTCTCAGAAGTAGTCCTCGTCGTCCGATCTCGTTCTCGCCTTTGAACACGTAGCACAGGGCCGGATCACTGCAGCATCTAGGGGTACAGGATACATATTTTGTCTATGAGTAATCATAGTTTTTCTCTAGAATTTTAGTATACATGCTGTGGCGTTAACACGTCAGTTGATACGATTTTTGTATTTATGACTGTAATAATTGCGCTACCACTTAATAATAACATATAAATTAAACGCAAAATATATTAGCTACTGGTTATTAAAATAATCATAAAATTAAAATAATTGTCGCTACAAATGATTTTATAAGGAAACATTCTAAACCAATGCTAATTATACCACATGTGACATACCAATGTGTTTCTACTCGTGACACTGAATAAGTTTTATCGTACTTACCAATTTTCTGAAATAAAAAACGTTCTCTTCAAAAAGAAACGTTCATTTTTATATAAACACTAGGCATTATGTTAAACAAAACGTAAATACAACAAATTCAGAAAAACGTTTAAATATAGTAGCATCTGAAAAACTTGTATGAACTTGACGTTAATTAAAATAATCAGTATTTGCTTAAGAAAAACATCATACATGAACAAACAAATTTAGGCTTTCTTAATTTTGAAATTCCGACTCCATATCCGTAACACCCTGAGAATCGCGTGGGCGAAGTAGACGGCATGTCTCTAAAGGTCCCTAAACGCCTATTACAGCCCTTTTTGTCGACAACGGGAACAAAACGACCATGAATGGACGCCGCGCCTGCGCGTCAATGAAATTCCATAGCGGCTTTAGCGCCGCCCTGTATAGTGTAGAGTAGAGGTATTTATGAAAAAAAAAACGAGTTCATGAAAAAAGCGATCAATTTAAAACCGACTTCCTTTAGTATTTGAACGACAAATTCTTGCGTTGTGGAATGTTGACTCCTCCGATCAAAAAAAAGGCTTTCACTGGAATTATGTTGAGTGACATAAACGATAGGTAGGTATAGGTATTAAAATCATTTTTGGTTTAGATATAGTTATATGTAAATATTTTTATATGACAGTATTTATTTTTATTTTTATTGATTATACCAGAATTCGTATTTTTTTTTATTAATCCTTCTTAAACCATAATTATTTTTGTAGAAATGAATTACTTAAACACGCGTAGACAAATATATGCTAGTTTAGGTATGTTGGTAAAACTACTTATTTAACTCATAAATAAATTGTATTAATACTGTATCATTTAAAACAGTTATGCTCGAATCCTATAATTTGATTTTAATATTAGCAATCAAAAGGCTGTACGTGTTTAGATTAATAAATATTATAAACACATGTATTATATTATAATTGCATGTTTATAATAATTATGTCAACTTAAAAACATGGAACAAGAATGTTGGTTTAATGTGACACCGGAACTGAAGAATATAATAGCGGGAAAAGCGGATTGCAAAACAATAACAGCGCTATTGGTACAGGCGCTATCTTTCGATGCTATAATGAAGGCAGTAATGGACATGTGTTGCGGTTGAAAAATATCGCAATAAAAATATTTTTATTATTTGTCATTATTTTCTTATTTTACAAAAAATTAAATGCCATTCGCTCAAAAATTCAACAATAAAAGGACAATGGGTAAGAGCGAGCCCAAATTTTGTAGCATTATGCACTATGTCGGTATGAGTTGCCCTTGTGGAGAACCTAGTTTAGATTGTTCTTAGAGCGCTAGTTTAAATTTACTTCGAGAAAAAAGATATGCCAACCCAGTTTCTGGTACATTCCTGGAGAAAATGTTTTATTATTACGAAAATCAGTTCTCCTTTTAAAAAATATTTTTTTCCTAGTGAATTCAGGCATGCTTGTCTTAGGATGAATTAAACTACACCATGAGGGCAACAAAAACCAACATAGTTCGTAATGCTACAGTGTATGTGGGATACAGTGTCCATACAAAAATACCCATTCTCCTTTGTAGTACAATATTTATAAATTTGGTGTTTCGGACTCCCTGAGTTGGGAGATAAAGTTTCGGATAAATTTGACCCATTTCGCGTTTTGGAACTATTTTTGAATTTTTAAATGCTATCCAAATTAAAAATATCGGGGTTTTGTAATTAATCAAATATCTTCATTTCCTGACGACCAAATCTTCAATATGGCGCTTTACACAATAAGTAGAAGAACACGGAGTGATAAAGTGATTTATTTTATATTCAGTTATTTTGCCATCAAACCGTTGGTCAGCGACTGTCCAAGTAAATAATACATATTATTACAATAAGTCATAGTAAGTTAATTGTATTACATATTATAGATGGTGTAAGAAGAAAGTGAAGACTTGTATTACAAATTGCATGCAGAAATAGGTATTAGTATTATTTCGCTTTTTCATAGAATTAGAATGAAAAAGTTGATTATGGCAATATTGTATTTTTTTTGTAATTACAGCCAAGTACTAGAACAAAATATATTTAGTTTCATGAAAAGACTATTTGGAATTTTGGTTACAGTTAACCTTAGCGAAAATGAATGAAAGTAACTAAAACTTATTATATTAATTTAACATTATATGAAAATCAAAACATTAAAAAACACAAATAAAAGATCAGAAAAAAATATTCCTGATTCTAGAGTAAATAATCTATCATAAGTACTTATATGTTATTATGAAAAATTGAAATTTAAAGTAATTTTAATTAAGTAGACTATAAATTAACACATTCTTTTAAATTATAATTTTTCTACTCAAAGTCCTTACCACTCGGAACTTCTACACTAAACGTTTCGGAAAGTGTTAGCGAAATAAGAAACATGAAAAGAAACATAGATTAAAAATCAGAGTCTCACAAAGATTCGAAGCGAAGAGTGAATACATTTATCATCGATCTATCATTCGGAATCTCAAAGAAGTTGGATCTTTCGCAAGACGAATCGAGAGACCGGCGCCCGTGGGGCTCCATCTTAGAGCACATTACTTTGTTAAAAACGTAAATGTGCACCCACACGTCTTCGCCTACATTTCGAAGAAGGCTGCGGATGTGCCGCGCAGACAAACAGCCGTACAGCCATACAAATACATTTCTATGGGCATTGTGGGAATCACAAATGGGCGGAAACGTGCCGATCACGGATCGGTGGTGGGCGCAATTTGGAGATCGTCGCGTTCGATAATTATCAGACCAGACATAAGTGAAATTCACAATTATATTAACGATCACAAGTGAAATTCATTATCAAATTGCTAAATTAAAACGTTTTATGTAATCATTCAAGATCATTTTTTGTGCATGTTACGCGTATAAATTTAGATTTTCATTTAAACAGCAAGTAAATGAGGTTTTGTATCAATCAGAATCTAAGTTTGAGGATTATTGGCATTCTTAAACTTAACAAGGGTCCTCCTGAATCCCTGAGTTTTCTGGAAAAGGAAATTTTACATTTCTCATTCATATTTTTCAATTTATAAGTATAATTTCTGAATTCGTCTCTGAGACCTTGCGACGCAACATCTGCTGGCGGCGCCGCGCGACGTGCGCCCGCGCCGAACCGCCGGATTCGCCTGGCGCCAAACGATAGGTGAGAAAATCTCTCCGCCTTCGTAACCCGACACAGATCACACCGATCTTTGAGATGCGATCCAATTGATACCAAAGATTAAAAAGCCTCCGTGAGGCTGTAGGCAGGATACGATACTATTATGTATGATAACGCGAATCTTGAATTTGGTAATGTTTCCTTGAATTTGGTAATACCTGTTCCTGGATGTATGAATGGTTTTTTTTTTAATTTACGTGGTAATTTTCTTAAGTAAGTACAATATTAATAAGAACCTTTCCTAATTTATGAATAAAGCATTTATTATTAGATTACGGGGGATTAGAGCTTAAAAATTCCCATGCTCAGATCAAGGTTATCTCTTCAGGAAGTTTACGGTTTACATTGTTTGTAAACAGTTTGACCACCGTCTAGAGATAAGGGGATTTATTTGAGGCTGATGGGCACGAGTATAATGGGTATAATCCAGGGCACGGGCTTAGTTTGTCGGTTCTGTGGGTCGTCTGGTCGCGGCGGCGGCACGGCGGGCGGAGGCGCGGCGGTGAGTCATCTCTCATTGAGCGGCTGCGCGGCTGGTCCATTGAGGCCTGCGCCTGCGCTCATTACCGCTCCGGTCGCCCTGCGCGCACGCACGCTCGCCACTCGCGGACACCGCCCACTCGCAGCCTACGACATGTCAGCTCTCATCTCTCGATGCAACGTTAGTAAGCCTACGATTTCTGCTCGCAGCTTACGGTGACATCGATTTATTCAAAGTCTACAATTTATTTTTTCTTATTGTTGCAGATGGAGAGTTTCTACAAGATTCATATTTGGGTAGCGGCGGCTATTCTGGCCGCTTGCGGAGTGTGCGTCAGCGGCGGCGTCGGCGGGCGCCGGCCGCCGTCTACTGGCTCCATCCTCGACATCATCGACACCGAGCAGGTGCAGCGGCTGCTGGCAGCGCGCAGGCAGGAGGCTCCCGCCGCCGCCGCGCGCTTCGTGCAGCGCAACGACTTGGGCGACGGCAGCTCAGAGGCCATGGTCGTATCGGCGCCCGAGCCAGATGACGCCACCGACGTGCCGCCGGGAGTGGACTTTAGAAAAATACTGAAATCCTCCAAGAACGCCCTCGTTGTTACCAGGAAGGAGTACTTAAAAGAAGACTGGTGCAAAACGGAACCGCTCGTGCAAAAAATAAGAGAGCCGGGCTGTTTGCCTGCGACTGTTATAAACAAGTTCTGTTACGGACAGTGCAATTCCTTCTACATTCCGAAGGGGCCTCGCCGAAGGGAGGGCAACGTTGAGCGACCCCCGCCCGCGTTTAAGTCGTGCTCGTTCTGCCGCCCCAAGAAGTTCATGTGGACCGTGGTGACCCTTCGCTGCCCCGGCCAGAGTCCCCCGTATCGGTACAAGCGGCTACAGATAATAAAACAGTGCAAGTGTATGCCGGTGGGCGTGAACTGATGGTGTGTGGAGGGCCCTCCACGGAGGCGGTGCAGCGTGCGCGCGCGCCGGGCTCGGCTCCGGCCGCGGACAGGTTCCCGATCGACGGTCGCGGTGACATATCGGTTGTCGCACCAAGCTCAGATGTGCCACGAATTTTACGAATGTTGTTGTTATCCTAGTGTTTGATGTTTTTATTTTGCATCGAGGTTTTCGGGTTCGGTGTTATGGAGTGAGGCAGAGCCGAACGCTAGCTCCCACACGTCAGGCGGTGACGTGTGGCGACGCACAGGCCTAGAGGCAGACCTGAGGCCTGACGCAATTACTCGTGTAAGTAGTAAAGAGAGAGCTTTAATTATAATCTTTCGTAGTGATTTACAATGTATACTCAGTGTAACGAACGTCTGCAAAGTGGAAAATCTTTTTCATTCGAAAGAATCAAGGACAGATTTTCAAGATAAAATGCAGTGTGATATTAGTTGTAGATCAAGATAGAATGGCATAGTTTTAATTAATGAGTCATGCGGAATTTTTTGAGTGACATATGAATTTATTGGTTAAGCGCTTAGATTTATGGTTTTCAATATATTTATTGATTAGGGAAGGTAGTATCTAGTGATAATTGTCCAAGTCTGTTGTTTTAGTAGAGCTAATACGAAAATACGCTTACGTACGATATAGATATGTGATCGTCTAGGATAAATCTATGTATTGTAGTGAGAACAATAAATTATTTAACGAAACTGTCATTACATTACGAAAAACTGAAAAATTATGAATTTAGTATAAACATTTCCATTTTCTGATCTCTCTTGGCTCTCGTGAAATTTGCACTGCATTTGTTTTAATGCAGTGTTTATTTTAATATTCTAAGTACACATTTGATAATTTTTAACAGTTTGATTTTATATAATAGTAAAACAGATATTATTGTCTCCATTTAAATAGTAATTTAAACATCACTTATGAATTTGTTGATTATTTAAATTATAATTAAATTAAATTTAAATATTATGTATATTTAATAAATTAATACGCATTTATATTATGTCATCATTGTGTGTACCTACTAAATATTTATGGCACACAAATTGTGCGAAATGTACTTAAATTTACTATAGGTACTATTTATAGGTAAAAATGTAATAACGAGGCTTTGACTTTCACTTTATGACAAAAACGAAAATGTAGGCAATTAGGCATTTTGTATTGTATAAATTAGTGAGGCCTCGCGGAATGTGATGCTCTGTTAAATTAAACAGCCACTCAATTTTAGTGTAACGATTTTTACACACTAGTAGTACCACTGTATTATGTCAAGTTACAAACAAACTGATACGATAATTCCAAAAACTGTAAGAGTCACAAAAATGTCGAGAGAATGAAGGTTTCAGAAGAATTAAGTAGTGTCAAAACTTAACATTAAATGGAGTGAACAATAAATACTGATAGACATAAAAGTACTTTCTTTTAATTTAATTAAAAGCCCTAAATGACCATAGTTATTTAAAGTATTACATTTGTATTCAAAGTTAGCTGACTGACCATGACTGATTAGTTTAAAAGAAGAGTCATGTTTTCTCATAGGGCAGATAGACCTCCTTAAAACTGGTAAAGGAAAATTCTAAAATTAATTTTAGCATGGGATCTCCGTTAAGCTAAAGAAAGGTCCAAACTTAAAATGTGGCAGATTCCTGTGGGCTTACCAATTATGGCCTCGTAAGAAAGAAGGCCGCAATACTCCATACAATTAGCCGCCTTCTTTCTTATGATGGCACAATTGTAGATGGAAACAAAGTATTGCAGAACTGGGTTCGCAGTTCGCACCGCATCAACTCGTCGTTCCTGCGGGCTATGCCAATGATGCTGTGAGGGCGACGCAGGTCCTGGGTGGGTAGCTCTGCGATTCCTTAACCCATTAACCGCTACGCTTCTTCTTCTTTTATGTCGTAATCCAAGGAGTTGGGGATCGTGACCATCATGAGGTCAAGTTAGTGAGAAGTGTACATTGGGGCCGAGTTAGGTACTTCTGTTTCCATTTCCACCACGCTACGGTATGAGAAATTGTGCGAGAAATATGTATGGAAATATCAAATCCTGGCGTGGGTGGTGCCAAAAATCGTTGTCGGCCTCAGCCGACTGTAGCGGTCCCAGTGTTAATTTTGTCCCAGGCGAAGCAATGGACAGTGTGTCCGCGACATTGGCTGAATCCAGAGACAAGAAAAATGGTTTTTCTGTTTTAGACATGAAAGGTCAATGAGAATAATGTTTAAAATTAATAAAATATTAAAATTAATAAAATATTAATCTAATGTGTAAGTTAAAAATAGGTACGAAGTAATTAATACTACAGCGGCACATTTAGTAATATATTTTTTTCAAATCCTATTTACAGACCCAAAAAAATATTCGAAATATATTGATTCAAAATAAATAGTTTATTCATATTTTTCCCGGCTTCTTAAGAATAAATAAAAAATATTATCATATCATACTAACTTATGAATTTCACTTTATACATACATAATAACATAACTCACGCAAAAACAAATACAAAAATTATCCTCCAATCCTTTTACTTGTTTACACCTTACATCTAAATAATATATAATATACATTGTATACAATAAAATAGGTATTTACCCGTAAACTAAAACTTCTGCTCATCATACTGGAAAGCATTTGTTCTTTAAAAATTGAAAAAAATAGGCTTTCCCATACAAACGATAGATTTTCATGGGAAGTCCAATTTTCTTACTATTTCTGTAATGTCGTAGATAATATTTATGTTTAGTATGAGGGGTAGAAGCCTAACTTAGCTAGGATTTTTTAAACCCCATATATTTTTATTTATTTATTTAATTAAAAATATTTACAGTGTGACACCGAACACGATCCCGACCGTTGAACTTGTATTATTCTACCCACGATATTCAGAAACAAATAATAAAACATTATAATATGTAAGATTACGTCAGAGGCATTATGACGTCATCTTACTAGCAGAAAAAATATCTATCTTATATCTAATGTTTGTTTTGTTTGGTTGAGGCATTGTATAACATTATCTTACTTAAAACAGAAGAAAAACCTTTCTTATATATATTGTATCAATGTTTATTTAGTAGATATTAAACTAAAATTTTGATATCATACAATTTAATTTTTAGTAAAATATATTAAAATTAAAAGTACGGAAACGACATAACACAACTTTTACAAAATTGATCGTTTTACACAAGATTATTTGTAACCTAACTAAAAGAGGAACCTATCAAACCTACTTTTTAAATGCCAATACTGGTTTAACCTGATTTATCATAAATGTCACTTATATTATTCAACTGTAATAGAGAATGCAAAAAAATCTTAAAAGCTTTTATTCAATATATAATTTACAATTTATGTAGTTTTATAGGTACCTAACATCACATGTGGAACGTTTACAGCTTTAATTTAGAATTAAGCAGTTAATTTCAGTAGTTTAATTATAGTTATATTACTAATAGATAAAATTTAATATAATAAATGGCCATAACGATCCAACTGATTTAAGGTAAGCGAGGCATTATGTACTTTATCTCAGTAATATAAAGTACATTATCCCTTACTTTAGATCAGCTGGATCGTTATGGCATAACTGTGGCCGTATTACTTGTTGTTTTCCTACCCTCGGCTCACGGTAAGCGGGTATGTATATTTCGATAATAATATTTATTTACTTGATTAATTACAATAATTTTAAAAGCTATTAAATAAACACAAAACAGGAAAATTTTCCCTGCTCTGTGTTTAAGCCTCTGCGAAGCATAGCCTTAAAATTATTAAAATATTAATCTAATGCATAAGTTACAAAAAAATATTACATACTTAGAAAAAGTTATTTAAGATCATAATAACTTTTTCTAAAGTAAATTAATAAACCATTTTCCTATACCTACTTATAATTAATCTAATGCATAAGTTAAAAAAATAGTTACATACCTAGAAAAAGTTATTTAAGATCATAAAACCATTTTCTAAAGTAAATTAATAAACCCTTTTCGTATACCTACTTATAATTAATCTAATGCATAAGTTAAAAAGAATGTTACATACTTAGAAAAAGTTATTTAAAATCATAATAACTTTTTCTAAAGTAAATTAATAAACCATTTTCCTATACCTACTTATAATTAATCTAATGCATAAGTTAAAAAGAATGTTACATACTTAGAAAAAGTTATTTAAAATCATAATAACTTTTTCTAAAGTAAATTAATAAACCATTTTCCTATACCTACTTATAATTAATTACAATAGTAAGTAATAGTAGCAATAGTAGTAGTAATTACAATTGCATAAGTTACAAAAAAATGTTACATACTTAGAAAAAGTTATTTAAGATCATAATAACTTTTTCTAAAGTAAATTAATAAACCATTTTCCTATACCTACTTATAATTAATCTAATGCATAAGTTGAAAAAATAGTTACATACCTAGAAAAACTTATTTAAGATCATAATAACTTTTTAATTATTTAAGATCATAATAACTTTTTCTAGAGTAAATTATAAACCGTTTTCCTATACCTATCTATATCTATACACTACAACAACGAGGGATGAAAGATTTTTTATACAAAAAGTACAGCCCTTATTTTAACCAGACTTACAATAATATGAGGTCCATAACATTGTTTTACGTTGTGCAATAGTGTTTTCATTCATTCATTAAGGGCTTCAACTCGTAAACGTCTTTCTGTAATTCTCATGCAAAATTGTCAAAATACAGGCGAACTGATCGATACAAAATATTAAAAATATTACTCTTCGCTGCTGTCGGGTAAAATAAATTAATCAGAGCAGTTACAAGAAGACAATTAAATAACATCGATAGTTTTATTAAACTGGCAATTTGTTCCTTTCGTTTTCGTGCGAAACCTCTTCGAAATATTAATTATTAGGAATTATTAAATAGGTACTTAAACAATTAGGTTTAATACATAAAGTAAATTTGTATATGGTTAAGAATTTTTACTTAAAATATATATACAAAAAATAAGGAATTTCGTGAGAATGCAAGGGTTAAAATTGTTTTGACTCTTAGCAAAATGTAAGAGAGGCTTACGCTGGACTGAGATTTCATGGTCTCAGAATAGTTTATGAATTATGCAGGTTATCACAAAATGAGACTGTTGGCAATATTCTACATCCTATCTGCCTACAATACCGATGAGACCGGTCGTAGCCCAAGTGCAGTGGTCAAAAATAAAACTGGAAACGTTATTAACCAGTACATAAGGACTATATTCCTGAGTAAGGAAACAAATATCACCATTTTTACATAATTTAAAATAAGAATAAAAAAGTTTCAATATCTACTCACGAATAAGAGACATACTTTATTGTTCGTTCAACCCTCGCAAAGGAAATTTGTCTTTGGTATGCGCTGCATTTTTTAGGATAATTTATTGATAAAATATTTGAGAACCTACAATAATTTTACATAAATATGTATTATTACTTAATTTTATAATGTAATTGATATAGCCGCGAAACCAGTAAATATAATATAACTTTTTTGATCGAAACCTACAAAGCTTACAGAATAAAGAACTTATTATTCTTTACATTTGAGTGAGATTTTTAAACACGCACAAATAATAATAAACTAGTAGGCATTATCTTAAATATAGCTACTTATATTATTTAATAATTATATGTATAAACTATTTACTAATACTACTTTTGACTAGAGGACACTCGTATCATTATAACCTTAAAGATTATCAAGAGAAAAATATTGACGCTAGCGAATGAATAAAACAGTGATGCGATATAAAACAATTAATAAAACAGAGATTAATGCAGAAATACAAATAGGTAAGTTTTCAAGTTTAAGAATATGAAATAAAATGAAAAGAAAATATTTACTTCTTATCTTCATCTAAATGAATAAATAAAAATTAGAAATTATCGTATTTTGAAACGATATAATACTTGTTACAGTTGTCAAAAATTTTTATGTTCATAAAAATAATAGTAAAACATTATATGTATAAATATTGAATATATGTTTATTTTAAAAAGATTATAAAACAATTTAAACTGTATACTTGCAGACAGTACAAATGTAAAAGTACCATAAACTACGTGCAGATGTACTTCTTATTATAGATTTGCAAAAAATAACTTAGAGGATTAGAGATGCCGATGTAATAATTAGTCGTTATGCACGTGACGTCCAGACATATCAGCCGAGGTCTTGTGTGTGAAACATACCGGAGACAATATCCATGACATTCATCCATGATGCGACACGAGGTAACCAAGTCGCACCCTACCCTCCGCTCTCTCACCTTCACCCATCCATTTGCTACGCTCCCTAAACTTTAACCTGACTACGACCCTTGCCGCACCTATACCTCATCAAGCCCTACTTAATCCGTCAAACCTCACAGGGTGTCTCAACTGAGTTGTGCGAATTGTCACACGCTTTCCCTCAGTCGCCTTTTACGACACCCACGGGAAGAGATGGGGTGGCCCTATTCTAAGCCGGGAGCCACACGGCTTTTTTACAGGACCTACAACTGTCGGATCGTATCGGATTTGACCAGTGCAGCAGCGCAGTACCACTAACTAATAATTTTTTAGGGTTCTCTTCCTCAAAAGGAAAAAAGGAACCCTTCGTAGGATCACTTCGTTGTCCGTCTGTCTGTCAAGAGCTTTTTTCTCAGGAAAGCGTATCAAGATAAAATTAATATCAAATACTTAGGTTTGCAATCCCTTGGAGCTATGAAAAAATCTAACTTCTAAGTCAACGCGTAAGTGGTAAAGCGGTTCCACCTGTACTGTCTGCTAAGTACCTACTAACGACTAAGCATGTTCAAGAGTTCAAAGTTTAAACGCATTTTACATAAATAAAATATTTTACTTATTTATTATTGAACTAGATTGTGCCCGCGGCTTCGCCCGTGTAGACTAAAAAAACGGTCACACTATCCTATTATAATCTATAAAATATTGAAGTAGTAAAGTCTGTTTTTTCATCCGGGATTAATCTCAAAAATAACTGAGCCGAGAGGCGAGTATGTGTCGAAGGGGGCCATCTAGGGAGTTGGAGAAGACGTCAAAAAGGGAAGGAAAGGTACTGTCCGCGGAGCGGAGATTAAAAGAGTTTCAGAGCAGAAAGATTTTGTCGAAGGGTATTGACTTGAGAAACTAAGGGGGCATCATAAACAGAAGGATGTTTTCTGGAGGTTTTAGAGGTTATGTAGAATATTTGACATGTTGACTTTTTGTGTACAAGTCCCGCGTGGTAGGGACTTTGTACTAGGTAGAAAAAAAAATATTGACGATTTAAAAGCATGTGTAAAGCATCTACTTAAATAAAAAACATTTTGAGTTTTTTGAGTTTTGACAAATTGACCATTTCCCATTTTGTCATTTCGAAAATTTGTCGCTGTGATGTTTCGACGACTCGAGGCTTCGACGTGACATTTAGATATTTTGATATTTTTGATATTTTTGATATTTTTGATATTTTTGATGTTTTGATGTTTTGATGTTTTGATGTTTGATGTTTGATGTTTTGAAGTTTTGATGTTTTGATATTTTGATATTTGATTGTTTGACATTTTGATGTTTCGACACTTTGACTTTTAGACTTTGTTATTTGATTTTGTTATTCCGATATTCAATATTTCGACGTTTCAACATTATTACATACGTATACTGACGTTTCGATGTTTTGTCATTTTGTTATTTATTGTTTCAAGTTTCTAGACCCATAGGTTTGGCCTGCGCATTGACATTACCCATTTCAACCCTCACTTTCACACCCTCTTTTTCACTCTCTTTTTCACCATCTCACATCAATTGTTTTTAAGCGTAGTAGTAGAGAGTTTCAAGTTGAAACGCGCATAAAATAAGACTTCTTCCTTACAAAATTCCACATTTTAACCCTTTCAGGGGGTGAATTTAGAAAAGCCCTTCCTTGGTGGATGCCTCCATTTTCAACCGACTTCAAAAAAAGGAGGAGGTTCTCAATTCGTCGGAATCTTTTTTTTTTTTTTTTATGTATGTTCACCGATTACTCGAAGACGCCTGAACCGATTTCGAAAATTCTTTTTTTGTTTGAAAGGGTATACTTCACAGGTGGTCCCATATAAATTTTATCGAAATCGATTCAGCGGTTTTTGAGAAAATCACCAAAACATAGCAAAATTGGAGTTGTTGCGATTGAAGTCGGTTGTTTTTAACGTATTCAGCGTGGTCAATTATATAAGGAAACTCTTTGCAAAATTTCAAGTTTCTAAGACCCAGGTGTTTGGCCTGTACTTTGCCATACAAACTTCCATACCCATTTTAACCACTTCATATGGTGAATTTTGAGAAAACCTTCCTTATTGGATGCCTCCGTTCTATAAGGAAACTCTATGCAAAATTTTAAGTTTCTAGACCCAGGGGCTTGGCTTGTAATTTCCTATACAAACTGCCACCCCCATTTTAACTACTACAGAGGGTGAATTTTAAAAATTTTTCTTTAGTGGCTGCCTCCGTTCTATAAGAAAACTCTGTGCAAAATTTCAAGTATCTAGACCTAGAACCCCCGTTTCACCCCCTTAGAGGGTGAGTTTTGAAAAGTCCTTTCTTAGTGCACCCCTAAATCTCATAAGGAACCTACTTGGCAAATTTGGAATCTCTAGACCCAGGGGTTTAGCCTGTGCGTTGATTTATCTACTTTGGACCCCCGTTTCACCCCCTTAGGGGAGGAGTTTTGAAAAATCCTTTCTTAGTGCACCCTTAGATCTCATAAGGAACCTACTTACCAAATTTGGAATCTCTAGACCCAGGGGTTTAGCCTGTGCGTTGATCTATCTTATCTACGTTTCACCCCCTTAGAGAGTGAATTTTGAAAAATCCTTTCTTAGTGCACCCCTAGACCTCATAAGGAACCTACATGCCAAATTTGGAATCTCTAGACTTAGCGGTTTGGGCTGTGCGTTGATATGTCAGTCAGTCAGTTTCTTCTTTTCCAATGTAGATGACAGTTACTGGTAGTAGGGCCTTATTATGCAAGATCCAACTGGGTGGGTACCACTGCTTGCTCTTTACCTGCCGCCAAGCAACACGCTGTGTTCCGTCATACTTTTGCCACCTCATACAATAATATAAAAAGAACTAAAGAAAAGTCGATCACAAAATTTGACGTTTTATACATTTAAGATGTTTTATAAATATTATTAGTTATCCACAATTGATAAGATTACTCAAACCGAGTCCTACAAAGTTGGACCCCGCCGGTAATCGAACCCACTACCTCCTTATGTGAAGTGGACTAAACACTACGCTACGGAGGCGGTAAAAGCATTTGTTACAAGAAGTGTATATTATTGTAAGAAACGCTTAATTTTAAAAATTACATCATTTAAATATTTAGTATTGCCACAGGCACAGACGGAAACAGCTTTGAGGCCATTATACAGGGTACACCTCTCAGCTGTGTGGAGCCTGCACCAGTACAAAAAACAATTACATCCTGTGCATCGAGTTTAGTGATGGGACTCCCAGATATTGGGGCATTGGATGTGACTACATGCGGTGAAGTAGTTACCTGTCCTATCCTGCCCGTAGCTGAAAGTCCCATCGAAACCTCTCTATTAATTTAGTTTATCTATATTTATTTTCTTATTAGTAAATTACCGACTTCAAAAAAAGGAGGAGGTTCTCAATTCGTCGGAATCTTTTTTTTTTTTTTTATGTATGTTCACCGATTACTCGAAGACGCCTGAACCGATTTCGAAAATTCTTTTTTTGTTTGAAAGGGTATACTTCACAGGTAGTCCCATATAAATTTTATCGAAATCGATTCAGCGGTTTTTGAGAAAATCAACAAAACATAGCAAAATTGGAGTTGTTGCGATTGAAGTCGGTTGTTTTTAACGTATTCAGCGTGGTCAATTATCTTATTAGTAAATTATATGTTATTAAAAGTAGACCTTAGGTAAATACGATACTAATAAGTTTTAGATTATGTCCGACATAAATGTTTAAATAACTACGAATTACAGTTAGAATTAATGTGTTTGTGTACCTTATTTAAATGCGTATTGTGACATTAAAATAAGATATATACCACATTAATTGAAGAGTCCAAAGATAAAAAGTTGTTATAATAGAGCACTGTACGCAGTAGTAGTTTTGATACAGGTATTTGTAGTTTTAAAAAGCGTTCAGGACTTCAAATCCTTTTTTTGCGGCGATTGGTAGTCGTTCGCCTGTCAAGTAGGGGTTGAGTGCCTGCAATGAGAAAATGGTGATAAGTTGAAAAACTAAATGGGTGGGTCGAGTACTACCTATACAGGTGATGAAAAAGTGCGACTAAATTTTTAAGGTATAACTCAGAATCAATAATAGAATACAGGAAAAATATCGAAAAAATCCGATTTAATTTTTTTTTAGATTTACTATGGAAAACTGAAAAAAATTGTACATCGATTTATTTTCAATATTTTTTCTGTATTCTTTACTTGATTCTGAGTGACCCCTTAAAATTTCAAACGCGTTTTTTTTAACACTGTATAAAAACAGGGACAGCACTTATTAATAATTACTGAAAAAACTGCACGGCTGCGCCTCAAGGCTGATTTTACCGAAGAGGAAACAACCTTATAAAATTGCTTTTATTTAGTAATGTAGGTATGTCGTTATTTTTCTAAGCCTACGTACGAATATCAATATTACCTACTTATAAACGTTACTGAGAATTTCGAATTTCCTTAGGGAAAGTATTATGTTTTGAGGAGAGAAAGATCTCTAAGTGTAAGAACACACCCGGTATTTTATAATTTTTGTTTTTAATTACCTGACTTGTCTGAAATTATTAAAAAAAATATTTATCACGCTTTCGGAGTAACATTTAAGAGTAAGCCTAAATAAAATTGTATGTTTTTTAAACATTAGACTTTTGCAATCAATTACAACTTACAAGTATATCCCCTGAGGATTTGATATTTTAAGTACATTATTTTGGACTGGTCTTATCTTTAACAATTTATTTATTTATTGTAGGTATACGGAAAATGTATTATATTGAATAAGCTGGTTGCCGATAACAGCGTAATGAAGAAAGTAATAAAATCCACACGAAAATTCACCTCCGTCTTTATATTTTATTTTACCCTTCCGTTTTCGATTTCTGTTTTCAATACACTAACTACATGTAACAGTACTTTTTCTGAATCAAAAGAAAAACTGTCTTCCTTTTTTACCCGACTGCGCCAGTAGGAGGGTTATATTTCTCGAGAGTAATGTAGGTATGTTGTATATTTCTTTGGCACGCACTGTAGCCTAAACGGCTTGATGGATTTTAGCTTAAGAGATGTCGTTAGATTCGTCTTGATCCCCAAATTGATATAGGATACATTTTAATGCAGACGGGTTTTAATTTTTTAAAATAATATGGTTAGGTTATTTCCTCTCATGCCCTAAGGTAAGCTACTACCTCCTGACTGAACTTCTTGGCGACCAGGTTCTTGTGATCGGAGAAGCGAAGGTCCAGATCAGAGCCGGAGTCAGGGGGGCAGCTGAACATATGCTCCCCGTCGCACATGCAGCGCTGCGCCAGCTGGTATTCCCGGCTGAAGGCAGCGGTGTTCTCGAATTCACTGATGCAACCTTGGTCTTCTGTTATTAGAGAAAAATGAAGTATAGAACACCTAAATCCCTCCCTAAATTATCTTCTGCCACCTAGGCTGCAGGTTAAAAATAATAAAACGGGATAATAATGGTGTATGAGGCAATATAACTCGCGTAATTAACTCTCAAGGTACTGATACTGACTTGCTTGTGTTACCGATTTTTATAGGTGGCAGTTGTCACATTGTATTAACTGGACCATCCATGTGTTGCCATTTTACAAAATTATAATCATTTCATCAGTTCTTCTTGACAGATTTAAGCAGTGTGAGTGTGAGCAAAGTCCGATTCTGGACCAACACATACGGCCACGCTTCAGACATGTGAGCTGAGGCTACGGGTCTGACGAGACACGATTGTTGACTTTCATGATGATGTAAAAGGTACCATAATCTTTAATGGTGAAAGCCCGATCCTTTCAACATGCGCAGAGGAGTTCGTCTAGGCTGCGATTTAGCACCCTTTTCTCCCTGCTTCTTAAAATTATAATAACTTAGTTATTCGTCTTTTCAGTTAAAAGTTGTCGCTTTTTTATTATTAGTCATCATCTGACGTCCGAGCTAGCACAACGTGTGACAGACTTCTATTTCTATTCTATTTTTCTATTTGGCATTCCACATCTCATATCGAGCGTGATTTTGCCAATTTCTAGTGAAAAATGAGAGAATCTTCAATAAAAAAATGGCGAAACGCCAATGTCAAGTGAAAGTCACGGCTCTAAGGGTGATGGGCACTTAAAGACGCTCCACGTGGTGGTTTGCTGCTGGAACTGAAAACGGAGCTGTCTCCCGAGTTAATCCTCTTCTTATTATCGCTTATCTCGAATCGGGATCACAGCTATTTCTCCATCACAAAAATAAAAAAAACTGTTCTAAAACGGCAGTAATTGTAAAATTAACTCAACAGACGTGTGCTCGGCACAAAGTCCCGGCAACCCTTGACAGACTTCAGTTTCATGCACAGTTTGACAGATTACAGTTTGACATTTGATAGACGTTATTTCAGAGACGTCATTTATCGCCGTTAACTTGTTGCTCTTTCTTCATGTGCCACTCTGATCACATGAATTAGCGGAATTATTGCAAGGTAGTAGTTGCCATTAATTTAATTGAATTGAAGAAACTTTAGTTTGACAGACGTGCGTTTGACCGATTTTTGTTCAGTTTAACACAAGTTTGAAAAATATGCCAGTTTGACAGGTGTTAGTTGCCGCCATGAAATAATAATATGATCCAAATATTCTGTGTTTTACTGTATGCTTTTTTTACTCCATGTATAATTTTAGTGAGATCCATTGAAACAGACATACATATAGACAGACAGACACATTTTGGGGTCTATATATTATAATAGTAAGTAAGGATATCTAATTGCGGTGTGCGTGAACTGACCTGTGTACCCGACAGGACAGGGGTTAGGTGGGTTGCAGTAGGCCGGCAGCACGGCGTCAGTCTTGACCAGTTGCCGGTTGGGGACTAAGCCGGACGGCTGGAGTCGTTGCTCGCCTTCGCCGGCTCCACCCGTCATGTATTGGTGGCCCCAGAGAGAGCTGCACAAGGCAATATATCTTAAAAGTCTAAAAAAGTACTGGGGCTTCTACTCATGAAACTGGACAACTTTCCCTATACTCATCAATCAACATCATCATCATCAGCCTAAAGACGTCCGCTGCTGCACAAAGGCCTTCCCCAAAGATTTCCACGCCGACCAGTCTTGCGCTGTATGCATCCAGCTATATTCAATTTTTTGAATTCCTTTACAAAACTGGCGGGTCAGTTCTTCAATTTAGCAGATGAATTTAGTTGTGCGTAGTTGGTCATTGCTTCGGCAGTGTCATTAAGATTTTGTCAGAACAATTTTTTTCCTGTTTTATGATTGAGCCACATTTTTGAAACCTTTTTGTGTTTTATGATTTTAGTCAGCATCTTGTATATCCTTATCTTCACGATGGGTTACCTAAGTCAAAAACACTGACCTATGCTGTAGGTACTCTTGATCCCTAAGGCTGGGGTTTGGATTGCCGTCGATGAGCGAGTCGTAGTCCAGTTGTTCGTTTTCCAGGTCCTTGTTGGCTCGAGACATCAGCGCCAGGCGCTCGCCCGAGGGGTACTCAAGATAGGTTGGGCCAGGGTCGTTAAACTCCTTGCCCATACGCTCCACCACTTCACGAAGCAAAGCTTCGGTCAACATGTGGTCCTAGGAGGGAGAAGAAACTGCTGTGACTTTGTATCCTTTTATTTAATAATGTTGACTTATTTACAAAGTTACATAAGTTACATCTTATGATATGCTTTAGTAGTCTGCTACATTTAATTTTTTAGAACGATATTACAGGGATGAGCTTTAAGAGGTACATAGAAACAATCTCAGAAACACGTGATTTATAGGATAGCCGCTGCTTTTCGTTCAACACATAAATTTATTGATGTTTAGTATATTTACTTAATTCTATAGCCCTTGTCCTATATTTTTGTAGGAGCAACTTACTTTTTCCCCAAAAGAACCAAGGGGGATAAACCCCATGGTGCCTGCAATGCTTAGCACCAACAGAAGAACTTCCGGGCGGTACATTGCGTACCTGTGAACAAGACAGTTCTATGTTTAGAAATCACAGAACGAATTTTGTCAGAGTTAAACGATAATCAAACAGGCGTACACAGATGCTTGTAGACACAGAGATTACCAGAACACTGATCATATCTTTAGAGATTCTTAGGAAGTAAGTCTTTAATAGCTAAGCTATGCTAATAGTTTGCCACGCCACTTCGCTTACAGGAGGCGAGCAAAAGCAATTTGAATGACGTCATAAAAAAGTCAAAATTTTAAAATTAGTCATCTTGAAACACAATATTAATTTAATCGAATCAGCGACCTACGATAAAGCATTTTTTGTCCTATCAGGTGACATTTTACTGGGGATTAAGCGCAACATGAATTAATCATGTAAGGTTTGATTGAACATGACATAATGCTGTATTGTGATTTTTTACGTAACCAGAAAAATTGCGGGCCATTGTGCGAAGGTTGGGCTGTGGGTGCCCGAGATCAGATCCATAGCGGTTTCTTTTGATAATTATAATACAACACTAAACTACATGTGGTGCTATTATTGGCATAATCATGACCAAGATTGTTCGTGATAACTACCATCCAGTTTTGTGTTGTTGTTAGGGAGAGTTTATAACAAGTTTATTCAAGTGTATATATTTTTTTTAATTACACGATTCCTAGTTATATAGGGTGTAACATAAGAAAATATAGGACCCATAAACTGGATCTTCTATGTCGTCTTTTATTCTACGACTTTTTTGTTATGGTATTTTGAGTGTCCTATATGTACAATATAAAGTTGTAAATCAATTGCTTGATTTCTATTCTAAAATTTCGACTTTAGCAAAGAGTTAGAACAAATAAGACGAGTATAAGCCTCATTCAATAGGTCATACACCGATTTAGTTATACGCTTTATATTCCTAATACGCATTTTACGGCTCCTACGCCTTTAAAGCCTGTATATTCTAAAATACCAATCATCAAATGAAGCACTAACAATTTCTATAGGAACAGAACAATATTTTGAGCTTATAAACTATATCAATAACATAGACAAACAAACGCTTCTATTAGCATGCTAAGTTTGTTTACAAGCAGGCGACTGGCTCAAGAAAGCTCTGTGGCTCCTCGGACGACTAAGTGGCCGATAAGAGACCGGTTGTAACAGCCGCCTATGCTATACCATAAAATATCGAGTAGGCAGCCTGTACTGATCAGACACATGTGTTGTTGACAGTAAAATACGCCAGTATACATAAAGTCCAGGAAAATATTGAATTATCAGTCTGAAATTACTAAATATTGTGGTGTGTTTGTCGCAATCAACAACAGCGTAACGAAATTTACACAAAAGTACCGAAAGAAAAAGCAACAATAAGAGTATGTATGTACGTATGTAATATAACATCAGTTCAAATGATTTACAATAAAAGTATGTATGTATCAGTTCAAATGATTTTCTGAAAAATGTTGCTTAAAATCTCCTACGTAAAAACTTTAATGATTTTCTTTCCTTTGTAAAATGTTTGATATTTAATTATTATCACTAATATTACCAATATTCAAATCCTCCAAAAACACAAGTTAACCGTTATTTCACAACAAAAACCTTGAAAAGGTTTATTTGGTTGAAACGAGTCGATTACGTATGTATGTTTCTCATTTTTTTCCTGTATTAAATTGTGCAATAGTATTTTCATTCATTTAATATTCTGCAGCTATGTCTTTATCATTGCCTTAATGAACTATGACTTCACACAAATATTTGAAAGAGGGCCTAAATACCCATAGCTAAGATATATATACAAGATATTAGATTTAAATACTCCTAAAACAGCTTTTAGCATTGTCAACTTAAAATATGCTGTTTTCATCTAACAACAGTTTAACTTTATTTAAGTTGTCTAGACGTTTTATTAATTGCCTAGGCTACATGAGTTAAGGCTAAGTTATAAACATTGCCTGTGACTATACGTGCGATGTCCATTCACAAAGTTCATTCAAGCTTTCTACCGTCAAAGATTAGGTGACCATCAAAACTTACATCATACGTATAAAATCTAATTATAAAGGTTATCCAAGTTGCCGATACGATTTTTTGAAAGATATTTGAAGTGACAACTTGCGGTCCTCGTTGATTCTCGTTCACGTCTTTTATATGCAGCTGCAACTGCTCGTTGTTAATAAATTATCTTCTAGCTAGCGTAAGCAACTCAGAAAGTTTTTTTTTAAATATAGAAATGCTTTAAGCTTTCGCGGGATTTGGTTTTTAACGGCAGACTTTACAGATGCTGACATTCGTTTGATTTTTTCTTTAATTTGTAATTAAAGAATAAGTTCTCTACACCCTTTCTTGATCTTAGAATGATCTTATGTAACCTAATATTACAATATGGAACTCCAATAAAGTATTGACTTCAGTTTATAGGGTTTAAATAAGCCTAAAAATTTACAACAGGACACTCATATAGACAGTTCCTTCTTTGATGGTTGTGTTACATAGTCTATGGCCGACACAGTGCGCGGGCGGTGGCGCCACCTGCGAGCGACGGCCGTGGGCGGCGATCTATCGGCGGCCGCGCTCGTCTGCCCCCGGCCAACAACCAGACTCATCATAAATATTAGCCTCCTAATCGATATAAACTATAATATTTAACTAACTAGAAGCTTTAACAATGCCACACGTCTGAAAAACGCTACTTAAAAGAGAAAATATCAGTGATCTTATAAGAGCCTCATAGGGAGCTCTGGCTCCTCATAGGCCTCCAGCGACCTCATAGGGAGTTTGGGACGAAGACTCAGAATTGACGAATTGCAATAGTAGTGAGTTTTTAAGTGACAAATTGCGACAATTCAGAATTCAAAGAAATATTTCATATATAATACCTATAGCATATATCTGACTAAAGGCTATAGTAAAAAAATAGATGTAGTATTCATTAAATGGAGTTCTACTCATTATAATGACCAACTTTTATTCTATGATTTCGCTGAAATCGCAACAAAAATTGTTAAAACGCTGTTCAATTTGTAGAGAAAATCCAAATTTGTTATCCAATAATGTCAAGTAAAGAAGTAAAGAATTAAAGAATTCTACCAGTAAATGTCAAAAAGTAAAAATATTTAACAGGTATTTACCTAACTGGTGATGAATATCCAATTATATCTTAGTCATTATGTTGTGAGATTTTACCAACAACAACACCCATTGCGGGGGTGCCAACGATGACCAAGGAACGACAGGGTATTTTTCTATATGAGTTAAAAACAAACAAGCTAAAAGATATAAACATACGTGTGAAATATGATATGGAACCAATTATGTTTTGAGCATTTGTTTTTATAGCTTAAAAATGATTTTCTGATAATAACTGCCACTTAAAAACACCTCTTTTGGAATTTTACATCCCATCTCAATCGACATAAAACAATCAGTGCTGCTTATAAAATCTTCACCTATATTGAATTTTATTGCATTTTTATGTGTTTATTCGCGAATATAAATTTTATCTTTTTTCCTTAGATGTAGAGGTGGGTATTTGGCACGCTTCTTCATAAATCTTATCCAATCAAGCTCGTTAGGTTTACGCGGGGCTTCAAGAATTTTACGAGTTTTTAATTTTATGTCTACATCCCATGTTTCTTTATTAAAGAGATTTTTGGTAAATGACAAAACTACATTCAAAATTGGAAACATGATAAGATCTGTTAAAATGATCACTAAGCGAGAACAAATACAATTTTTTGTGTTAACTATACAGATTTAAACAAAAAGGTGTAGCAATAGCAACTTATATTCTAAGTCCTTGTTGAAATCGTATAAATGTCGTTTTACTGTCACAGTCTGCTATGTCACTCCATATTAACGTGACATTCTACATTATTGGATCCTGTTACTGCACCCGTATTAAAAGTTTTAATTTCCCAATTTGTATCCAACCCACTTTAACCGATGTACGTAGGTACTAAGTAGTCTTATTAGCATGGGCGACAAGTTCCGAAGTGCTGCCGGATCGATTCTAGCTCGACGGTACGTATCACATTTCTTTACTGCATGTATAATTGACCACGCTGAATACGTTAAAAACAACCGACGTCAATCGCAACAACTCCTATTTTGCTATTTTTTTGTTGATTTTCTCAAAAACCGCTGAATCGATTTCGTTAAAATTTATATGAGACCACCCTTTTAAACAAAAAAAGAATATTCCAAATCGGTTCAGGCGTCTTCGAGTAATCGGTGAACATACATAAAAATCGGTGGATCTATCGGTGGAGACTTATTAATAGCATTGTATCTATTCATGTGTAATGTTACTACTGTAAACGTTAAGCTGTTAGTCTTCCTAAAATAAATAAAATAAAAGATTCCGACGAATTGAGAACCTCCTCCTTTTTTTGAAGTCGGTTAAAAATACACACACCATAACGACCAACAGTATAAAAAGGACATTAAGACCAAGTTAGTCAATTCCTTAGCGTAATGGAATCAATTAATAGTGATGCTGAGATATTGAACTGAATCCATATATTCTGATTAGGAGGCTCGGAATCAATATAAAATTAATTCCATGAGACGGTGCGTGAAAAATAGATTTCATAATAAAATATAGGTGTGTATCTCGGTCGTGTAAACTGGTGGTTCTAATGATGAAACTTTTTTTGTTTTACAAATTTGCTGAAATCCCAACGTTTTTTTTAAACTTTTCATACAAATCAATGAGCTATTTGGCCAACTTGGTATGGAGAGCCCATTTGTATTTTGAGAATTGAGTCTGTTGGAGAATAAGCAGTAATCCTGTTGTTTTCCGTAGTTCCATTGGACGTCCCGTTGAATGGGACGACGGAAAAATCATTTAACCGTAGACCCATTTGTTTATGGATAACGGATCTTACACCTATGTTATTATAAAAAAAAAAATCTTTTATTTCAGACCCTTAAGTCCATAGAAAAAACACGTTACATAATATGGTTAGTTAACACTCACAAGACTTAAAAATCTAATTGTTAGTATAGAAGTTTAAAAATATATAAAAATAAAATAAAGTAAGAGTAAGAGCCACTGGCTGGAGACCCACTCATCCCGAGTATGACACAACAGATGAGTGAATCTCTAACCACCGACGCACAATACCGCCATCCAGCCTGGCTTCCAGCACTTTCAGGATGCCGTTGGTACTGCCGCGCAGCCTGCAGAGCGCCGCGGCGCACCGTTTGCGGATCATGGATGCGGCGGAAAATCGGAAAAGCATTCTTAAAAAGTATTGATGACTGTTTGTAATATAAGGAAATGTCAACGTGATATCTGTTGCGAATGAAATCACTATAAATACAATACATCAGTATAATAGGTATTGTTGTTGTTGTTTGATTTCTATATAGTCATCAAAATATTACATGTTTTTGTGTATTTTCATTTAGGTACTTAAGTTTAATTTAATTTTTACTTAAAATTTTGCTAAGTTAAATCATTTGTAATTACAATTTTGCAATTTAAAACCAGTTTGTTTTATCGATGAATACTAAGTGCGAACTGCGCATGATTCATTTGATGGGAGGCTATTTCTACAAATAGATCCTCCTGGAATGCTAAGTACCTACCTACCTAAGTAACCAAAACACAGACAAAATGAAATATGCCTAAATTTCTTGCGAACCAAATTACTAGTAGTATTTAACTTAATGGCGGCAATATAGCTTCTACTACAGTCCAAACACAGCTGAGATTTTCAGCTTCCAATAAAAAAAAGTTTCACAGTTTTTCAATAAAATACTTAACGGACGAAGGAAACACCTTTTTGAATTTGCGAGAAATATAAAATTAAAGGAAAATTAATAAATTGCACTCACCTATTAGGTATTTAATTCACAAGAAAATATTTCACAAAGTTTTAAAATTATGAAACGCGCAATATTTTTGGATGTTCGTGTGAAAATTCGTCATTTGAAATATTTACTTTAATTCAGAAATGTTAATGTTTTCCACAGTCTTAAACAGTACCAAAAATCTAGATAGTTGAACTTGTTGACGTCTTTATTTAATGACGTGTGGAGATAAAATGATTTATTTATGGGATGAGGCATCTAGTTATTTGAGCTGGAACATCAATATTGCCCGGGAAAATGCAGCGCGCATGTCTCTATGCACCTGGCAACTAGTGGCAGGATACTACAGGACTTCATTCGATTCTCACTCCTGACACAAGTGAGTTTAAGCATATGCAACGCAAATAATGAAATAGTCAATCTTCGAAACATGTGGTAAAATACAAAGTATACATCACGTACATCGTAACGACAAAGGAACGTTTCTTGAAATATTTTTGTTTTGAACACTTGTTGCTTATGCATTTCATTTTTGTAGCCATTTTTTTATTCAGGTTTTAGGGATGTTAATTTCAAAAGTTCTAAAGTACTGGACGTACAGGACGAAGGTCTCATGGCGTTGGTTTATAAATAGAGTCATCAGTATTGTCCGGGCGGGAAGAGTACAAGGCATGTGTACCTGGGTTACCTAGCATACCTGGAACCTGGAACTACGACACAATAGCTAAATGAAAGCTCGTAATAAGGTAAAGTTGCGATCACTTTTCGCTGATAAAATCGTTGAAAGTTTTTAAGTAGATAGAAGCATAATTACATCCCTAATACGTTATTAATCTTTACAAAATTATCTAACGTCTTATAAAATTTATCACGTTCTCAGAAGGAATCCATAAACTTTTCGCAAAAATATTTTTTTTAACAAGTGAATAAGTAGTAGTTCAGTTTTATTATTGGAAGCCCGAGTAAAGTGTTTATTACATTCTGTATACCCAGGGTGTAACAAAATAAATGTTGGACCTGTCATTTACTTATCATCATCATCAGCCGAAGGACATCCACTGCTGGACAAAGGCCTCCCCCAAGGATTTCCACATCGACCGGTTCTGCGCTGCCCGCATCCAGCGGCTTCCCGCAGCTTTTACCAGGTCAACGGGTTACCGAGTGGGAGGCCTCATCATACTGAAGAATATTTATAACTTTGTTGAAGTATCTTATATTTTTCTTGGTGACTTCAGCAAAGCCATAAAACAATATTATGCGTAAAAGTCCCAGTTATTACAAACAACTACAAAACAGCTTTTTAAAGTCAGCTATTACAAATCAAAAATAAATATATGTGGCTGTAGGCCTCTAAGCACAGTTTGTAAATTTCATGATCCAATACTTTATTCTATTGAATGTTTTCTAAGTAACCTTTTCGTAAAACTTTTCATAACGTCGTTCAACAAGGACAATTCAATGATAAGGTTTTTTATAAATAGATTCATCGATATTGCCAGGGAGAGAGCACAGCGCATGTCTGCCTGCCCACGTAGCCTAGGTTGCCTAGGATACCCGGGTTTGCGGCTGCGCAATACCTTCTAAATAAACTTAGTATCTTCTGAACGAAAGTGATAAAATTGAGTATTGAAGACCTATGGGTTTATCACATAAATAAAATGACAATTTAACCCTATAGTCATCTAGCCTAAAACGAGTTGTCCTTATAAATATCACGGGAACCATAGACTGGTAACCCTGTGTATTGTAAAAATATTGGAAAAGAAGCCCGAAAAAAAACTATAAAACAAAGATAATATTTTTTAAGTTAGCAATCAATAATAATTCAAAAAGAAACATACTTAACTGGTTGTAGGCTCCTGAGCACAGTTTGTAAGATTCATAGGAAGAGGCTTCTAAATAAACATTTAATTCAATAATTTATTTTATTTATTGTTTTCTATGTTGCCTTTATGTAAAACTTTTCATAACGTCGTTGAACAAGGAAAAATCAACGATAAGGTTTTTTATAAATAGATTCATTAATCGATATTGCCTGGCAGCAGAGCAGAGCGCATGTCTGCCTGCCCACGTAACCTAAAGGTTTCCTAGGATACCTGGGTTTGCGGCTGCGCAATGCCTCTAAATCAGAATTAGTATCTTCTGAACAAAAGTGAATAAACTGAGAATTGAAAAAATGGACTGGAATCAAAGACATAGCCACTCTGCAGGATGGCTAAAGAGAGAGAGAGAGTTCCGCATGCTGATCGCCGACATTCGCTAGGATATGGTACCCGAGAAGAAGAAGAAGACCTATGGGTTTATCACATAAATAAAATATCCCTAATAACGAGGTAACAAATTTAAATTTACAAAAATAATTACCAGCTTTTTTATTGAAATAACAAAAAAATAACCCACTTGGATTTTAATTGTTTGTATAATTTTTAATTTATTAATAAACATTTATACGATATTATAGAGATATTTAAGTAATAACTGGATATCTACGAAATGACACAAAAGTCCTTGCCTGATTTTATTAATATCTAAATTATCTAAACTGAAAAAAAAACAAGTTTGCTGAAATGAAGAGATGATGAAGATGATGGCCCGATTTTTGTGAAGTCTAAATTACCTTAATTGAAATTTAATAGAATTTAGTTTAGTTTCACGTTGGAATAATGCCGTTAGTAACAATTAAAGTATTGTTGCGCATGCGCGAGATCTGTTGTGTCTTAATAGGTACGTGCCAATTTTTTTTATTAATAAAATATTTATGGAATACAATTCACTATTTTGCACAGTTTAGAACACAATGCAGTACACATACCATAAAAAATAGATAACTTAGATGAATAGTAGTCGTGGTACCCTATTCGATATCTTGATACTATTAATAGACTTTCAAATCAAATCAAATACTCTTTATTGACTAAAATACAAATACAAATAACACATACAAAACAAAAAAAAGAAACAGAAACAAGTAGTGCAATCTGGGCAGTCTTATCGCTAAAAGCGATTTCTTCCAGACAACCCGGAGTTTTTACGATATGTGGAGATATTGAACTTTAAACTTTGATGACGGTTATCTATATTTACGAAATGACACAAGTGGTCTTGCCCGATAAAAAAATCTAAATTACCAAATTGAAATTAAATAGCATTTAGTTTACTTCCACGTGGGAATAATGCGTTTAGGAACAATGAAAGTATCGATTACGCATGCGCGAGACCTGCTGCGTCTTATCGTGACGTCGCATTTTTTTTTCATTCGTAAAATATTTCAGGAACATATGAGTAACTCACTATTTCGCAAATTTTAGAATATAAAACAGTTTTTCATATTTGATAAAAATAGCTCCGATGACTAGAAGTCATGGTACCTTGATACCATCTTGATACTATTAATAGATGATTCTACCATTATGTGGAGATATTTTAGTTAACATTTTGATGATGGTTATCTATATTTGCCAAATGACATGAGTGGTCTTACCTTCTTCAAAATATATAATAATAATAATAATAATAACTGGGATAAATCACACACGGTCATCTGGCCCCAAACTAGGATTACCTGTATTTTGGGAACCAGAGACTGATATACATACACATATACTTTTAAATACATACATATATAGATATAATACACCCAGACTCAGAGCAAACAATTCTGCTCATCACAGAAAAGTTTGCCCTGTGTGGGGATCGAACCCACGACTCTCGGATCAGAGATCAGGATCGCTAACCACTTAGCCACCGAGTCAGTCAGTCTTTATATAAATTACCTTAATTGAAATAAACAGGATTTAGTTTCACGTAGGATTAATACCGTTAGCAACAATGAAAGTATTGACTGCGCACGCGCGAGACCTGTTGCATCTTAACATGAACTGGCAAATATATATTTTTTCATTTGTAAAATATTTCAGGAACGTAACTTATATTTTACATATTTTAGAACATGAAACAGTTTTTCACATTTGATAAAAATAACTCAGATGACTAGAAGTCATGGTACCATATTCGATGTCTTGATACTATTAATAGAGTTTTCAACCACTATGTAGAGATATTCAAGTTATAACTCTGTTGATGGTTATCTATGTTTACAAAATGACAAAAGTGATTTTGCATATCAAAAAATATCAATCCTAAACCGAAATAAAATATAATTTAGTTTACTTTCACGTAGGAATAATGTCGTTAGGAACAATGAAAGTATCGATTGCGCATGCGTGGGACCTGTTGAGTCTTAACGTGACGTGGCAAACATAGCTTTTTTTATTCACAAAATATTTCAGCGACAAATAAATTATGAATCATAATTCTTAAGACAAATTTCTAAATAAGGTAATAAATTCTAGTAAATGCAAATAGCAAAAGAAAATAAACGCTAAGAAGATAATTTATAAAGAATGAGTAGAAATGACTACAAAAATAAGAAAAATGCATTAATGCTTGCAATTTGCTCAATTCGCCCCAGAAAGTGGATTGTGCTCATAGTTGAGAAAGCTTATAGTAGGTACACTGGCCCACAGAGATATCTGAACCCCTACTAAAGCTATTCGTGATACATGGTGTTTTACGGAGAGGTTCAGATATCTTTGTGGCTGTCTGTACATAAGTACAGTAAGAGCAATAAAAATCCAAATTCACTTACGGAGAGTTTGACCAAACTCGCTACTATAATGATCAGCGCCACCGCAAGGTACATGCACCCGTTTTCTATTTCCACATTTAAAAAAATCAAAAGTTTAGTTTATATTTTTTAAATTATTTTTTACATTAACAGGCAAAGGTGTACTCACCGATTTGTTACCGCGGGACAAGTGAGGTGGCTCGCTGTTTCAGGGGGTCGATCGATGAGGGCGCGCACGCGTATTGAATTACTACGCAGATAGGTTTTAGAGGTTGTTTGGAGGCGTAAATCTAGAATGAACCTCGACATTTTCACCTTTGTCTGGGCATGCCGATCGATGTTGTTTCTGCTGCCGTGTGAAAATGTTACCGTTTAAAAAACTGCCTGTACAGTCAGTTCGACAAGTCGTTATAACTATACCAAAGATTCAAGCTATGTGAAACTTACTATACTTATATTATAACATATACGTATATATTTGATGCCATTCAATGGAGGGTAGATTTTAGGGTGCTTTCAAGGTCACAGTCAAGCAGAGAGAAGGTCAAGTTCACATGGGTAAACAGTAAACATGTTTTGGTACGTTAAGTACTTCAATTTTATGTTAAGCAATATTGTAAGAAACATTTTGTTAAGAATTATTTATTAAAAGATACCCGTAACCTTTTTTTATGGCAGAGTCTGTCTATGTAAGCTATCGCCATTTTATCTAAGTCTTGCCGCCAAAAATCAATGTTAACAGAATTTATGTGTTGAGTCTAATAATCGTTTTCTTACTTACATCATTTTCACTTACCAGGTAAGATGAAGATAGGGCTAACCAACCGTGTATTTTTTTTAAGTGTTCTTATGCAAAGATTAAATAGGTCGAGCGAGAATATAATAGGTTTTTTTGTATTTTAAAGGTATGGAGTTGTCATTAAACCTTTTTGGTTTTACTGTGTGTATCTGGCTGATTTTAATATTACCATTAAAAGGCTGATACTTAAAAAAAACAAAAGGAAAAAGAAAAACTTACATTACGTTTCAATTGTTTTTACCATGGTTTAACAAACCGACTTCAATCGTAACAATTTAGTTTTTTTTTGTTTTTGTTGATTTTTTCAAAAAGCGCTGAGTCAATTTAAATATAATTATATTAATATTTATATACATACAAAAAAAAAACAACATACAGTCGAATTGAGAACCTCTTCCTTTTTTGAAGTCGGTTAAAAAAAATGTGAATCAAGCTTCAGAAAATAAAATAGTTTGTATACGTGCCTAGTAGTAGTTCAAACGTTTCCAGGCTGGGAGTTTTGACGTTAAAGATGCACATAAATCAATAGGAAATCTTGAATTTTCATACAAGATATGAAGCAAATTTTTCCGTGACGTAATATATATTTTTACCCTGATTTTGTAGCGTGATGCCTACTATCGCACTTAGCTGATAATTATTCAATATTTTCATAGAATGTGTAGCACAAAGACAACATTATTTTACATACTTCAGATCGCACCATGCGTACTTTTCGTGATGGTGAAAGATGAAAGCGAGCTTACCAAGATCTTATGTCCAAGCTTAAACATACCAATATTATTAAGTAAGACTTAGATAGCCAGACGACCTCAGAGAAACCGCTGGGTATAGAACTTGCGACCTTCTGATGTGAAGCGTGTAGACTTGGAGTAGACTCACTTTACCACAGAACTAAGCGGTTTAAAGTGACATCTTTGTATACAGGCTGGAACTGGAAGCTATTTAGCCATGTACATCTTGACCTAAAAACGGATGTTGGTAGAATAGCGCGCTAAAATAAATAAGCTTTGAAAAGTTTTCTACAGATGGCGTAAGTTTGATTCATTACCAGAGCGATAGATGGCGTTAGAGGTTCATTTTATGTAGAACCTTTTCGTTAAATTCTAATAACTTTTGACCCAGTCGAGTCAAGGCCTGAAGTATTAATTATGTACGAAAATGCCGAAACGACTGATAGAATATTTAAAAAGAGTTCTCTTGCAATGGATTATTTTCCTTATTTTAAGATACTTTGAATTCTCTATTGTATTATTATTATAGACACGCAATTAGTAGGTACTTAGTAATCGTGACAAATTAATAAGCAGTATATCTGGGATTTCTTGTTTATTTACGTTTACGAGTCATCCTCAGACTGTATATAGGTACCGTCTGGGACGGAATAAGCTCAGTTACCCATCCCCATTTACAAATAGATGCTATACTAGTTAGAATTAGTAGGTACATAAATATGGGCAGCCAGCCAAATAGCCAGGATAGGTGCAGCAGAGATTCACAACCATTTCAAATTTTTGCTTAATGTGAATATTTTTTTTATAAAGGTCTCGTTGATATCTTTTAGCCTTCGAAATTAGTGAATAGTTCTTTTTTACACTAACGTACAACTATATAACATACCTAACAGTTTATTCCTGCAATATTTTATGATTAAATATTTTATTCAGTAACAGACCACTGCCTCTTAAGAGATAGGTGACTGATAAATAAATACCTAAACACCTCTTAACTGAGGACTCCACATAAGAAACTGACAGCGTTTGTTCTACGAAATTATTGAATTACCAGAAAATACCTATGACTTCCATGAAAACTTGAGACAAAATTTCATAAAAATTGCAGAACAAAACTGGTTCTGTTTCATGAGAAGAATTAACCGTTACCATGTTTGTGGTTATATTTAAGTAACCCTGTATAAAAGTGTGTCATGTGAGTTAAGTAAGAGGGATCCACTGCAACTTTTTGCAGCAATATAAAATTTCAGAATATTATTCTTCTTCGTCTGGGTTTGAACGAATGTACGAACATTAGGCACCTTTACGTAAGGCAACTGGGTGATAACGAATAAAAAAGCTGAGGAGTTAACCTGTTGAAAGGCTTCGTACCCTATATAGCTTAACGGAGAAAAATAATTTTCGAGAAATATTTGCAAAAAAAATGCGGGTGCTTTAACTTTAGTTTTCAATATTCAACTTAAAACACTAATAAAAAATTGGCAGTCAAACATTTAAAATGTTGTCGATTGCGACAATATAATGTACCACAAGTACCTAGAGATGAAGTAGTTTTATCAACATGTGACTGTTTCGCTTGTGTAATGAAGGTCAGACAAGTGAATCAGACGAGATCATTATTCCCTCGAGAGGGCTGTGTAGTAAAGTAACCTGGAAATTCTAAATCCTCTAAGCTTGAAAAATTAGGTTAGTAACAGAGCAAGTAAATCTAGAACATTATTATTTGGAATTACGTTTTTAATTAGAGAGTCTGCTGCTTTAAGGAGAAAATTTGGCACATCAAGCATCATATCCGGGGAATTAATGCAATTTTTAGTCATAACTCAAACTAAATTTTTGAGCAGATGCTTTACACAGTCATTATTTTAAATCTTAATTTTTTCTAACTTATTAATTTTATTTTATAAGCAGCTAACCAAAGCGTGTAGCAAGATAGTTTAAAGTCCTCTTCACCGTGTCCGGCGACAGCGACTCCGTCAATCGTCTTTGTCCAGGTTGTGAAAGGCTCGGATGTGGCTGGCGAAGCAATATAATAATTACTGAGTAACCAATACAAAGTTCATGGCACTTGAAATCTGTACAGTACACTCAACGTTTCGGAAAGTGTTTGCGAAAATAGAAGAAACTTCGAGTCCGAAAGAAACTCGTTTCAATACTATACAGGGTGAAATTGAAATCGCAGAACAAATTTTAACTGTAGTTTCTGCTCATGATACTAATTTTTCTAAGAAACCAATTCAATCGGTGCAAAAAAAAAGGACTCATCATACAAATCGGATGACCCGAGTAGCCAACTTTGTATGGAAAGTCAATTTTTTTTGTTCCGATTGAATTGGTTCCTTAGAGAAAGGTGTTCAGTGTCATAACTGGAAGCTACAGTTAAAATTTGGTCCTCGATTTCGATTTCATTTCATATTTTAAAATTAAATACGTTTGGAACTGTTGTGGTATTTATTTGCTCGTATTTGCTCGTTTTTCATAACTTGATGCGGTCGTTATTTGTCACACAGCTTCGACTAGTCCAAACTTGATCCCCTTGTGCGGAGTATGGCCTACTTGAGCTATGGGAAGTGACCCGCGCCCCAGCCACTGACGACGACATGGGCTATTAACATTGTCATAACTTATCATGCCGGCCTTTGGTTCTCCTTATGTGGACCATTAATTGACATCAACTTCAGTTGACATCAGCAAAAATAGTTAATTGTTGTTTTGTGCATTAATGTTTAAGTTAAAGAGAGAGTTACGCTTGCATTAAATCTGACATGAGTAAAAGGAGTTGTGGGAGCGAGTCCCGGTCCCAGGAGGTGGAGCAAAGTGGCGCGATGATTAGCTAAAAGTTGCTGATAACATGCGTAAATGAAGTGCTTTGGGCACCCTTTGTCCAACAGTAGACTAATATTGGCTGATAATGACTATAAACTAGGTTTGCCCGTGTTTTGGAATAAAATAATAAACACAACAAAAACTTAACTGCAATATTATTAAACATAATTAATCCAGTAATTAATTAAGTAATTTACAGAAAACAATCAAGATTCAAAACTCACAAGATGGGTTAGAGATACCTACTGAAAATATTCTTTTCAGTAAAGTTATAAATATGAAAGTCAAACTGAAAAGACTCTGCGACTCTGAAACAAGTGAAATGCTAATCCGAACTGTCTCCTTTACTGTTGAAGTTAAACCAATTTTGTTGATCCACAACGTCGGTCGGCTCGGCAGTCGCCGCCCTTAAGTGATATTGTCTAAGTTCGGCCAATGATGTTCCTTTGTCTTCCCTCGCAGTGACGGCATCTAAGTAGGTTTAATTCCGTTATTTCTCCAGGTGAATCTATTCCGCAGATTGAAATGTTCCGCCCCATAGCCTCTGAGGAAATAAAATTACTTTTTAGTATTTTCTTTTGTAGCAACACTGGGTATTTAGTGGTTCTTTTTGCTCGTAACCTCCGACCATAGATTATAATTGTATTTCTTTTTGGTTCTCAAAAGCTCCAGTAGAAAGTTGCGAGATTGGTGGTTCGAGATTGTAACTTTACAGATTTATCTCAGCGGTATTTTAATTAGTGTTGGAACTTTAAGTTAGAGTGATGGTAATTTCTGTCGTATCGAGTTAAAGCTTAGCTCAGATCATAATAAAAACTGCATAACTACTAGATATAATAATAATATAGCTTTTTATTCTGAATTACAATAAAAATTCCGATATAAATATGTTTTTCACTATAGAATGTCCCGTAGTTCAGCGTGCCTCTTGGCATAAGCCTCCTCTTACATTTTCCACTGGGTTCTGTCTCGTGTTACCCTTCTCCAGTGATGTCCAGCCGTAAGTCTTATGTCATCTTTCCATCTCATTTGTTGGCGTCCTCTAGATGTAAGATATAAGATTTAGGAAAAAACTGTTTTGTTTCATTAATATTGTTGAACCTAAATCGTAGTTCTAACTGTGCACTATATAAAATATATCATTGCTTTTGCATTGTTAAATTTCTAGATCGTCGCTTGTCCTACAATCTATTAAATAGTAACAAATTATCTAGTAAGCATTAAGCACTAGAAATTATAAATGGTGAGTTTTCCCAACGTTCTGAGTGTGGCTGACGACTTAGCTATTCACTCTCTGTGAGAGCGTAACAGGAGAGCGTGGATTGCGTAGTTATCGTAAGTGCGCATACGTACCTTTTGTCGTCCTAATAAAGCCGAAAGCAAGCAAAGCAAAAGGGCCGTATTGTGGGGCGCTGTACTAAAATTAAAATAATAAAATAAAAGTAAAATTATTGCCTTTGTTTACATTCTCGAAGTTTCATCCGTCCATGTTCGTGGTTTTCCTTATTTAATAATAAATAAATATCCGGCACAAATCACACACGGTCATTTGGCCCCAAACTAGGATTCCTTGTATTTTGAAAACCAGAGACTCATATGACCCCAAACTAAGATAGGGAAATACCAGAGACTCAGTCTCTATGTGTAATATACATACATATAGTATTAAATAAATACACCTAGACACAGAGCAAAAACATTGTTATGAAAGAAGTTGAATTTTGTAAAATGATGTATAAAACTCCGAACTATATATATAAACTAACGAAAACACGGACAGACTTGGAAAATAAAATGGTTTGTCAACTATAAGTCTAAAACACTTTCGCTTTTTGCCAACGCTTTTATTAATTACTAAACAAAAAATCAACTTAATTTTATCTATTTATCCAATAACAAAATTTGATTGTAGATGTAAGGTTACGCACTGGCTTCTACTTTGTTATGATGTCACTGAGAATTTCTTGAAATCATTACATATTAGCTTTTGGAAACATACATACACAAACACAATTCCTTTAAAAAAAATTTAAAAATAGACTTATGATTATAAAGTTTTCGCGGCTAGAAATCTCTTATATCCTCCAGGGGGAGGGCACTGTATACTGGAATACAGGTTATTATAAACCTAGCTCGGTGTTAGATTAAGATGTATTGTTGACATTACTGTATCAAATAATGATATTAGCGTATATTACCAGCAGTTCGACGGGCTGTTCACATCTGAAAAGCATCTTTCTATTTCCAGTCTTTGTAGCAGTCTTCGAGAGCATAATAATATACACAGAAGCACCATGTGTGGAGTATGGGCCTAACCTTCCCGAGTTATGGGAAGATACCTGTGCCCCTGCAGTGGGGAAGATATGGGTTTTTAACGAACAGAAGCACATCATTATAATCGCTTAAATGTCAATTTATTTTTATATTTGGTGTAAACAACCTTTAAATAGTTCTCGGTGAGGTTTTTTCTTCTTTTCTGTGGGTGAAAACCTTGGCCTCAGCTCATCAGATGATAAGTGATGATGATGCCGAAATATGGGAGCAGGCTTGCTTACCAATATTCTTCGACGCAATCGAGAACTGGCTAACATCAGCTACAAGGCTTATACAATAATTCGATTACGAAATCAAGAGATTACGTTCCAGTTCATAATATTATTAAACATGATAACAGTTTTTAACCAAAAAACCTTCAATACATCCCTGTAATTTTTTGCAGTCTGCTCCATGAATAAACAAACATACATACATAAATATGTACCATCCTCCAGCACATGTACTCCAGGGCCGGGCTCTTATTGAAAGAGTGCCTCCCTCTCTGCGAGTGTTTCTCATTTATGACGAGACGCTTTGCAAAGTGTTGCGTAAGTTTTTAGCACTTAAATTTTTAGCGAAGCTGCCATCTCGCTGTGAAAACACCAAGATTTTTATATAGCTCAAGTATTCTTAAAAGTTTAAGTATTAGGACCAACACACATAAAAGCGGTGCGGCGCGTCATTGAGTGCCTTGTCGGGTAACCAATTTTTATTGGAATCGTAAATGTTCCTAGACGTGTATTTAGCTCTTTGCCATATATCGTAGTAAATGTATTTATTACTCACCTAGTTTTGTTTTTTCATAACCATCTTTATCATTGTGATTATCATAAAGTTAATATATTATATATTTTTAATTTATGTTTTAATCATTGTGACCTGTATCCCACAAAACGAGATGTTCATCTATTACAATATAAACCAATCTACGTCAACGTCTCTTTTTAATTTTTCTGACACGGACTGACTCGCAGCGACCTAAAGACAAACTAAAGTTTTCTGAATTTAGTGTGTGTGACGTTAAAAATGCTCGGCGCGTCGTGCATCGCCAGGCTCTGCGCCGTCGCTGCGGCGGCGGCGCGGCGGCGCGGCGTCACCCGTCGCACTGCTTTTGTGTGTGTCGGCTTTTATGAAGAACATTTTTAGAAAAGCGTTTCTTACTTTTATTTCTCTTTCTGTTAATTTCAATCTTCGTGAGATGATTTCATTCCCGTCAGCCATAGAAAGAAGGACTGTGTTTGTCTATAATATTATGAATTTTTATTATTAACTGGATACTGTAACGTTAACGGCTTGATGGTTTTGAAGTTAATGTGTGCTGCAAGATTCGTCTTAATAGCCTGTAACAACCTATATCGTCTCCACTGCTGGGGATAGGGTCTCTTTTCATTACCTAGAGAAGGTTAGGCCTTCCTTTATATGCGGGTCAAGTCCGGATTGGTATATAATAAATAAAAAAATACGGTGTGACTATTTTAATAATTCAAGATTTTAATTCGCCAGGTTATTTTAGTTTAACTTTTTCTTTTTTGTTGTATCTACCCAACTGCTCTAGCTATGTATGCATATTATAGCTAATGTGGCTTAATGGATATTGGAGTGCGAGGTATCTTTAGATTACTCTTGATTCCTAGATTGAGAGGTTAGGTCATATTAGACTCTGGGTCTATACTCGTACTATTTGACTGACAAATATTAGAATATATCCTGAAGAAGAAACAGAGTGTATTAAAAGATTGGCCATGTTTCAGCTTATAATACGCCACACACCTTCATACTCCTAAATTTTCATAGCGAAACCACAGTTTAGTTTTCCCTAATCTTTTTCGAAAAACTAACAACAGAATATCTATCAAGCCGTTTTCCACAGGCACTTCAAAAATACATACGAAAAATATTGTCTTTCTTCGGCAGTAACATTAAAATAAAGCCATCATATTTTAGTACTGTTTTAGAAGAAAATTTATCAGTTTTAAGACAAAGAGCATCATAGTATTTTTTCGAATGGCTACACAGTATTGTATTCTCTTACCACGGTTGCTTTTGTTAAAAAGAAAGCGCTTTCAATCATTTTTTAAATTGTTTTCTAATAAAACAATTGCAAAATAAATGCAGGATTTTAAAAGCCTTTCTCAAAGAAAGAGTATGCTTTTACTTAAATTTCTGTTTATTTTGATATCTTGAAGTTTTCACCTACAATTTTTCTCTTATTTATAGATTTGAGTTTGAAGCATTTTAGCAGTTGGTTAAAAATAATTATTTATGAAAATCATAATGGTTTTGCTGTACTTGTAGATCATAAAGAAGCAATTTGGATGTTTATAACATTCTAAGATTGACTGAAAGAGATCCCGTAACTACTTATATATTTTTGCTGATATTTTGATTTGTTTTATATTTTTTATTTACTAGTAGCCAAATGGCAAAAAACGGAACCCTTATGGATTCGTCATGTTTGTCTGTCTGTCTGTCCGTCCGTATGTCACAGCCACTTTTTTCCGAAACTATAAGAACTATACTGTTGAAACTTGGTAAGTAAATGTATTCTGTGAACCGCATTAAGATTTTACACAAAAATAGAAAAAAAAAACAACTTTGGGGGTACTTAGAACTTTTTTTTCATCAAACCCATACGTGTGGGGTATTTATGGATAGGTCTTCAAAAATGATATTGAGGTTTCTAATATCATTTTTTTCTAAACTGAATAGTTTACGCGAGACACTTCAAAGTGGTAAAATGTGTATCCCCTGTAACTTCTAAAATAAGAGAATGATAAAACTAGAAAAAATATATGATGTACATTACCATGCAAACTTCCACCGAAAATTGGTTTGAACGAGATCTAGTTAGTAGTTTTTTTTAATACGTCATAAATCGTAAACCGCAATTTAACTTTCATTCAATCAACTCAAATATAAAAATAATAAAAAAACATTTAATTTCATAAACAAAACGAACTACAAGAACTTTTATATTATGTTACTTGCTGCTCTGCTAATGAAGGGTTCCCTTCATGGGCGAGTTCGACTCGCACTTGGCCGCTTTTTACCATAAAGTTAACAAACAATAATGATCACATCAGCCGAAAGACGTCCATTGCCGAACGAAGGCTTGATGAATGATAATAAATGTAAAAATAATGTAAAGTAAATAATATTTTAAAATGTTGCTATAAAACACTCCTAAATCTTGAATAAAAAAAATGTTAAAACTTTATTATTTCTACCTTATTAATCAGACCTCACTAATATTTGCCCAGCCTGTTAAGAGCTTATTTCTTTTCACTGTATTCTGTACAACTTTTTCTATTTGAAATGTTAATTAAGTTTAGAACTTTGGGATGAATTGCGTCGAGATGGAAGACAGCGGCGGCATCAGTGTCTTGTCTTTTATTAGGAGTTTTCTTTAAAAAAAAAAATCTATAATACAGCATAAATAAAAAGAGAAAATACGTAGTTTAAAAGTACTGTGTGAAAAGCCTGACGTCCTAAAAGTGAAAATGTAGTGTGCGACAACTGCGCGGTTAAAACTTTAACATCAATTCAGTAGTTTAGTCTTTAGAAGAAAATACATAACTACATGTTCTTTGAGCTCCCCTGGAGCGATATAAAATTTATTTGATTATATCCATGAATATGTCATTCATCATTATAGGTCTCAGCTTCTTATAGGTTATAGTTACACCGTTCGCTGTTACATGTTTGTTGAGTTAATATTAAAATTATTTCAATTTAAGAATACTCTTATAGTCTCTCTCTAGTATTTTTTAACAATTATATTAGTAAGCCTTTTTGTGAATAATGTGAAAATATCTGTGAGAAGCAGTCCTGAAACGACTTCCACCAACAATCCACCAATTCGAATGTCTTTAAACTGACCGTCATACTAAATTAAGCCTTGTATGTTAACGTTCTCTTATGTAATACTGACCGACCGAAATAGCTTCTCTTTTAAAGAGAAAGCTCTCTTTCTTCTGCGAGCGAAACAACTGAGTGACGCCAGTTGCAGCTAGGTGACTAGATATCGGCGGAGGGGTGTTGGGTGTCGCTCATCGATATAGGAGACATTAGATGAGGTTAAAACTTCACGACAGCGTAGTCGCTGATAGTGGTTTGCTCCACTATGTTGAGTAGCGCCGCCTTTTCGCGCACCATTCGCAATCTAACAAGCGACGAATAAAGATCCCGTATTTAAATGAAACTATGTCTTACAGTCCAGTGAACTTTTTTCTTGTTATTTTATGATTATTTTGTCATTTTACAGCGATGCTACGCTACTCGTAGCTAGATATCGCTAGTAGATAACAATAATTATTAAATACGTGCCTCCCTACTTGTCGCTAGTAGATAACATTAAATACATCAACCTTAAGCTTATCATACAAAGGCGATATTTGTTTAAATACATACCTCCCTTTTCACCCCGCTTCAGCCCCCGCAAGACGAACGCGCTGGTTCAGAAACTGTTCGGTTATTGAACATGTGACTTAGATTCTGCGCACAAGCAGCAATTTGCCACGTTTATCCAAATCTATGTCAGTGTATTTTACGGTACCATCGCGGTCGGGGGCATTCATAACATTTCTAACATTTAACATCCAACATTTTCGTCAACATTTCATAAACATTTATTTTAAGACATTTTAGTGTAATAAGTGAACATTTTAGTGTAAACAAATAAACAACACATTTATAAAACTATTCCACTTCTTACTCAACACTATCACCCGCAAGTTACCGCCCTAACAGAAACAAACAGAGCGAGTAACTTTATCTAATGTCTCCCATATAAAAAAGTGATCGAATCCAGAAATGGTCGTCCTAAGAACTGGCCTTAACAAGAAGTGGTCGAATCCAGAACTGGTCAAATCTAGAAGAAGACATTTTAAGAAGTGGACGCCGATCGCCTAAATTAAGCGTCGCTTTTGTACGCCAAGCTAAAGTAAGTATTCTTTGCCAAATTTATACCTTATACCTAACAAAATTTTTTTCAATGTTGGTACCAGCTGATTTTTTTAATGTCGTATGTGAACATATCCACGTTATATGACCCCGCTGAATACGTTAAAAACAACCGACTTCAATCGCAACAACTCCAATTTTGCTATGTTTTTGTTGATTTTCTCAAAAACCGCTGAATCCATTTCGATAAAATTTATATGAAACTACCTGTGAAGTATAACCTATATAACCTTTTAAACAAAAGAAGAATTTTCCAAATCGGTTCAGGCGTCTTCGACTAATCGGTGAACATACATAAAAAAAACAAAGATTCCGACGAATTGAGAACCTCCTCCATTTTTTGAAGTCGGTTAAAAACGGGTCAGATGTCATAACTTCTGTACCAGTTTTTAAATAAACGTCAAAAATTGTTAGACTCTCTATAAGAATCGATCATTTGTTGACACCATTTAATATAACATCCTTCATTAAAAACCACCTTAAACACATACACATATAGCTACGGCACGTGTAGGTACTTAATACGATACGTGTTAATATCCCAAGAAAATTATGCATATATCTCACAGTTAGCTAGGTAACAACCTGGTAATTACAGTTAATACGGATTATTAACAGAGCACTTGCTAAATGTAATTGCAATGTCTTTCAGGTTAGATGCATCGTGGATGCATCATAACATTACACCGTATTTATTAAGTTCAGTGTAAGTCGGGTTATTTTCAAAGTTACGTATTTAGTAGCATATGATGGCGATCTCAGAATGGCGATAAATCATTTTCTAAGATCACCATGATAGCTACTATACCTAAATCTAGTCTCCATATGTGTTCCGGTATTTAACTTGTTTTTCCGGCATTGTCTTCCGGTGAGATGGCGCTAATGACTATGGATAAAAAAATATAATTAATGAATTATTTTTTTTACTTGCCTACACTGTCCCACTGCTGAGCAAAGGCCTTCCCTCGATTTCGCCACGCATCTCTATCCCGAGCCACCTCCTTCCATTGGTTGTCAACCTGCCCAACTCATCCCGCCATCTCCGCCTTGGTCTGCTGCGACCTCTGCGGCCTTCTGGCACCCAGTCAGTGACAATGTGTGCCCACCTTCTCGAGTGCATGCAACAGACATGTCCTGCCCAGTCCCACTTGAGTTTGGCAGCTTTCTCACCGATGTCTTTTATGCGGATTTTGGAGCGTAGTGTCGTGTTCCGGATTCTATCAATCCTCCTAACACCTAGAATTTTGCGCTCCATAGCCCTTTGGTAAACCTTGAGTTTGTACTTTTGGTCTTCAGTCAATGACCAGGTCTGAGCGCCATAGGTTAGGACGGGCAGTATGCACATGTCAACGAGTTGGCGTTTTAAAGAAAGAGGGAGAGTTCCCTTCATAAACTCTTTCATAGACCAGAAGCTCTTCCAAGCGTTCTCGACACGTCTGTCGACTTCTTTGCTTTGCCTGTTTTCGAAGGATACTATCTGGCCTAGATATATGTACTCATTGACATACTGAAGCGCCTGCCCATCTACGTCGACCCTATGTTTTCGACTATTGGTCATTAACTGAATCTTAGACCTGTTCATTTGCAGTCCAACCTCAAGGCTCGCTTTGCTCAGATCTTCAAGCATTTCCTGTAGCTCTTGTGCCCACGTGGAGAAAAGGACTATATCGTCGGCAAAGCGGAGATTCGTCAATCTCTTGTCTCCACCGACATTGATGCCCCTTTCATGCCATGATGTTGGGAGTGATTTAAATATCTCTTCAAGGGGACTGGTGAACAACTTGGGAGACAGCGGGTCACCCTGCTTAACACCCTTTTCTATTTTAATAATATATTATTTAATGAATATATATATTAATTAATTATATTTTTGTATAAAAGAACACTTCCGGTAATTTAAACGGAAGCTTCTACTCATATGATAACTAAACTTTTTTCAAGGAACTCATACTGAATTATCAAAAAAATATTTCGACTTTCCATACAAAGTTGGCGGTCAGCTGACTGATCTGCAAGTTTCCCGTAATAGTCTTTCTACATTCTGTTGTTTGTTTGATATATAACCGAGGTCGTAGCTGTATTAAATCTATATGATTTGACCTCCACGCATCAGTGAATCTTGGAATACGCTGTATGGGACGAAAATTAGATTTAGTAGTTATTTTGGCCTTAGTAGTCTCTTTGATACAGAAAGAAAAGTAGGAAGTTTTCTTCATAATCTTAATAAAACATAGTTGTTCGAAGTAGCTAGAGTATAGTTAACAATCGTAGGTAGATTAGTTTCGGAAAGTGTAGTTAACAATCCACATATATCCAGATGCAGATTCTGGATTTTCAGAAGTTTTCAAGCCGACACGACTCTCGTATCCGTAGTCTAAAGCGCTAATGAGCCTGTGCACCTAAACTGCCATGTAATAAATAGGTGACTGAGTCACCGAGTCAGTTACAGATACTAGAAAAACCAAAGATTACATAATAGTTACACTGCTGATATAAACCACACTGCAAATTACAGTCTTATTTCAAAGTTTACTTATATTTAATAAATTTTGTTCATTTCATCAAAAACTGAACTGATTTACTCGTCTGTCTGTTCAGATAGATGAATCGCTCATAATGCTGAAAATAACAGAAATATCTTAAAACCCAAATTATTTTAATTAAATGAGACTGAGCAGAACGAGACTGTCTATCTGCACCTGTAGTTACGCCTTTACAACGTTCATTTGAAATTCTCCGCTTAATAACTGCCGGCAAGACAACAAAGGCAAAAGGAGTCCGCTTCTTTGAATATTAAAGTATCTAGATACGCAAAGCCCTGTTTTTGCTTGAGATAACATATTTTTAAATACCAACTTTTTCCTATTTATGATCAACTAAAAATAAGTAATAACGGAATCTTAAGCGATTCACTTTTTTTTTAAAGGGGTGCAGGTGGCAAGATCTTCTTTCAAAAAACGAGCATAAGTTTGTGGTAGATACCTATCACTACTAAAGAGATGAAATAGGTACAACTTTAACAATTGGGATGGAAAACTATAAATATTAACTAATATCGGGGTGTTATGTTTTCTATCGTATTCACTTTGCATAAAAAGACAAAATTTCTGTAACGCGAAACTACTATTTGGTCATTTCTGATAAATTGAATTGTCAAGCACTTTTTACGCTCATAAAAAACCGCATTTTCAAAAAAGCGACCAAGTGCGAGTCGGACTCGCCCACGAAGGGTTCCGTAGCAGCAACGTTCTTTACAACGTTCATTTGAAATTCTCCGCTTAATAACTGCCGGCAAGACAACAAAGGCAAAAGGAGTCCGCTTCTTTGAATATTAAAGTATCTAGATACGCAAAGCCCTGTTTTTGCTTGAGATAACATATTTTTAAATACCAACTTTTTCCTATTTATGATCAACTAAAAATAAGTAATAACGGAATCTTAAGCGATTCACTTTTTTTTTAAAGGGGTGCAGGTGGCAAGATCTTCTTTCAAAAAACGAGCATAAGTTTGTGGTAGATACCTATCACTACTAAAGAGATGAAATAGGTACAACTTTAACAATTGGGATGGAAAACTATAAATATTAACTAATATCGGGGTGTTATGTTTTCTATCGTATTCACTTTGCATAAAAAGACAAAATTTCTGTAACGCGAAACTACTATTTGGTCATTTCTGATAAATTGAATTGTCAAGCACTTTTTACGCTCATAAAAAACCGCATTTTCAAAAAAGCGACCAAGTGCGAGTCGGACTCGCCCACGAAGGGTTCCGTAGCAGCAAGTAACATAATATAAAAGTTCTTGTAGTTCGTTGTAGGTAAATTGCGGTTTACGATTTATGACGTGTTAAAAAAACTACTTACCAATTTCAACCAATTTTCGGTGGAAGTTTGCATGGTAATGTACATCATATATAATTTTTTGTTTTATCATTCTCTTATTTTAGAAGTTACAGGGGGGGGGGAACACACATTTTACCACTTTGGAAGTGTCTCTCGCGCAAACTATTCAGTTTAGAAAAAAAATGATATTAGAACCTCAATATCATTTTTGAAGACCTATCCATAGATACTTCACACGTATGGGTTTGATGAAAAAACAAATTCTAAATTCTAAGTATGGGGCGCCCCCAAAATATATATTTTTTTTTTGTGTGAAAATCTTAATGCGGTTCTCAGAATACATCCACTTACCAAGTTTCAACAGAGTATAGTTCTTATAGTTTCGGAAAAAAAGTGGCTGTTACATACGGACGGACAGACAGACAGACATGACTAATCCATAGATACGAATCCGTTTTTTGCCATTTGGCTACGGAACCCTAATACCTTATACTTCATCTTTTTGAATAGCAATAGTCAGAAGAGTTTTGAATTTAATTTAGAAGCACAAACATTTTGCTACTGTTTTTTTTACTGAACCAGGAAAACAACGTAAAAATATTCCTAATTTCAGTCTGTAAAAGATACAGGCGGTTTAATAAAGCTAAATTCGAAATATTAACCGAATCCGGAATTAATGACATTTTGAAATGTATCTACCACGGAAGTGGCACAGGCTTCTGTGTCAAAATTATCCAGTGTCAGAAATTGAAATTTGACAAGATTAATCCAATTAAGCACAGAAGTCTTTTGTACGATCCGATACGATATCGTTTGGTGTACGTGTCGTTGCTCCCATAAAATATGTTGATATTAGTTATGATCGATTTCAGCGGCTAATGGCTATATTTGCTCTAGTTCTTCTCCATTCTTGCGTCAGGAGGGAGGGAAACTTGTTCAGTTTCTTGAGTAGAAGCCACAGTTAAATAAAAAATAAAATAAAACCACAGTAATTAAAATTCCATTATGCATAGGTAAGTTCTCGAACATTTTCGTTTGAAAATGCAACATTCGGGAGCTTCTAAAATATGGGTTACTCCCTAAGGGCCCCGAACCCTGAGGCACCCGTCGAAAATTTCATCGTGAAATTTCATCATGAAATCGAAATGTAATCTAGTTAATCGTATTCGGGGTCCTCCGGGACGGGTGCCTTAGGGATCGGGGCCCTCGAGGAGTAATCCTAAAATATTTGGGAACTTCGTATACACTAAAGCCGACCCTGTTTCGACTTTTAAGGTTGCCACCATAGAAAAAAACACTTATAATGTTTTAACTCAAAATGGCTTTAAAGATTTTGATGAAAAAGTAAAGTAATATATTTTGGTACACTAGATTGTTGGTTATTCTAAGAAAAATCTGACTAAGGTACTTCCTAGATCCCATACAAACCAAGGTGCTTTGTTATATTTCGGCAAAATGGCCCTCAAGTTACTTTTTATGGCCCTATTTAAATGAAACTTTTTAAGTAATGTTAAAATTTGACGGCCTACAGTACTAAGATATTAATTAATGGTAATAATCGAAATAAGATACCTCCCACACAAACCCAAATTATTTGATATTTTTTTCTTAAGTCTGATTACTATCCCTTTTATTTGCAGTACCAAAGTAATCAGTAGATTATGAACGTTATTCCTGGTCTGTACTGAGCAATGACAATCTTGTGATTCGCAAGAAAGTATGCACGGCGTGGATGTACAATTTATTTGATCTTGCATTGCTCTATCAAAATACTGTTGGTACGATATTGCCGAATCAGTGATCGACTAATATCTATCCTGCCCAGTTTCAGGCAGCACTGAGCGGTCGAATGTTGGAATGTTTAATAAAGGCCCGTCAAAACACTCATTTACATTAACTAAGGTTAGGTAAGGTTCGATTATAATTCCGATGCCAAAATAGACATATATATTCTGTTATGTTTTTACTACAATGTTTAAGCAAATAAAATTATTCTGATACCAAAAATACATTCCTTTCATGTTTTGTTTCCATGTTAGGCCAAATAAAATTATATTTCTTACCTTTTAGAAAAATAATAGGTGGTGTACCCCGGCTTCGCTCAGGGAGTTCATTTGAGATCGTGTGGTAGTTGGAAAATAAAAGGAAAAGCTTAAAATCTAAGAGGTATTTTTTATTCAAAACATATGTTAACTATTTACAATGACGGTATTCTATGTATAAGCAATGTGACAGTGACTATAAATAAATACAACTAAGAAATTAATAATATTTACAGTAAGAAAGTCATCCCTAATAACTACTAAGTTTCGAAAGTAAATGTATGAGAATTTATTCTTACAATAAAATTAAAAAAAAAAAATATTATACCCATATAATAGTTGGAAAATATACTAATATCTGTTCTATATAAATTGTTATAAAGGACTATACATATATTATAATATGAATGCGACACGTCGAAAGGATAATTTTATTTTAACCGACTTCAAAAAAAGGAGGAGGTTCTCAATTCTAGTCACCACTGAGTCTATTACATCAAAAGATTTTACATCGTAAACTAAATCACGTCAAAAATAACATAGTGACATCCCTTTCTCACCCTGTAATTTTCCATTTCACTCCAGACGATGTCTTTGAACGGGGCCGTTCCTACCACAGGGACAACGACCCGGGCGGCGGCTGGTCTAAGAGCCAACTTGGTGGTAATGAAAAATAAAGGATGTTTTTGAGCGTAACCACGTGGTACTGAAAAGTCAAAGAGAAAGAAATATTATAGCTGTGAATTGGAAATAAAATTGACCTGACTGAAAATGTTTAATTTTTTAATTTTTTTGGGGATACCTTGATAAGAAGTTGACTATGACTTAAACCTGAAAATGAAATCTTAGAATCACTATTGTCCGCTATTGGACTTGTTTTAACACTTCAATATAATATAAGCGCCTAAAATAATTGAAAAATAATTGCAGTGGGACAAATTGGGCTAGTAAAAAAAAATTACCACGCTGAATACGTTAATAAAAAGCGGCCAAGTGCGAGTCGAACTCGCCTGTGAAGGGTTCGGTAGCATCAAGTAACATAATATAAAAGTTCTTGTAGTTCGTTGTAGGTAAATTGCGGTTTACGATTTATGACGTATTAAAAAAAAAACTACTTACTAGATCTCGTTCAAACCAATTTTCGGTGGAAGTTTGCATGATAATGTACATCAAATTTTTTTTTAGTTTTATCATTCTCTTAATTTAGAAGTTACAGGGGGGGGACACACACATTTTACCACTTTGGAAGTGTCTCTCGTGCAAACTATTCACTGTGCAATTTTTTTTTATTAGAAACCTCAATATCATTTTTGAAGACCTATCCATAGATACCCCACACGTATGGGTTTGATGAAAAAAAATTTTTGAGTTTCAGTTCTAAGTATGGGGAACCCCCAAAATTTATTGTTTTTTTTCTATTTTTGTGTGAAAATCTTAATGCGGTTCACAGATACATCTACTTACCAAGTTTCAACAGGTATAGTTCTTATAGTTTCGGAAAAAGTGGCTGTGACATACGGACGGACAGTCAGACAGACAGACATGGCGAATCCATAAGGGTTCCGTTTTTTGCCATTTGGCTACGGAACCCTAAAAACAACCGACTTCAATCGCAACAACTCCAATTTTGCTATGTTTTTGTTGATTTTCTCAAAAACGATAGTATCGATTTCGATAAAATTTATATGGGACCACCTTTGAAGTAATTTAAACAAAAAAGAATTTTCCAAATCGGTTCAGGCGTCTTCGAGTAATCGGTGAACATACATAAAAAAAAAGATTCCGACGAATTTTGTTGAGAACCTCCTCCTTTTTTGAAGTCGGTTAAAAATAACAATACCTTTTACTCTCGAAACTTAATAACTTTACCCAAGGAATTTCTTCATTTCGCAAATATTTTTTTGGACTCCCATACAAAGCTGGTATGAAAAGTTTGTCTTTTTTTGCGAATAATAATAATAAATACTAGTTGGTTGAGGGAAGTTGTTCAGTTACTTGCGTAGAAGCCGAGGTAATTTTTTTATTATTTTTTAGGACCCTATAATAATGGGCAATTTAGGAGGTAGGCGCCTCCCTTACCCAAACGAATCTCGCTCCATGTAACTATAGCCTCGAACCGCCACCGACTTTAAACTCAGAGGGCACATTGCTACCTACCAACTTGATAAATGCAAACGCTCATTAAGTGTCCTAACATCGTCTGCGACACGACATTTCGTGTGACTTATAATGTTTCTAATTTGTCAGTGAGCTTTGGGTAAATATAACTTTGTGAATTTGTGTGGATTAAGTTTATCCGTGTTGCTTCATTTAGGTTCTGTGGTAATATACGGATAACAAAAGGTAAATAGTTTTATACCGCCTCCGTGGTCTAGTGGCTAGTCTGCTTGCGTCTCATCAGGAGGTCGCGGGTTCGATTCCCAGCGGAGTCAAACTTTGTAGAACTTGGGTTAGTTGGTGGTAGGACATTTTCTGACCCCGCCTGGCTAGCTACCACCATCTTATCTAAGTCTTGCCGCCAAATATCCATGTTAATAGCCAGTTCCCCATTGTAATGCCCGCTTCCATCTTCGGCATCATCATCATTACCACCAGGTGAGATGATGCCAAGGGCTTATCAAATTTCAGTGAATTTCTAAAGAGATTTATACTCATGCGTTTTTTAGTTAATTTATTTTTTCTGAAATTACAACAAAAATTGTGAAGTTCCAATAAAAAGTTTTCCAATCAGCTGAACGATTAATGTGAAATGTCCATTAGATTTAGAAAAAAAAAAGAACTCAATAACCCGTTATGTTAAGTCTTGTATTACTAAGACTTTATGGATCTCAGACATCTGAAATAAAATGTTTTTATTTTATTTTTTTAGTAAAATTTAATAGACTGAAAAACGGAGTTCTCCGCATGAAATAGATCGACGTTTGTTCTACAAATTTACTGAAATAGTAGAGAAAAAAATTGCAAAAAAAAATTTATACACCTTATAGATTATTGAACAATCGATTCTACTTGTAAGGAAAACACATACAATAAAAGCAAATAGTTTATAGTAAATGGTTTATTGGGAAAAGTTCCGTTTTATCCTGGCCAGTGCACCAATGAGTTTTCGAAACTTATGTGCATTTTCATACCGACTGCTTTAACGGCGAAGGAAAACATCGTGAGGAAACCTGCACATCTGATTTCTAGATGTGTATAATGGTCGCGTTGCACACGTCCATAGGTGTAAATCTAAATGCCCTACACGTGACCGCGGGTGATGCTAAGTGCAACACCAGGCAACCGCCGTCTATGCCTTGTGGATAGCACGGTTAAATGGTGCCACACGATAAGAAGAAGAAGTTCCATTTTATAAGTACTAGTATGTTTCTTAAGCTTGCTATTTTTAATGGAATAATAAATTATCCTGTATACAAAAACAGATGAGTTTGTGTGGATGTACCTAACAGTGATTAACTCAAAAACCACTGACTCGATTTTCAGCAGACATAGCTAAAAACGTGAAATAAACTGAATTCCATCAATTTGATACTCGTAGCCACAGACAGATACTCATACACACACATACAGCCATAGGCTTCAAACTTAAATCAACCCTTAAATAAAATAATTGAATGCAAGCAAATAAAAAAATATTTTATTTATATTTAATTAGATTCTTTATCGCAATTTTTTTCTACCTACTAAAAAGTCCCTACCACGCGGTTCTTGTACCTTCAACGTTTTGCGAAATAAACAAGACCTTATAAATTTTCCCAGGAGAAGAAAGAATCTTCAGGAAAACTAGTTTTTTTCAGTAATTACCTACAAGTACTTACTAAGTACCTAGTTACCCACAGCTGGGTACGAATTAGGATTCAATTAGGCAAGTGGCGTACTGGCACATAACCCTAATGAGGAGGCTTACACTTTGGCAGGAGATTTTACGTGGCCGGACATAAACGCAAAGCAACTAGGGATTCTGAGTTAAATCCTTAGGTGTTGGGTGAAATAGGTCCGACTCTTGCTTAATTATGCAAAAGAAAACATAAATAAAAAAAAATAAAAAAAATGTATAGTGTAAAGTAGGCCTTATATCTTTGAATGATTTTTCTATAGAGTCTTTAAAAAATACTTGAAAAATATTTAAATAGGTATACACACACATAGTTACACACACTACTGACGAAACTGAACAACTTTCCCCAAAGAACCTATATTCAATTCGAAAAAAATTGTATTCCTCATAGGTAATAATTGATTAACTGATCCGCCTATTTTGTATGAGAAAGCCAAAAATTTGAGAATTGCGAGTTACGAAATATAAAACAAGCGAATTGAGTATAGGTTCCTTGGGAAAAGTTGTGCAGTATTAGGAAGAGAATCCAATATAATTTTTTCAGGTATTTAGGACTCTATGTATTAAAGTTTGTTAAAATAAACTTTTAACAAATTGCCTATCAAAAACATTATTTAGCTTTTAAAATCTCCACAAAAATATAGCCAAACAGCTAAGGCATAACATAACATATGATAAGATTTTGTTTGTTGGTTTATTGCATACTCTTTATTGCATACATAATATTACATAACACATATAAAAATAAAATATACAAAACAAAGTATAGCAAAGGTGGACTTATGTCTAGTTTAGTTTTTTATTTTTATTTTACCAAAATCGTATAAAAAAAGTTGTTTAGTTGCATGAGTAGAAATTCTAATTAACAGGTCCTAGATCTAGTTATACTCTGTACATTAACCTGTATTTTACCAAAACGCAGAGAGTATTATCAATAAATACCCATATAGTTATGTACGAGGCGATTCTTAAATCTTAATTATATTAATTTCTTAATTAAGAGGTATATATCTACATAAATAAATCGCCCGCGCTTAAATAAAACCCAGTGCGCACGTGCGTGAGAGAAAGTAAATTGTTGTTTACTCGTACTGATTAGTAATTTACCTTTTAGGTATAATAATTTTAGTTTCAACTTTATATTGATGAGCTGTTAATATTCGAAATTTCCCTCTTCATGTGATAGTACAAAAAAAGTAAGTTGGCAATAGTACTATAGAAATGTCTAAAAAGTTTCCCTGTGGTAACTTTAAAACTTCTCTAAATCATTTCGACAAATTTGTTCATTAGCTGTGAAATGGGGCAAAGTCATTAGAAAAAGTGGTCCCGGAATAATTTACGATTCAACTTCTGAAGATTTATGTTCTAAATTCTAGTATAAAAAAAACATTCTAAAATTCAATATATATTATTGTACTTAACTGTAGCTTGTACTCATCAAATCAAAAATATTTTGTTGAAGTGCCACCTGCACTGTACACTTTTCGAAAGTATTTTTTTTAATCTACCTAATACGAAGTTCTTATCCTATTAAACTCGTGTAGGTATCCAAAGTGTTTGCGGAGAGAGAAGAAACCAAGTCCAAAAAAACTTACAGTAATTTTTTTCAAACTTTTGTCTTACATGACATTACATAATTTGGATAAACAAGCCAGATTTACTTATTGCTTAGTTACTTGCATCCCATTACAAATTAATAATTTAAAAGGATCGACCAAAATAATAAATAATAGGCTATTAATTACCAATGACAAGAGCAGGCCATACGTCACGGATAGCACCACCCGAGCACATCATGACTAATATTTCACTGAATTAAAGTGACAAAAAACAGTTACAGCCACTGACAACCTTTTTATTGTTGCCATTAAAAACTTTTAAGAAAATTCCAGGCTAAGTACGCTTTTTTTGGCTTCTACTGCTTGTGGCAAAGACATTTTTAAAAGTTTGGACAGGTTACGCTTTCGTTTGCCAGACTCTAAACAACTTCTTCCAAAGAGTATGTAATCACTACGAGCGTTTTTCCGTAGAGATACTAACAGTACTAACAAGGAGTTTACATGTCTCCACCGCGGTGCGGAAACATCTACTACAAAACAAAAAATATAAACTACAATAGGTACCTATAAAAACTTTTGTTCAACACTGATATTTTATCTTTTTAGGGTTCCGTAGCCAAATGGCAAAAAACGGAACCCTTATGGATTCGTCATGTCTGTCTGTCTGTCTGTCTGTCGAAACTATAAGAACTATACTGTTGAAACTTAGTAAGTAGATGTATTATGTGAACCGCATTAAGATTTTCACACAAAAATAAAAAAAAAACAATAAATTTTGGAGGGTCCCCATACTTAGAACTGAAACTCAACATTTTTTTTTCATCAAACCTATACGTGTGGGGTATCTATGGATAGGTCTTCAAAAATAATATTGAGGTTTCTAATATCATTTTTTTTTAAACCAAATAGTTTGCGCGAGAGACACTTCCAAAGTGGTAAAAAGTGTGTCCCCCCCGTAACTTCTAAAATAAGAAAATGATAAAACTAGAAAAAATATATAATGTACATTACCATGCAAACTTCCACCGAAAATTGGTTTGAACGAGATCTAGTAAGTAGTTTCTTTTTTAATACGTCATAAATCGTAAACCGCAAATTACGTATCATTCAATCAACTCAAATATAAAAAATATAGAGTTCAAGTCATGTATGATTATGAATTTATACGAAACCCTCGGTGCGCGAGTCCGACTCGCATTTGGCCGGTTTTTTTTTAAGCAGGCAAACCACCTACGGTTTGGCTGCGAAATCTAAAACAATTTTTGCGTCTTAAATGGATTTCTTAGGTAAGTTTTCACTGTTATGAATATAATTTAACACCGATTTTTTTTTTTTTTTTTTATGTGATAAGGAAGGCAAACGAGCAAGTGGGTCACCTGATGGTAAGTGATCACCACTGCCCATGACACCTGCAACCCCGGAGGGGATTGCAGATGCGTTGCCAACCTAGAGGGCTAAGATGAAATGCCTCTTGTGCCTGTAATTTCCTCGGCTGTCTTACTCTCCACACCGGAACACAACGGTGCAAGCACTGCTGCTTAGCGGCAGGATTAGCGAGTAAGATGGTGGTAGCGATCCGGACGGACCTCGCACAAGGTCCTACCACCCGCAAAATGGCGTCAATTTATAACTGTATAGGTATCTGTGTCACAATTAAATGATACCAGAAAGATACAACGTATTTTCTGAATTTATAAATTGACGCTATTATCTTCTACTGAAACAACTTTGTCAACTTAATGTCAAATCGTTATCTTAATAGTTTTAAGCTCATGATTTAATTTATGTAATTTATTTTAAATGAAACATTTTGTTGACGTTTGTTTTACAGCTTTCAGACTAATTAAAATTAAAGCAGTAAGTTGTTAAATATATTCAAGTTAATATTGAAAGAATATAGGATTCGTTCCTTAACTATTTAAGCCTAAGTAATTATAATTGTGAAATTGAACATAAACAGATTTTTGTAGAAAATCCAAAAAGAAAATACATTTGCTCTTTTTATACAAAAAAAAATCGTAATGAACATGCAAACTACTAAATAGAACAATGACGTCACAGTATTAATTTTTTTTTAGAAAAAAGTTTCGTTTTTGACGTTTGATAAAAAGGAACCTTAGATGACTAGTAGTCAACTACCGGATTATATTGGATTGAGGTTTTTAACTCTCGACGCAAAAGAGGCCGGATACGTCGTGGAGGACATCATCGTCAATATAGACAGGAAGTCTATATTGATGACATCATCCGCCGACATCATCGTCAATATAGACAGGACGTATCCGTCGATGGCGACACCTCGGCTCTACCCCCTGGAGTGCGCACGAAGGTGGCTGGCGAAACCAATCTTGGTCTTAAATATTTTATTGCAGGACCCGCAATGCAATTCCCCGCTGTCATTATATGTGTATTGGTACGATTGCTTTGGCCGGGTTTTTCGTAATTGACGTTTAGCGTTAAGGTCTTCTAGGCGCTTACTTTTAATCATTTTTTGCCATTTTTGACTTTCTTTCGCCAATTTTAAAAGATGGTTCATCAAGGTCTAAGCTATATTTGGTGAAAATTGGTTCGGCGGTTCTCAAATTATTTGACTTTTAATTTTTTTACTTTGTTATTTATTGTTATTACATATTAGAGACTTTCACTATTGGCTACCCTTGACTTGCTAAGAAACCTCGCTAACATTTTATGCAAAAAGTGGCAGAATTATCCGGTATGGGGTAAAGGAAATTATTTGCGTATTTATGTTTCTCTCCAAAATAAATGGAACCGCTCAATTATACGCCCTCCCACGCATGAAACCACGAGTTGATTTAAGCGGTACAAGTAAAAGTCTTCATCGGGGTAAATGTTTGTATTATTTATATTGTGTTAAACAAATGTTTACTAACGGGAAAACACAATCACGACTTCAAAAGGGCGGTTTATTTGAGGTGCTCGCGAGAAATGTCTGCCTATTGGCAGGCCTTTACCTTTTTATCTGCGAAGGTCTGAAGATCCAATATAAGCTATTTGCTTTTAATTATTTCGATAAAATAAATAAGAAAATCTTTGAAAGTACAGTAAGTTAGTAAATATATACCTACGAAATAAGAAGGAATAGGTACAATATGTGGATTTGAGAGCAAGGTACTTATAGAACATATTTTTGAACTTTATATAGGAAAATTCGATAGGTTTGGGGCAACTATCTAAAATATTCAACCTATCTCTGAAAGTCGCTTCTGCATCGAATGGTTGCTGACAGAATGTTTCGTTTATGAGTGATTCGATAACAGAACCTTTTAGCTACGAACAGTTTACCGACAGAACGTTTCGTTCATGTTTGATTCGACGAGATAACGTTTCAAATACATACTTTAGACCCTGAAACTTTTCACTAACGATATTAGGTTTACCAGGATTACTTACTGAAGATATAGTGGCAGAGCAGCTAATAATTCTATTTTTAGGAAATTCTTAATATTTAAAACATCGCCTATTATTATTGTATCGGTTTTTGTTACCTATTATTGTAGAGGTACTGGGTTCTGAAAAAATAATAATGTAAGCATTGCTGTTTGTTGGCAAGGGTTAGAAATGCCCTAAACATACAAACAGTCCTACAAAGTTGGACACTCGCTAAGTAGGTTTGTTGTTTGTATTTCGAGTGATTTTATACATCCTTTCAGAGATATCGAGAGTCGTGCTAAATAACACTGTGCACACTACCTACTATAGGTATGAAACATGTTGAGGAATATGTTTAAATAAATTAATATTCTTACTGTTGCTAGTCAATTCATTTACGAAAATATCATGTATGTACGTAAAAATTTGCACTTGATTCATAAAAACAGTGACAGACACAATTTTAATCTAAGAAATATTAATAACATAGGTGTTGCCTATTCGAGACTGAGTAAAGTTAAGAAGTCATTTATGGGGCAGTGTGTAAAATTCTATAACAAAATACCCCAAAATGTGACTAGTTTGCCAGAAAACAAATTCAAAATGCATGTGATTTTTTTTTTATGCTCTAAAGGGTATTACAAAATACTTTTTTTTAAATTTAATAATTAGATTATGTAAATGATAATGATATATGGACATGTATAGATCCTCCAGCTCACAATTTTATTGTTGACATGAATTGTAATAGAATTTAAGATTTTATTTAAAAAATGTGTTGAAGCGAGTTTCTTTTGGGCTCGACGTTTCTTCTCGCTTCGCAAACACTTCCCGAAACGTTGAGTGTACAAGTCCCGCGTGGTAGGGACTTTGTACTGGGTAGAAAAAAATATTGACGATTTAAAAGCATGTGTAAAGCATCTACTTAAAAAAAATTGAGTTTGAGTTTGAGTTTGAACAACGCTCATCTCAGCCCGACCTATGCAATTCAATTGTCTCAAATGATTTTACACGTGTGGCAATATGGCTTACTTTTCCAAGATATCGAAAGTTGTGTTAAGTAAAACTGCATTGCCGCACTACCATAAGTATGAAACAACGCTCATCTTAGCTCACCTCACGCTGATGTTAGATCCCATATGCAATGTACAATAATTGTATCGAATAATTTCACACTGTGACAATTGGCTTACCTTTCTGAGTTGTGCTAAGTTGCAATGTACTACTTCACTACCATATGTATGAAAAGACGTTCATCTTAGCCCGCCTCATGTTGGTTGGATCCCGTATGCAATGCACAACTAACACATCACTGTCACTTGTCTCCGCTGCGGCCCGTCGCGTGGGGGCGGGCGTTCTCATTTCCTACAGGCTTTCTACTCCCCTCTATACGAGTATATCGCTAGTTAGCAGCGACTACGTCAGTGACTATGTCAATGACGATGTCAGTGACAGCTCCAAGACCTTTACGTATTGCAGTTACAGTGTAACAGAGAGTGCAGAAACACAGTAGCGGTCAGATTCGATTTTGGATGGAGTGAATAGGGTAGTTTACTGCTAGTCGTCCGAGTTACTTTTTATAAATTTCAAAAATGAAAATTTGTTTTACAAGAGTTTGAAATAGTAACCTACGATGTCATAATTTCGTGTAAGTCGTCTCCGTACTTAATACAACATTTTATAAATAATAAATTGCACAAGTAATGAAATTCCAAGCTAGTAAGTTTTCCTAATGTTTAATTAAAAGAGCTATTTAGTGAAAAATATTGAAAATGCAGTCAATTATCCTATTAAAAATAAGGCACCCACTGTACAGGTGTATACATTTTGTAGTAGGACACGTCGGCTTTCCATAGATTGTTGTTTCGATTTTATTCAAACCGAAGTTGGTCTTTTGGTCGGTTTGCGATCATGATAAATCTTGGGTCATATTTTGTGTTTAAAAATTCGTTGCGAAAAAACTTCTATCTGCATAATAACTACCGCCATTGCTACTGTAATTAATACTGACAGTATGATTTAAAATCGTGGCCCAAATCTCACCAAAGTGCGCACTAAGCCGAAAATAGAAAATAGCAACCGTCGACAATAGCGAGAGCGAATCGAATGTGAATTTTGTTTTATTTTCATGGTGCATTTGTTCAATCAAATTAATTAAGGCGCTCAAATAAACACTCAGAGCGCGCTAAAGTAGACAGCGCGTGCGAGATATTGCCCATTTTGGTTGTTATTTAATTCGAATTAATGAAACAAGGTTCTACGTGTCTCACAGTGCTGTAGGCATAATACCATGTTGTCTGCGTTAATTGTTTTTGCGGGAAGCTCTCGCCTGTTTTCGACGCGCCCTACTGTGGGCGGCCTATTATCAACCAATTAATTAGTTCCACTAATTTTGTGGAAATGTTTTCTTTTCCCTCGTTTACTTGATTAGGTATAAGAAAATTATGGAAAATACTACTGGCTGTCCATGACTTTGCAAGAAATGTCTATACGTGCGGAAACAGTTCCGTATTTAGACTCATTATAAAATGACAGTATTTTTTTGTTTGAGATTTTACGCTAAATTCGCAAAAACTTTTATAAATTTGATCACAGAGCTGTATGAACAGTCTATAATTTTTTTTCTATTTTAACAAAATATTAGAACTAGTTATAATCTTTCAGTTTCAGATTAGAAGCCTATCTCAAGGTACCATTTCTATCTTTTTAGGGTTCCGTAGCCAAATGGCAAAAAACGGAACCCTTATGGATTCGTCATGTCTGTCTGTCTGTCTGTCCGTATGTCACAGCCACTTTTTTTTCCGAAACTATAAGAACTATACTGTTGAAACTTGGTAAGTAGATGTATTTTGTGAACCGCATTAAGATTTTCACACAAAAATAGAAAAAAAACAATAAATTTTGGGGGCTCCCCATACTTAGAACTGAAACTCAAAAAAATTTTTTTCATCAAACCCATACGTGTGGGGTATCTATGGATAGGTCTTCAAAAATGATATTGAGGTTTCTAATATCATTTTCTTCTAAACTGAATAGTTTGCGCGAGAGACACTTCCAAAGTTGTAAAATGTGTCCCCCCCCCGTAACTTCTAAAATAACAGAATGATAAAACTAAAAAAAATATATGATGTATATTATTATGCAAACTTCCACCGAAAATTGGTTTGAACGATATCTAGTAAGTAGTTTTTTTTTAATACGTCATTTACCTTTCATTCAAGTTACAACGAACTACAAAAACTTTTATATTATGTTACTTGCTGCTACGGAACCATTCATGGGCGAGTCCGACTCGCACTTGGCCACTTTTTTGTTAAAGCCTTCATAACCGTGAACGTGAAGAGTAAGTACCTACGTAAGTATCGAGGAGTATCGCTAACCACGCTGCCGTTAGGCGCTGCGAGCACAAAATTATTTGCTCGTTTGCAGATAAAGCCTTTATCGTCGACTACACAGGTTGCGAGGTGGCGAACACCCTAACACTCTTCTCGAATGTAAATGATACAGCTATTGTGCACGTACTGTGTCTGAGTATAATGACACGTGATGTGGAAATTCTTGCCAGCAACATTTTTAAAAGGAGATTGCGATTTTTTCAATAACATCTCGAAACAAACAAAAAAACAGAAGAATCTTTTTACCCCACTGTCCCGAAATACCTAATGTTCACGGGTTTTGGTATTTATATATTTTTAATTAAGCTTCTATCTAAATGTCACGCCAAGATCCATTTATATGACACAATGGATCTTGGCGTGCGGGAGGTTTTTAGATTCACACCTAACCCCCTAAATGTCATAGCATATATTTTAAACAGTCGACACAACAACTAAAGAGGCAGTGGGTGGGGCACATAGCTCAGATGGTTGTTAGGGTAGAAAAAAATCTCGAGTGGTGACCGCGCACCAGAAGACGTAGCATAGGCCTCCCACTCGGTGGACCGATGATCTGTTAAAGGTTTCGGGAAGCCACTAGATGCGGGCAGCGCAGGATCGGTCAGAATGGAAATCCTTGGGGAAGGCTTTTATCCAGCAGTGCATGTCTTTTGGCTGATGGCGATGAGGCAATGAATTTATGTTTAACGGAGTTCGAGCATTTACTGTAGAACAAGTACTTTCAAATACAGAATCCAAGTAGGCATTTAAACAAATTGATGAACAAAATTTATAATCTAATCTTCTTCTTCCGCGGTCCGTCAATACTGAGGATCGCGACGACAAATAAAATCTCTCCATTGGCTGTGGTAAAAGGTGCTATAGGTTGCGCTCTGAATGTATCCATCGGGGAGGTGCTCTGCTCCTGGCTCGATTGCTTTTCATCTGAACTAGGATTAGTTGTCAAACTATGCCTAGACGTACACTATGCCCTAGCATTATATGTCCGAAGACGCAAAAGGTCCGATTGGCAGATTACTGAAAGCCTATTTGTGTTGTTTGCTTATTGCAATACTGTTCATTTGTTCTCGTAGCGGTTCATGGAACTCCGAGAAGCTTTCTCTGTCAACACATTTCAAAAGCATCGATCTTTCCGCTAGAATTGCTCTTACAGCATCCGGTTTCTGCTTGCCCGGAATCTAATCTAAATGTAATCCTTTGTTTAACATAGTTTTTAATTATATTTGTAGAATGAAGAGTTTGATTAGAAGCAGCAAGTTCATTTTGATTCTTATGTGCCTATGTAGTTTCTCAGAGAAAGTTGTTTAGTTTCATGAAATTTGAATGAATTTAAAAGTTTCAGCTGATTTTGTGAGACCAATGAGTGTAATCATTAAGAACATTCAACGAGTTTCTAAATTTAAAACCTAAATCGTTTCTCGTAGGATCTATGTAAAACAAAAAATCATTAAGAACAGGCAACAAATAAACAGGATTCGTCCTTGCCCCGGAAGCAAACAGACGATAAAGTTTGATAAGCTCGGCCGGCTTGGTTTCAAACCACATTATTTATTCACCCCGTGTGATCACTAAAGCGTTGAGCGTTGATTAACTTATTATCTGTTAACTAAACTTGCTATTTCTCATGTCACACTATACTACAATACGAGCATTCATTATTTAGTTGCTTTTACTCAGTCACAAAAACAAATCAAAAAGGTTCTTCAAAAGAATTTGTGTCTCCATAAAACTTTTTTTAAGGCCGCGATTTTCTTTCTTATTTAATCCAAGGCGAGGGCAATGATTTTTTTATGTATTATTTACAGACAGCTTGATGGATTTTGTAGTACCTACGTTAGATCTGTCTTGAGCCCCAGATTGATATGGAAATGAAATGAAATATTTATTTTCCAGAGTACATCAATACATTTTATGCATTTGGTAGTGTCAAAGATGTATGAGTAGAGTAGTTTTATTTCGGAGATGATAGTCAGGTTCTAGGATAGACCGTTTTGAGTTATAGTTACTTATCGACGTAGAAAGTTTCTAAGTAGTGAAGAAACTTTGAAGATTACTGGAAGATTTCAGTATATCAGGCATTTGTACAGTCAGAGATATAATATAGCTCGCTTATACATAGTGTGGTTTGTGATGATTTTTTTAAGGCGCCATTATGGGGTACTACCGAATGCCTATATCATATTTGTTAAATCCATAAATGATACACAAATATTTCATTCCAATTATTCAAGCGTAATCAATTACAAATGTAATTGTATCATACACACAGCCAATTACGACAGATTGTAATTAATATTCCATGTAAATTGTTACTTTCACACATGGTAATTATTTATTGTTTGTATTTAGAACCGCGATGAGTCAAATAAAATCAATAGGTTATATGGCTGCTAGTTAGGCGAATCGCACACTGAGGCGGTTTCTGACCGCGGCGGTAGCCGCCGCGGTTGGAAAATGTACAGGTCGCGTCAAACTTTAAGATCGCTGAAGGGTACTGAGTGGGGGAAGTGTGCGTTTACTTGGAATCCTCATGCTCGAATGTTGATATTCTGATTATGCCAATATTTATTGTCTAATTGTGCCCAACGGAAAAAATGTGCTATCGTAGTTTCAGAGAAAATCGAGTTTTTCACTGAGGCTGCTAGCGGAATGTTTCGCTGGCAGCCTCATCTCTGGAACCAAGGAACTACTTCGAAATTCGAGCATGAGGATTCTAAGTGAACGCACACTTCTCCCACTCAGTACCTTTCAGCAATCTTAAAGTTTGACGGGACTTGTATAGAAATGTATGTAGACGCGGCGGCTACCGCCTGGTACGCGGTTGCCCGCCAACCGCGCTAGTCTTGCACACGGGCTAGCGCGGTTTTCATACATTCGGGCGATTATCACATGGGCCGCGGTTGGAAACCGCCTCCCGTGTGATAATCGCCTTATCTGAATAGGGTATTTGACACAATCAAAATTAAACTGAAAAATATTCTTCACTAAACAGCATTTGTCCTAGAATAGCGAAAAATATTATTCGATTCGATGTTTATGTTATTGTACTAGAACTTCTTTAACTTTATTACTTCTTGATTTGTGTGTCTACTTCGTCCGCAGGTTTTTCTCCCAAGGGTTCGAACAGAATATCAGCGCTGTGGTTATGAGCTTTATAGCCACAGCACTATGCTGAGTTCGGGCCTTTTCGGCAACATGCATGTATTAATTGGTGCATGTATTGAATTGTTTCCTCACTAGTTTATAAGATCTTTTGATTTATGTTTTGTTCTATTTTCTTTGTTATGTTGCTGAATAAACTTTTTTCTTTCTTTCTTTCTTTCTTTTAGTACAGTTTTAATTTTATATTCATTACAATCAGAAAATAAGTTCGTCAAAGACTGTGACGTCACACGTCAGTAACACGAACAATTTCAGAACAAAATGTCGTTTTTGGCAGTTGATAAAAAGTCACTCAAATGACTAGTAGTCAAATACCGCATTACGATACTTTTTATTGAATGTCAAAAACGATATTTGATATGCGACCATTGAGCCACGAGCTTTTCTGTAATAAAGAAAAAAACACTGCATACGTAATGAAGATCCATGCAAGCAAGATTTTCTACGATTTCAATAAAAGAGCTTTGAGTAATATTTTTATTTATTGTGTCAGATGGTAAAAGGCTGACGGCCCACCTGATGGAAAGCGGGATTCGCCGCTTATCAGCATCTATACCCCAGAAGGGTTATCAAACCTTGCCGATCTTGAGAGCTAAGGTGGAATAATACATGCATCATAATTTATTTTTATGCAGTCATCTACCCTAATCTCAATTATTTGGATTTGAGTTATCAAACCTTGCCGATCTTGAGGGCTAAGGTGGAATAATACATGCATCATAATTTATTTTTATGCAGTCATCTACCCTAATCTCAATTATTTGGATTTAAGTTTCATGTACCTTATTATCGGATTATTATTATCGGACGGTAAAAAGTTGAAACAATCAAAAATATGATATACTACATGTGTAAAAATATAAGTAACAAGTGACTTTTTAGTTATTCTTTATGACTTTGCAAAAAATGTGTTCTCATTTTAATACTTCACTTCAAGGTTTTTGTTGTTTATGCATAGCTAGATATAGAGGAGTGGCTGCGACCACGCCATCTTGAAAGAGCTTAAATAAATGTCAGTGTGCTAATCGCCTTGTTTCCGTTAACCCGTCCCTCCGATACATAACAGTTTTTATAATTTTAAATAACATACATTTTTATGCGTTGTAACGTTTTGGACTAAATACTCAACGTTAAATATATGGATATGGTTTTATCTGAAATAAATGCATTATATTATTATTATTTTCAGTATATTTTTTACTACTCTGTCCCCTTGGCCCTGGGCGAAGTGGCAGGAGCTACTCCAGCAGAAGCACAATTCGCTGGAGGTCAGCGCCACGAGGAGAGAAAGCGTCATACAATCCGGGCGTTGTCGAGGAGGACTGCCTTTTACATAGCCGCTATTATCGGTCTGCCTCGAAGTCCCAGCCGCCTAAGGGTACGATCCATTTACAGACAGGACTACAGAAATGATTTCAGAGTATCGCACTTACCACATAGCCGTAACCTCGTGCGCCAGGTTAAGGTACCGCGTCTTTTTATCGGCGTCAGCTTGCACGAGGCTTTCGTCGTGTGGAATAGTGATATCCACCAAACACACCCTGTTTTGTCGGAGCTCTTCGATTATATAACCAGTCACTTCATGATCTGGCTAATTTCTGTGATCTGGCCACGGCACGGAAGAGAATAGACGAGGATGAAGATAGGACACTTGCTAAGGCACGACCCCTTCTTTAGGAACATAATGGAGGGAAAGATAAATGGAGTGAGAGGAAGGGGAAGAACAAGACGGAATTATTCCAAACAGGTGAAGGAAAAGGTTGTGGTCGTGTCCTACCAGGATGTAAAAACGTTGGCCGAAGATACAGAACGATGGAGTATGCTTCACCGACAAGAGCCAGTCTCTTAAATATCAGACAGATCAGACGGGCCACGGCATGTACATTGTGACGGAGGATCAACTGGTGTTACAAAACAAGCCAACTACCTGTTAGCCGCCTAGTTGCTGCCTTGACCTGGATAAGAGATGATCCCGTCGTACTGCACGTACGAACGTAAACGTAATAAATAGTAACCATAGATAACCAAACTCACATATAAACGTAACAAATAGGAAAACTGATAACTAAATATGGGGCCTTATCAAAACTTTTGGTTCTGGAATTATTATTATATTAATATACCTAATTTGTTTATATGATAAATATTGTTTTCAGTATTTACCATATTTTTAAGGAAAATTAATTTACAATCAATATAAGCATATATTTTTTTTAGTTTTCTATCATACAGGATGTTAAATAAAACCGAAAAGATATCATGTATATCTTTTTATGGTCATTCACTAGGGCATGTTTGTTCTATAACTTTTTCAAACTGTAAAACGTACCTCGCATACGTTCTATAAAGGGTAGACGGAAGAAAAAATACAGCAAAGTTATGGAACAAAAGTTGTTCTGTTTCATGAATATATGAATCCTATGGGGAAGAAAACTGACAAAGCTCGCCGATAGAGGCGCTGATATCGCTTGACTCATACTAACTGTCAAAAGGTATCTGTAGAAAAAAATTTTTACGTGAACTAAACATAAGATTATTAAAAAAATGCCGCGTTGTGTGGCGATTGGTTGCAATAATAATGGAAATCATTAATTTCCTAAAGATTCACGGATGAAAAAGACGTGGGAAAATTTACGTTTTCAATTATGTACTTTTCAACTTCGCCTTTAATTGAGGAACAGTCCAAGTCGCATACATTTTCCATTTAACAATTTTACAGAAAATAAACTAATTTATAACACCTCAATAATAAAAATCGCGGAACTAATAATAATTGAAAGTTGTTATGAGTCAAGCGTCCGTAGCGCCATCTGCAAATAGCTTTGCGTTTTCTTCCCCATTATGACGTTACGCTTGCAAATTACGCGGCACTAAATAGAAGACTGGGTCTTTATACGAGTACGCTACTTAAAACTTCGCTATATGTATACGAGAAGGAAATGATAATAAATACCGTATTTGTTTGTTTGTAGGTTTCTAAATTCTTTATTGTACTTACAACACAGTTCTTTACATATACAAAAGTAAAATAAGTACAAAGGCGGACTTATTCCATAAAGGGATGTCTTTCAGCCAAGTTTCTAAAACAATTTTCTACCAGCTTCCGAAGAGTATTTATGTACCGTAAAGACAGCTATCGGTACTCACCAGTAGATAAGGATTTGTAGCCAATAAGAGTCCGAGAGTGGTTTGTTTTGCAAACGAACGAACGGAAACTACTCCATTACTGCTGTTTAACCAGTATTTCCCAGCTCCTAATAAAGTTAATGTATGTTTTTTTTACGTACTTTCTGTTTTCTTGGAAAGATCAAAGGTGAACAACCTTCTTACCCTTGCTTGGCTTATCGTGTCATTTAGGTAATGCGACTAATGCGAGAAATCACTTGGGGCCACCAGGGACTCCAAAATTTTAAAACCTGTATTTCATTTATTTCTTAAAAGGACCAACAAATAAAAAAAAAAGAAATCTAGGATTATGTTTCACTTAATACACATCCATAGCGACTTTATATTTTATGACTGTAGTGAATAACTCACTTAGCAAAATTAAGTAGAAAAACTAAATCTGCACAATTTTTTTAACCTTGCGCTTTCAATGACCTTACGCAATGACAAGGCGAGGCCGAGGGTTTAAATTGATCATGAAAACCTTCTTGATAACAATACCTTAAATGACGTCATAGCAGTAGGACGCAGATTTGATTCCCGGCTGGGTACAAATTAGCACTAAGTTTGATTCGTGGTAGAGCATTTAATATGCCAGCCTGTTCTATCGTAACATTTCTACTAAGTATCAGTGTTGGCAACTGTGTAATTCGCATTATTTTATACCATCAGGTGAGATGATGCGAAGAAATCACTAATTATAAAAATTAATGACCGGCTAAAAACCGGATTTTTTCAATATTTTTCCTGTATTCTATACTTGATTCTGCGTAACCCCTTAAAATTTCAAACGCACTTTTGTAACACTCTGTATAGTAATAATTTCTCAGCTGATTGTTTGGGAAAACCAAGAATTTTTACAATCTCGGAATTTCTAAAGCAGAAGTTTTTAATAACAAATGGAAGATATCTATTACACCTTTTTTGGGACACCATAATCATGATACTAAGGTGCCTATATTTTTTTGCTCTTTGATCTTTTAACTGACTGAGGTTGCATTTCATATTTCATAAAATATAATTTACGAGTATTATTGTAGGCAGGCCTTCCACTCGGTGGACCGATAACCTGGTAAAGGTTGCGGAAAGCCGCTGGATGCGGGCAGCGCAGGACCGGTCGTTGTGGAAATCCTTGGGGGGAGGATGGATCATAATATTATGATCCGCCAATTTTGTATATAAGGGAATCCGAAACTATTCTTGCCAATTGAATATAGTTTCCTTGGGGAAAGTTATTCTAGTTTTTTAACTCTTAAGTTTTGTGAGCAGAAACCACTGTTAAAAATTTTTCAGTTACCTATTTTAGAAGGACTATTATATTTCAAATGCCAGCCTCAAGTGTAGGCTGGCATTGTTCTTTTGTAGTTAATTCATGCTGTGCGTACTAAGTCCCGAGTGCAGCCCCGTACACACTGTGCATATTAGATTACACCCCGCCGCGTTCTCTCCTGCCTGGCTCCCAGCTTGCCCTATAATATTACGTCATATAAACCCAGTGGGTCGTGCCAGGGCTGGCGGAAATATTAGGGCCCCAGGACTCGTGTAGTGTGGAAATCCTTGGAGGAGGCCTTTGTCCAGCAGTGGACGTCTTTTGGCTAATGATAGTGATGATGATTCGTGAGGCTCATGAACAGCTAAGCAGGATGGAAGCAAATGCAAAACTGGAAAAAATATGTCTGTCTTCGAATTCTTCGGAATATTGAGTTATAAATTGATCAAAATTATTGTTATCAGACTATTAAATTTCTACTAGATAATATTATAAAAATACAATTTAAATTCTCGCCTACAAAACAGTAGTTAAAAATAATGAACTGATTAATATGAATGACACTAAACTAAAACTTAGAGGCTTCTAAATCTTCTAATTTAATGTTTTTTTAAGATTTTTAATATCGGGTTAAAGATCTTTATTATATCTCAAGAACATTATGATAAATGATATATTTTAAAAATGGGGGCCCCTTATTCACACATCTTGTCCACACATGTCCATTATTCTTTGCCTTTACTGTTTACTGTACCCCAAATTTCTTCGCGCATGAGAAAAATCTTTTTGGCATGAAAATAAAATAAACAATATTTATTCATGAAAGCCCGCAACCCTCTTTATCGTTTTTCTGAATTTCATATTTTAAAAGAAGAATAAATATAACATTGTCCGTACAGATGTTGTAAAACAGAAGCAATTTTCATAAATCATTCTGTTGCAGAATAACAGATACAATATTGCAAAATATTAATTTTTATTTCATGAATAATAAAATAACTATCAGTTTAGCTATAACGGACCGCCGCGCCGCCGCCGCGCCTCAATCTTTATGGTAAGTGCTTGATGCGTTTTTTTTTGTATGAAGCACTATGAAGAGTTCTAAAAGGTTTTCAGTAGGATTACTAGAAGGCCCATATAACACCTATTTTGTTATACCTAGTATGAAATAATATAAATCACAGGATAAATATTTCTTAATACAAACTTCAGAAATACCATGGAGCTCTTAGTTGAATTATACCTAAGTATAGGTAGACTTATCTTCAGTACTAAGATTTTATGAATTATCAGCTTCTGCGCCGTAGTATGGTCTTGATAGGGTTTAATAATTTTAAAGTTCCCGCAGGATCTGCAGATCTACACTTACACTTTTTTTCACTTCACTTCAGATTCAAATCAGACGAAATGTAAACAAACGTGTCGTCTACGATAAATCAATGTTACCTCTAACCTTTTAACCACAGATTATGGAATGGAGGATCTGACAAGTTTTTGAAAACTTTATATATTTTTTAAATTCATGTCATGATGTGAACTTTTATGTTGTACCAGCATTGCTTTTTGCAACATCTTATAAAGGAGGTAACACAACTGAACCTAAAGTAACAGTTACTATACCTGTGATTGCAATAAAGTATATGAATGAATAACACATTACTTTGTGTTGGATTTTTCAAGAAAATCCCAAGATGGTAATCTTTGGTGCACAAACTAAACTAAAGGATACCATTATGTTAATCAAGTTTATGTGAATATTACTGCGAAATAATTGGAAATTTGTTAATAATTACGAATAAGAGGATTGTTTACATTTCGCCTCATTCTCTGCAGGGAAAATATTGCGAATTTAGTTGCTTTGAAACCGTCTGATGATCTGATGGACGCTGCATGCGACTTAAAATCACATGTATTATATTTAAGTAATATGTAAAGAATTTATAAGAAAAATACGGATAAATAGCAAATTACGCAGCGAAATATTGAGCAATGAAAATAATCCTACATCAGTTCTGTGGATTTAAAAAGTGTAAATCTTATTACCACATTATTCTTCTGGGTACAATACCTAGTTACAAGGCTTTTAAAACCTTCTCACTTTTACGCAAAATTTCTAATTACCGTTGTTGTCACTTACTTTGCTTGTGAGCAAATACCGATGTACCTTTTTAGATTCTTTCACAATCATTACTCCTACGCAACAGGGTTTTCCTAGTATATTCATTTTGCTTGGCCACGGGCAATCTCATCAGTCCACATTACGAGCCCATCACAATGATTGAAAAGGCTTCAGTGGTGAATTTATTGAGGTGCCCAACGGTTGGGGTGGTTCTTTGGCCGACCGCCCCTTTTCGGCGACAATTAGGTCAAGGGATCTCTGGCTTACAAGGAGCATTCCTATTCCCGTCTTAGAGCCTTAAAGATCTTAGTTACGAGTTCTGTCAGAATACAGTTAGTTTTGATTATCTTGGGGGTTTGTTAAGTGCATCCAAATTATAAGGGAAGTCAGGCGGATTAATATATATATATATATATATATATATATATATATATATATATATATTATGTTGTTTATTCTCATTTCCACCCAGCTCCGCTTTGGTGTATCCACAGTCTTAAAAACTAGACATCGTTAATGTATATGTCGTGGCTAGATCATAAAATTGGCCAGATGATGAAATGACTGGCCAATTTTATGATCCGAAAGCTCTAGGCTAGGTTAGGTTCCCCCCGTCGTGCTGCCACCTAGGGGGCTTGCGTGTCCTTATGATAGGGCTTTCCATACCGGACAGGCTTGAAGTGAGGCACCAGATCCCCCCTTGCTTCCAGACAGTAGACTGGGCTTTGGAGGGTGCGGTCAGCGTTCGAGTGCACCCTACAAAAGCGGTAGGCAGACTTTCTGCCCTTCACCGAGGTGGGCCGCCTTTATGGGTGGCAGTCGCCGGTTGGGGACTGGACGTAAAGGCTCTGCCGATTTTCCAGTCCCCTGCCATTCAGGCGATGCACGGGAACATGGATTTTAGTTGGTAGGTCTGCCCGACCGTTAGGGCGGGAGTCCAACATAACCCTCTTCGCCTCCCCAAGCAAGAGGATATGCAAGGGTATGCATGAGCATTTCTCATCATCAAAAGGTTAGATTACTAGTGTTGACTCTGTTTTGTCTGAGCTCGACGATATGGCCAGTTCCTTTGATCTGGCCACGACACAGATATTATACCTAAAGAAAGGCCACGTTAATCCTTACTGCCATTCATTATTTCAGTTTTAAGACGTACTTACAGAGCCCTCCAGTCGTAAAATAAATGGGTAACACCATGGTGAAATAAAATGGGGATAAAACACCTTTACAGGTGGTTTAATTATCGTAGCTGAAAGTGAGAATAATGAGTATTTTTCTCGCTAATACAAAGGTTGTTATAAAAATTATGAGCGCGTCGAGGGTTTTGATTACTTCGTGGAAATTCTTAGGAGTTCTTGAAATTGTATGCTATCATTTTGAGAAACTAACCGGCAATTTCAAAATAATTTTATATCTGTAACCCGTAATTAGATTTAGATTAGATTAGATAGATTAGAATTAGATAAAATATATCTATGTCAATACCTTTCCATATCTTAACTGAAACCTATAAATACAGGATGTTAAAAAGTGCGTTTGAAATTTTAAGGGCTTACTCAGAATCAATTATGGAATACAGGATTTTTTAACAGCCTGTATAGTTAGTAGAAATAATACCAGTCCTGTTCACAGAGTTCGTATAAGTATAAAGGTCACTTCGAGAAAAATACTTGCGGCAACGAACGACATCGATTGTGTATTTTCAATAAATCATAGGAAATTTAAATTACTTACTTTCATATAAAAAATACTGCAAGACTGTACTTATCAGTTTTTATTATGTTCTTCGCCTCAACCTACAATGTACGTACTTACCGATTATAATCATGCTCATCATTATCCGGTTTGCAAAACAAGAATTTCATAGGCTTCAGTTCTCAACGTTCCCCTTCAAAAGACGATAATAAGCGAACAAGCGGAAAAACGATGCAAAATGCCCAATAATACGAGTACGCAGCCGTCGGCTCAGAAAATAAAAACAAGTTCATAACACCGGGTAACCGGGTATAACAGGATTCTCCTGACAACGCTCGGTTGAAGGATAGATAGAACAAAGGGCGCAATTCGAGGGCAAAGTGCGCTCAACTGATCCACTGGGTGATCCTAGAGCAGATCCCGAAACAAAATACGACTGTTTGTGTACAGTCTCGGCCTTCAATTATCACTAATTACAGATTTTTTGTTTTGTCTGCCCTAGAAATAGGATATTGTTTTTCAGGTACACGGTTGTAACAAAAAGGTACAGAACTCTTTAGTCATAATGACTAAAGAGTTCTGTACCTTTTTATTTGAACAACTTTTTACGGATTTGAGGAAATTTGAAACCTCTTAAAGCTCTTCATAAAATTGATCAGCTTTTTGGCCAATTGCAACAGATCCCTCAGACTTTCAGTAATTTTGAGTGTAGCGAGTGTCGTGTCCTGCCTGTCCTTTATTCATTGCCGCGGCGTATAACTTTAGATTTAAACGTAATTTAATTAACATTTTCTATTTGTTCAAAATGTAAAAAAAACTTTCTTAATTATTATATTATTATATATTGATAAAAAGAGTGTATTATTTTATTTGTAACACTGAAGCTTAAACTTTCTGTTGATGGAAGCAGTGCTATACTATGGATATAAAATAACAAATTGTATTCGCACTACGAATTACTAGTGCGAATACAATTTGTTATTTTATGTTATGTGCACGTAACGTAACATAATCTAGTAACGGAAATAAAAAATACCCGATAAAATTTCAACAAAAATTGTTCATTATAGTAAAAGTCATATTGAAAATTTTGCTTGATATTTTTGTACAACCCTGTATTGGGCGCATGATAACTAATATCCCATTAGTGTGGCAGAATAAGTTATGTATGGCGCAAGCTGTACACACAGGGTTAACACTCGAATTCATGCGTCACGCGCGCAGGGGCCGCGTGTAACTACTTGAAATCGAGTTTGGATTGCTTTGGGATGCTTTGGGTTAGGGTGTATCCAGTGAAGGCATGGCTGCCTATTTTCTAAATTGACTAATGGAAATGAAATGAATCTAAACACTATATACGAAAACAGCGTAAAGACATCTTATAAATTTGTATAAAAATGCGATATCAAGAAAGTTGCAGAAGAAAATTCGCGCAGTTTGTTATCTTATTTCTTTTTTAGTAGAAGAAAATATATTTTTCATGTAACTTCCAATTTGCAATTGAATTGGAAGGTTACAGTTTTATTTTCTTTGCTTTTATGTTCTTTAGGAAAAGCGTAATGATCAGCATCCACATGGACTGCTTCTTGCTTTTACATAGTCAATAAGGGTGTAACAAGCTGTTTTCCCGGAATTTTGTCAATTTAGTACGAGATTACACCCTCCATTAATAACCACAGCATAGAGCTAAAAATATATATTTATTTCATCACCTGTTCAGGCAACTATTTGTATATGCTTCGATTTCGAAATATTAACAAAAAAAAAACATCACATGTGTAAATTGAACATTTAATATGTATTGTAAAGAGATAAAATTTCACATCTTGTAAATACTTCGATATTTCCATATTCCTAATACAGCAGAGCGTATGGTTCGAACATAAAACACAAATATCTAAAGATACATGTAATATTATTTTATTTAAACACTCAATTCTTTTATCTACTTTCAATTTAACTAGTGCACGTAATAATTGTATATTTTTATACATATACAGGATGGAAGGTTAAATTGAACAGATTTTTTTAGTTGCGTTTCATGAGCAGAAGTATATTCATTGAAGTTATAGTTTTATAAGTATTGTATTCATATTTCTTTTTTTTCCAAATTATATAATGGTAAATATAATAAAATAACCTCATAATAAATACACAAGAGCTTTGCTCTTAAATATAAAAAGAATTATAAATATTCATTATCAAACTTAGAAAACAGATTGTACGAAAACTACTAAAACATAATTTTGACATATTTTTTTATTTTTTTTAGTTTATTTTATCCATTTTCATAATTTGATTGGTAGTATAAAATTTATATATATGACAAATTGTTTTAAATAACGTAATTCATTGATTTACTATATTAATTGACTCGACAATATGACATTTTTATGAATAATGTGTACACATGTAGCATACAAGCATAAATGTAGAGTGTACTAAACTTTGTACTAGGTAGAAAAAGTACACTTTAAATAAGGTTTTAAAGCATCTACTTCAATAAAAACGTTTCTAAATTTTGAACTGATAATGGTAGTATTTAACTGTTCACCAAAAAACGGGGAAAATTATAGTGATTCTAATTCTCATTATATGTTGTTTGCTTGCTTGATTGATCGGCTGGTTAATTTGTAAAGAAATTTGAATAGTGGAAATCATTTTAGATACTTATATTTATATGTAGTTTTCTGAGGTACAGTTAAATATTTCCCATTAATAGCTACTCAAGTTAACAAATATAATATACCGGATTAAATAACTACTCGTACCTACGTAAGTACTTATCTAAATTACCAAAAAAAAACACGTTGACCAATAACTATGTTTAACTTACATTACATTTAATTATATAAAAGAGTATATAGCAATAAGGAAGACATCGATAGCCTGTTTAAATTTCTTCATCAATGTAGAAAATACAGCTTATATATTAAAAAATCTTTACTTTATTTCATTAAATATTTTCTACAAATAGCGCACTCCGATTTTTACAACCACGGGTGTAAAAATAAGTATATTATTTAGTCGTTTAAGAAAAAATATTAAGAAAACATTTGCAAAAATGTTCAGCGTTTCATAATGATACCTGAACGTTTGCCACTTTTCCATTGTATTCTAATATGCCAATAATTTAGATATACTTACATATCATACAAACAAAGTTTAAAAGATCAAAAAATACAAGCTAGATGAAATCTGAACTCTGCATATACTAAAAATACGTTTAATGTACAATTAATGTAATTTGTTGACAGTATTTAAGATTACACGGATTAAAATAAGAGTGAGTTGAAAATTTTTTTGTTTATTAAAATAAAAAGTTCCAAGGTACATATTTTAATATAAATAAGCAGGATTCGATCCGAATCTGGCATGTTCTTTGTAAATGAAATATAAACTTTTTGGTGGTACAAAATACTATGAAGATATGGAAACGCGAGGTTACTGGCGATTTAAAAAAAACAATGAAGAGGTGGCGAATAAACAACTATAAACAAAATTCAAATGAAGACAAATAGGGATGTACAATGTAAATTATATCATTAGGGATTGTATAGTGAAATGATTGTTCTAAAATTATCTGCTAATAGAAAGATGACGGTTCAACAGAGTTGTATAGTTGCAAATAATAGGTAATAATAATTACATTTCCAATTTTCTCGACAAGGTTGCACATTTGATTTTTCAAAATTTATAAATTATTACCCGACCGCCCAAGCGGAGGACAATGTTTTTCGGATGTATGTAGTCTGTTTACTTACTACATTACTTTTTTTATAGTCGAGTATTAAATCGGTTAAATTGGTTAGATTAATAGTGGTTTAATTTGATGCACTTTTTATCAGATACTTTTGACTTCATTTTATAATGACTTAAACATTAAAAGGACATTTATTAGATACCTAATTCTCTGATCTTATATAAGCTTTTTCGATTTTCTTCTGTAGTATTTCATTAATTACATGTATTTATTACAGATACCACATTTCACACCACATATTATTTTTACATTTATTTTGTATGTTGTTTTACAATTATGTAATTAATGTCAACAATTTTTTTTAAAAATTTCAATCGACCTTTCACTTAGACTTTCTCCTCAAATTCACAACATTTAATATAAACATTACAAATGTAGTTTATATTTTAATTAAAATACGTGACTCACTTCTAACCATGATATGTTTTGTTACGCGATTGCTCCTCTATAAATCCTTAACAAGCAGTTTACAATTAAAGGTTTATTTATTTCTAACTCGTAGTTTAAAAAAAAATTAATGTTTATGTTATGAGTTGTATTCGTAAATTTACCAGTATTAAATGTTGAGTATTTCCGGTTTTTTTTTTGGGTGTTTTATGTTTATTTAAAATTTATTTTATTATGATTTTATCTTGTTATATAGGCATATGTTTTACAGAATTAAAAAAATTGTACATATTCATAAAACTTTCGTTTAAAATCATAATATATGTAGGTTTACATATTTTTTTGTGTGTAACTTAACCCGAAATTTAGATAAATATTTTTTAAATATAAAATTCTCCAAAAAAGAAATGTTCACTTTAAGCTGCTTTTAAGCAACATCGTTCTAAAAAAATCCATTTTACAGTTTCTCAGAATGTCACTGTCGTGCCTTTTAACACGAACTCCCTAAATATCACGATGTTTCTATGAGTTACGGGGATTTCTGGGGGATCATACAAAACCCTATCATCCTAGCTCAGTCTCATGTTTGCGCATAATAAATATTATATCTTTATTAGTGATATGAATCAAATTAACCATCGGGAAGCCATTCCTACTTAAAACTAGTAATATATTTATTTAGACATCGTGTAAAATGAAATGACGATGAAAATTCGGTATAATAATATCAGCTTCTTAAAATTCTCAAAATAGGATCTAAAGGTGTCGTTTTTCTTCACACGATTTAGTGAGAAAGGAGCAACTAGTGGTTTTTTTACGTTGTAGGTTTGATCAAAGACTGCTTGGTACAGAATATTTATAAATAATTAATATTTAGTCGGAGGATGTACAAACTTGAACATAGGTCATTGTATCAGGGGTTTGACCTTTAAGAATCTGTCAGCTTTCTACGACTTTTACTATTTGAACGTGGGAGCTTTATCCGGCACGTGGAATACTTGATCATACATTCATGATTATCAAAATAATGTTTATATTATACTATAAAACTGCTACTTATACTTATAAGTAGCAGTTTTATAGTTAGCTACTTATAAGATGCTTACTTACTTCTGTATTTTCTTTCACACTGAAAGCATAGACATACCTATAGGCTTAAACATGTTATTTAAGCTAAGTGAATAAAATTATATAAAAAATCTAAAGTTATTAAACAATAACCGTTTAACAGAGTAATTTTAAACTGCGATACGATAAATTAATTAGGTGGTTAGAACATAAATACATTATTTTAAATTAACTTAGCAGAGACAAAAATCATTTTTCTCAATAAAATACTGTCACAAGCCTTTTAATAATGATAAAAAAAAAAACAATGTTTTAAGCTTTTCCAAATTAAATAACCTTAATACTCGTCTGTTATTCGACTGACTTTTTAAAAAGCTTTTTACAAAAAGGTTTTTCTTACATTTTACATTGTGACATAGATAACAGATGACACTATAATTACGATTACCCTATTCAACTTGTGCTGAGTCGATCGATTTAGTTCCGAACTGACTATTTTGACGGGAAGCTGTGTAGGTGCCGGCTCGGTGCGTACAACATTTACTGTGAAAGAAACATTTTTAATCAGACTACATAGCATAATTACAAAGATACAAGTCTTCAACGCACAAACGTATGTGCGCTTTAATTTGCAGTGCACTACTGTGCTAACAAAATATGTATATCGATGGTTTCCGCTACAAAGGTCGTAACTCCAAAATGCATAGTTTTGGCAATAGCCAAAAAACTAAAAAAATACTAACCAAACGTTCAAAAATTTTTATAACTTTAAAAACCAAAAAAAAATGTTAAAATATTTTATCTGTCGTAAGTTTTTGATACAATCAGGGTTTTTATCAAAAACCGGAAAAAGTCAAAATTATTACTTAATATTATCATAAACTTAAGGAAATCCGGAAAACACCAATATTTCTTATAATTTTAGAACCATTTTTCCGTCAAAAAAGATCGTCTCAATTTGGAATAAGGTATAAGTATTTGTTGGAGGAACAATTTTGATTACCTATCTCCTAAATGGTTCTAAAATTAAAAGAAATATTGGTGTTTCTTGGAGACAAGTTTTTTTTTTTTTTGGAAGTTTTGTTTTCTAAATAGTTCTAAAATTATAATACGATATAAACGAGTTCAGGTTTTTGATCAAAAATCTGAATTTTCTTAGGTTTATGATAATATTAAGTAATAATTTTGTCTTCTCCCGGTTCTTGATCAAAAACTTAGGTTTTTGACCAAAACCCTGATTTTATCATAAACCTGCGTCATACAAATAACGAAAAAAATTATTACAAACTAAGTTACATCCAGCGCGACGTTAACTGTATTTGTCAAACCTGCAGTAGAATTACGTTAGTAAAAGAAATAAACTGGATACTTTGGACTATAGGATAGGTAAATATTATGAGATGAAAGGGTAGGATCAGCGTTAAGCGAATTACTTTCCTTTGACGCTTTTAATTCGTAAAAATATATTTGGTGTAACTTTGGTTTTTCTAACCCTCGACCCAAAAAACGGGTGTTACAAATTTAAACCCTATGTCTGTCTGTGTATCTGCATCGGTTCTGTTGTAACATCTTACATTTGAATCGAGTGGACCGATTCTAATGCAGTTTTCTAACTTGTAAGCTGTTCTATACCTACCGGTTATTTTTAGTTACTTTTGGTAAAAAAATGGTTTTATGGTTTTTCTAAGTAGTACCTAGTAGTTGTTGTTAGAGTTTAGTGAAGTAAAATGTAGTAAAAACATATTGCGGTAGTTATCAAGGTAATATGTACATTGAACTCACCACTTATAGTGTGATTTTGTACATCAGCGAATCCTTCACCGACGCTGGCGTAGCTCGGGATCGTGCTCAGACATGTGATCTCCACGGTCTGGTTGGGGAACGGCTGCAGTGTGGACAGCGGGAACTGGAGCGAGGAGTTGGACATCTCGAGCGGCTTTCCATGGTGGTATTTATGCACGTTGATGGTGCCGTGTGGGACGGTTAGGTGTTCGTCCACCTGGTGAAATTGAGATAAAAAATAAATAGAGTTAAACAAGCCAGTACTTGACTGCTAGTCATTTGAGATACTTTTTATCAAATGTCAAAAACTAAACAACGTTCTAAAAATGTTTGAAATTGTTAACGATGACGTCTTTTACCAATATAGTAGTTTGTGTACTAATTAAGATTTTTTCATAGATTTATAAATTATACATGTAATCACAATCCTAGTGAGTAAGTTTTCCTGCAATTTCAATATAAGAGCTGTTTAGTGAATAATATTTAACTTCATAGTTTATTTTAGATGCAGTCAACAACCAGATTGTTAAAAAACACATCAGTGATATTATGTGTAGCGTGTATAGTAAAACAATATTGTGATCCCAAACTTGTTACAACTTACAACAACTAGTAAATAAAAATGTGTTTTCTTTCTTTCTTTCAGATAATCCCGTTTAATGGAAACTAGAGACCGACATAAAAAGATAAGAATATAGACCAAACATATTTGCTCGTCACAACAATGTCAGCCTTGGGTACAAATAGAACGTAGGTACTTTGTTCGTCCTATCGCTCTTCTTTACAAATAAAAAAGGTATAGTGTAGACTGCAAGTTCAGCACGCTCTTATAGTTAAAAATATTTTCATTTAAGCGTTAAACGCTTAAATGACCAAAAAAATTTTTTTTATTGAAATAGAACAAAGAGAAAACTTCGCTTTTCAACAAGAAGGCAAAAAAAAACTTTACGTACACGCAAAGAAACATGTAAATGATGAAGATGAGATAAGCCAGTTAATGCGTCCTACAACTAGTTTGCTACATACTGTATACTGTGAGGTAGTTTTGATTGTAATACATAAGAGATTCGAAAACATATATTTTTTGTTTTATTTTATAACATTTCTCCGGGCACTGTGAAATTATCCGTCACATGATGTATTTTTCTTAATGTTTCCTTTATTACCCACATGTGTGCGACCCCAATACGTCTTTATCTGCGCCGCCGTAACTCTGTATCAGCGTCATTTCTTCCAGATTTGTCGTAAAACGACCCCCGCGGCAGTTAAACATTCAATACCAGCCTCACATAAATGTTTTAGAAGTCCAAATTCTTTTTCTGTGTTCCCTCCCCTAAAAGTTAAAACCGGAGCCATCTGAAGTTCTTGCTTTCTTTAGAAAGTCTGTTGCATGTGTGTATTTGAAACGACTAGACCTTAAGGTACCTTATATATGTACAAATATCCAAAAAAAATATGTCTATAGATGGGAAAAAATATAGTAGACTTCATAAATTTCAATTAGTCCAAAAGTTATCCTCTTTTAAATGTGCAATTTGTTTTTAAGTTTCGGGGTCGACTAACAAAACGTTACTAAATGAGAGAAGTTTGAAATTGTTAAAGTAATTGCTAGTAATTTTCCCGTTTTGGCGAACAAAGAAGCAAGTTCTACTTAGCTTCGCTTTTAAGATGAAAGTAATTCAATACCATCATCATTTCGTGAGACATGTTTTCTACTAATTCAGTCACAGACTTTAAAAGTATAAAGATTTTAGAAAATAACTTTGAACTGCTCAGCTTACACAAATTTACTGGATTTACTTACATAGCAACTTCAGAGCGAAAACCCAGTAAAGGTGTCAAATGATAGAATTTCATGTTTAAATCAGTTTATTCAGCTTCAGATAATTTGGATCGTGTTACAAGTTCCAACTGAGAGAAGGGAATTATTTAAATTTGCTTTAATACAAACGGTCGTGGCTCAGTGCGGCTTGCATGGTTGCGCCGATTGCGCAGGTTGACTGACTACAGACACGGTCATAACCTAGATGGGTTTGATTGTTAGTGGCATAGATCTCGACCGTTTCCGTGCTTCGCAAGGTAAACCATAGGCGCTGGCTGCTATCATTAAAGGCAGTCGTTAAGCCATGTCGGAGGGCTGCTTGAAAACTTCTGACACTAGCCCCACAACCTCCACCAATCCGGATTTGGCCTCTGTGTGTGGAGTATGGTCTAACTTTCCCGAGATATAAGTAGGAAGAGACCCGTGCTCCTGCAGTGGGGACGATATGGATTGTTAACGATTATACAAAGTAACTTTTTAATGGTGGATTTCGAAATATATAGACTATTTTTTGGTTCAAATCTGACAAATTTCGTTTTACAACTTTTCGTTCATTCTACCGATTCTACCAGTTTTAACTCTCCATACAAACTGATCGTCGGATTGTTTGACGTTTATTTAAAAAGTGGTCTACCACTTTGGTTCTAACCAAAATTGTCAGTTTTCACCCTGCTAAGCCTGGACATTTTCACATCAGCTACTCTCTCTCTCTCTCTCTCTCTCTCTCTTATATCACCTTGTATGTATTGAAGTAATACTGTAAAGTATGCTGAAAGATTTAAAAAAATCTCTCTCTCATATGTGTGGCACATTTAACCGTCCTATCCACAAAGTATAGACGGGGGTTGCCTAGTGTTGCGCTTAGCATCACCCGCGGTCACTTGTACCTAGGGCATTTAGATTTACATCTACGGATGTGTGCAACGTGACCATTAACACATCTAGAAATCAGATGTGCAGGTTTCCTCACGATGTTTTCCTGCACCGTTAAAGTAAGTAGTATGAAAAAGTATGTAAGTTTTAAAAAACTCATTATTACATTGGCTAGGATTTGAACCCGAGACCTCTGGTTAGGAGGTCTTCAGTCACTACAGAAATATAGTAAAACTTAAAAGAGAAAACTTGAGACTGAAAACTCATCGCAAACTTTCTATTGCCAAATAGAATTTTTAAATTAGATCACCCTTACTTCCTGAAAACGTAAGATCACCCTTACTTCCTGAAAACGTAGCCCGTATGAACTCCTTACTGAAAGTTCCAGGTTACGACTCTGTCTTTATTACGGGCCTCCTTGAAAGTACAAACTTTTTGCTGACATCTCTGTATAGATCGATATTGTGTGACAAAATAAAAACGTTTTTAGTCTGAGGTGTGAAAGGAGGAATCGATTTATTTTTTTACCTTCAATTGGTAAGCCGCTTGGCATCATAAGTTTTATTTCATCATACGTTTCATTCTCTGGCAAAATCCATCATGTTTTACCTTGTTTCTAAAATCTTAATATGTAAGAAATAGTTTTAACTGACTAAGATTGAGTGATTCTCAAGTATTCTAAACTTAACATATTGTATCGTAAGTAAATAATATCTAAATAAAAAAGCTTATTGTGATTAGCAAGCTTTTATTTTGGGTTTCACTTTTCTCGGCTGAGCTGCTAGCCTATTCTGGGTGTTTAGATATAAATGAGGGTTGATGTTGTGTATAATACAAGAACGCTAAGCTGTGATTAGGGTTCACTTCTACACTAAGTACGTTGGCGTTGGCTATACAAAATATTAAGATGAATTATATTTTTCATGGTTATTCACTGTAAGTTTGCTGCTTTTTCAAACTAAAGACAACGCTAAACTAATCGAATTGTAGTGTCGAATGGTTTGGTATAGGTTCATGATTTTGTTGTAGGTATGTTATAAAATAAGGTCTGTTCTGTTCTCTACTGCTGTAATTATTAAGTTCTCTACTTGACCTGTTGTTACATAATTTACATAAATTATTAATTTGTCGTAGTTAGTTCCTAATTAATATATCAATTGTATTTTTAGGAAGATATATCTTGCCTTTTAAGTTATTCTGTTCACGCTCCATTTATGTAACAGATACTACAAAAATGGCTACGTCCCATCATCATAGCAGAAGTAGAACACGTGTTATGCGGTATACCTATGTCTCACTAAAAACTGAACTATGAACTGATGGTTAGCGTCTTGTCATGCGATGTCGCAACGCAGTGTTGTGGCCTGACGCTTACAGCATAGCAAAGCCAGTGAGTGTAGAGCTTTACCTTGACATTATTAATGAACCAGGTGAGGTGCGGCGCGGGATGAGCCGGTGCGCTCTGGCAGGTCGCCTCCAAGTGGTCGGTCGGTGACAGCTTTTTATGCCTTATTTTTATCCTCGGACGGTACTTTTGACGAACTGTAACAAAGGAGTTAATTATAAACAGCTATCGATCTCATGAAAGATACAATAATTGCCCGGTGACACGAATGGTGTCACATATCGACTGTAATATTATGCAATTATAGTAATAATAAGGTTGTAGATTAGATAAGTTTTGTGTGTAGATAAGAGAACTTATAAAATAAATTATGGTTAGTAGAGAAGAACTGAAAATAAAGAACATGTGTTAAATACTATAGGTAAAAAAATATCATGTAAGCATGCTGTTGGGATGAACAACTGATTTGTTCAATCGGTTTCATTCGAAACTAAAATGTCATCAATGTATTTGATAATTTAAACATAGACATCGTTTATTTTCAGCACCACACTATAAGTATAAATAATATGACTTACTCAAGTTGCTTTTTTAAAACTAAGGAACGAGTAAAGTTTCAGTTGTTTGGTAAAAATATTTATATTTAATATAAACTTCAATTATAAAAAGAAGAAGAACTAACATGAGTAACACTTATTTCATGTACCTTAGACGCTTTTAAGTACAAACAATCCCTAAAATCACCTCATAAACGTACGGGCCGGAAGTAGCGAATTCCATCCCCTCTTACGTTTTTAAGTAAGTTAGTAGTCGTATAAGCACGCACTAATAACAGAGTTCTTGTATTTTTGGACCCCTTTAAGTATAGTTACGTCATCTTGAGCATCAAATAAATAAATAAAATAAATATTACGTCCTTAACTTAGGAGCGAAGTCCATCCTCTTTTAGATTATTAAGTTGGTAGGTATATAACAGAGCTCTCGAATTTTTTTGGATACCTTTAAGTATCTATAGTGACGTCATCTCGAGCGTTACTTTATTAACATATGTTACTGAGTCAGTTGTTCGTTTTTACTTTAAGGTAAATCAGCTCTCACAAAACAGCGTTCGCATGTATCTAAAACACAATACCTTTTAATAAGGTAATGGCATCCATAGCATCACCTCGAAAACGTACGATTCAGACGCAGCGAACTCTATCTGGCTGTTTATATCTAAGCTAATGAAGTAATTCGAAACAGCACTAGTAATTTTAGTAGCTAGGTATTTTTGCAGTTGTTCGTTGCAATAAATAGGTGAATCAGTGTTAAAATCCTCTAACAAATAGCAATTGTAATATTGTAGCAACACAGTATTTGACGCTGTGACGTCACATCCTTTTTCACCTCAAGATGTAAAAAAGCGAATACAGTCCATTATTTATTTTCCTAGAAGGATTTTATTTCAATACCAGCCCCCTTCATTCAGTTTTAAGCTTCGGCCAACAATAACATTCTTGTTTTTGAATACCTCTGAGTTTAAAAAGGATTCCAAAGCCTCACAAACATACGTATCAGATACGGTGAAGTCTATGTGCTTCAGGCTAAGGAACGAATTGAAAATTCTACCAGCAATTGTATTAATTAGGTATTAGCATAAGCACTCACCAATAACAGCAATCTCATGTATCTTGGACACCTTGGAGTAGAGTAGGGGGGTCTCTCGCATTACCTCGCAGGCGTACGGGCCGGAAGCGGCGAAGTCCATCCGTTCCAGCGTTATTGAGTTAGTAGTCAATTTCATGGGCTGCGAGGAAACAAAATTGAAAATAAAATAACTTTTCGCGTGTTAACTGACTGAAATGTTGCGGTGATGTAATTTTTAACTGTGTATTCCATGAAAATAAGCATTAAAATTTCGAATGTGATTTTATTTAAATTATTCTACAGTTGCCAGATGTTTTTTGTTGCGGTTTCTGCTGAAAAGTTTCAGTCACACTATTATTTCAGCGTCGTAAAACACTCTTGATACCTTCGATCATATATGATCGAAGCTTGAAACTATACACGTGTTTAGAATTTTACGTATATATAATACTTTAACGATTTCGAAAGGTAGGTACATACATACTACATAGTGTAAATGCAAAATCGTGCTTCCCTTCAAAAGTTATATCTGCTCAAAACAATAGAACCTATTTTCCTAAGATACACATATAGTTTTATGGGATATTTGATTTAAGAAATACTATTTTTCAGTTAAACTTTGTACATATAAATTGCCTTTACAACATAATTAACAGTAGGGTCTACACATCAAACTCAACAACTTTTCCCAAAGAACTAATGTATTTAATACTTTACTCATACGTACAAAATCTCTGCAAACTCGTCAGCTATTCGTAAAATTAAGTAAAATAAAAGTCACCTTAGAGAAAGCTAACTGTTCAAATATACAAATGTTTTCAGGTATAGGGCCCTAAGAGTCGGTCGGTTTTCTTATCTAAATGAAGCCCTCAAAATTCAGTATGTGAAATAGAATAAATGTAGCTAGATAAAGATTAAATTAAGGGCATTTTTATTAAGCAGAATCTTGTTATTGCTATGTTATAGTTGTATAAAATAGTACAATCTTGTTATTTCTGCAAAGTTACAGTAAATTAAAGTAATGTTAAATTTCAGGTAAACTGAAAAATATTTCTATTTAGCACTTATCTTGGATGAAAGCGTAATTTATGAGTCTGCAGCCAGACAGATTAAATGCTTTATTATTTTGGAAAGAAGAATCTTTTTTTATAGTTTATTAAAATTATCTTCATTTTTTGGACAATAAAATTATCTTAAAAATAGAGTAGAGGTACAATTAAAGTAAAAGTAAAATCTAGTTGTTTTTTATATGTTCAAGACAATTTCTGCGTAAAGCAACGATTTGAGTACGATGATATTCAAGGATGGGCAATAACCCGTACAAAGCTACAAGTAACTTCAAGTAGCTTTGTTTGTGTATTTGTTTCTTTGAATATACAGGATGTTAAAAAAGTGCGTTTGAAATTTTAAGGGGTTTCTCAGAATCAAGTATAAAATCCAGGAAAAATATTGAAAAAATGTGCTCTTCAATTTTCAATTTCAAACACACTTTTCTAACACCCTGTGATATGGTTAGTACTCTAAATTTAAATGGTTGGTTTTATGGTACTTATACAATACATATTTACAATACTTATTTTATACAATACTTTTTTTATGAAGAGTTCAGTATGGGTCTTTTATGGAAAATTGTTCAGTGTGACGTGAATATGAAATTTTTTTTGCACTCCTATTTTTCTTATGTTATAAAGTTGTCAAAGAGGCTGACAACCCAACTTCTGCAAAGTGGCTACCTAACCGCCTGCCGCGTATCTACAATACCTGTTTTCAATACTTTGCCGAGACTTAAAAAAAAACTTCTCAATTCTTTCCTAAAAAATTCCATACTGTAGCCCTTGGGGAAAACTTCAGAAGGAAACGCATTCCATAGCTTGAGGTTCTTAAGTAGGAAACACCTCTGATAAATTCTTTTGTGTACTTTGTTTTGAGTAAAAGTATAAAAGAGGGCCTGTCCGAAGTAATCCCTTTATATTTGAAATTTGCTTTTTAACGCCTCGTTTAACAGATTTTTCTTGTAAATAACAGAAAGGTATACTTACATTGATTTCGGCTCCCGTCAAGTTAAATATTTCGAATGGAGGATCCCTACCGTTGATGAACCTTGATATGCGATGCCCGCTTTTGAAGAACACAACCTGTATGAAAAATACACATTTTATTTTTATAGTTATTAAAAAATCATTTTTTTTATGACATAGGTGGCAAACGAGCAGGCGGATCAATTGTCTTTTAAGTATAGAAATATATAGGTGTCTTGTTTTAAATACCTCTGCCTCGAAACAGGTATGGGAAACGTTTTTTGAAGCCCATTATATAGGCTGTATGTATATCATGTGTCTCTGTGTAGCGCCTTAACGAATGAACCAAATTCAATGCTGGTTTTTTTTATTAAGTTCGGCTTGCGTGATCGTGTCAATCTCTTAGGTACACTTACTTCAAAAGTAACACGGTACTGACATTAAAATCAGTTAGTTAAAAAAATCCAAAGACTACATTTTTACGAACTCCAGGGACCTCATTAAATTCGGTTACATTTTTATCATTTTTCAATATTTTTTCTGTATTCTTTACTTGAGTCTCAGTAACCCCTCATACTCTCAAACACACTTTTTTAACAACCTGTATAGTGGTTACTTCATTCCAAGGGGTTGGGCGTCAGTTTTGACAGCACTAATGTGTTCAAACAAGGGATTGCGTTGCGGATTCTTTCAGCATCAACTGAGTTGATGACAAGGGTCTAAAAACATATATTGAAGAAGTAAAATAACGGAATCACACAAAATCGCACGTTTACAAATGAAATGTACTAGGCAACCCAACTAGTGTTCTCCTAAATGTACCTTGATTTCGAATTTGAATAATCCAATGCATTTTTATGAGTGGGACGCCGTTCGGTAGACGTGGAACCCGTTGGGATTTTTGTACTAATGCTGCGCGTATTCCGGCAGGTTCCTAAATGCGGAATTCCAAATACTAGCGGTTTACTTGGGTTAGGTAGATTTTCAGCGTGATTTAGTGGAATGCATGCAGTTTGAAATTTGCTTTAAAGGGGCCTTAAATAAACAAAAAACACCTTAAATCCTATTAGTTAAGTAAACTTAGAAAGCTCGAAGTTTCGTAATTAAAATTCAACATAGATAACACATACATCAGGAAGGTAGTTTATTTGGGTTGCAACTTGAGGCACAAAAGAGATGAAGGAGGCACGTCTCATGAATATCAAATTAAAAGTTTGACAAAGGTTGTGAAAAGAGGATGAACGTAATTCCCTTATAATTTCCGACGTTTGATTGACGTCAAAGGCTATTGGCAGGGTTCTTTTACTTACTGCCACAATACCGACGAAAGATTAACGTGAACGTTTTTGCTTTCAGCTGATCTATAAATTCCACTTAAGTTAAGCACCAGTTAAGCTTTGACCACATAAATGTTGATCCTCTTTGAAAACCTTTCAAGAATACGTCAAATAATTAGAAAATATTTTCATGTATGCATGATTAAGGTGAAACGTGATGCTTCTGCAAAAGAGTTTTAAAAGAGTTTTTAGAGTGAGAAAGGAAAATCTCTGTATATTATCACCTCATCATATAAGTCAACCACCCACTGACCCCCGTCATTTTAATATATGCCACGTGATATAATCTGAATTACCGCCTTGTACAGAATCTCAGGCGTAAAGTAGCACTCGGAGCGTAGCATCACCCTATGTCCATGCTCCACGAAACTATGTCTCCACTCACGCATGCTACTATAATTAATTATGTATCACAGGATTCAGTGTGAAGCAATACGTTGGTTAGAGCCTCAGTCATAACGTTGTGCTCGGTTCGCAGCATCACGCTGTGTCCATGTACCACTAAACTCGGTACCCACTCGCACCTACTCACACCCGTCACTATAATAGTATGTCCCTTAGGTTGTAGTGTAACTGCAAAGCAATACCTTGTACAGAGCTTCAGGCGCCACGTTGTGTTCGCAGCGCAGCGTCGCGCTGTGTCTGTGCACCACGAAGCGCGGAGCGCGCAACTCCACCCACACGTCAGCCATGCCCGCCACTGTGCAAACAAGAAATAATAACATTAATTGGATGCTATTGCTCGCATAGCTTTTTTCGTTATTATGATTTTCACTGAGGGTGTTTCCGTGATAATTATCCTATTTTGTTTCCTGCCCTTTGTCATAGGTTACGACGAGAAGAAGAACAAGCTAACAGCTAAGTTTCGTATTTATTTTAGTAAGGCTTATTATCATAATTTAATCTCTGTTAATAAACGTGGAACTGTAAAGCGCTTATTTATAATCGTAGAATACGGTTAGAATCTCTTATATTTTCTAACCCAACTAATAAACAGAAAAACCAATACAAAAATCTTGGACTACGTTTTATCAATTATGATATTTTCACTTAGCGTTAAAGTAGCTTTTGAGTAATTGTGAAAGTTGACTATCCCATCATAGGTTTATGCCCACCACCACGTCAATATTAAATAGTTCTAGAACAATTTTTTTTGATATATAAACAGGATAATTAAGAACTAACAGTTGTTTTCAGTAAATCGTTGAATAGAAGTTAAAGAATCTGCGCACTATTTTATAAATTTTCTGTATAGTAACACATTATTTACACTTCTATAACTTTTTAACCCACACATATTACAATTTGTAACGGTTGTTAACTTTGTAATTTTAAAGTTCCGCAGCCTGCATGTTATCTATTCTAATTTATGAGTGGGAAGATGAAAGTTTAAGGCCCCCGCCCGGAGTTTGTAGCGTGGGCTTACTCTCTGGTTATTACACCCAATCTTTGATACTTATTTTGACATTTGCGATGGGAGTGTGATTATAGACCCTTGTTAAAGTGATATACAGGGTTACAGGAAAAGTCGTACTGAATATTAAAGGACGTTATTATTGAGGTCATTTCTGATGGATTTGATTCTATGATATGGTGCCCGAAACTTAACCGTTATGGAGATATTGAACTTTAAAGATTTTTTAAAAAAACCTCAATGTTTTGGCATTTTTGTCGATTTTTTTGGGATTAGTGCTTCTGGGGTACTATTTTTTTATGTAACTAGTTAGAAAGCATGTTAATTAATAAAAATGATTAATCAAAACTGAACCTACTACTAACAGCTTAAAAATACTGCCTGACAACGATTAGAATTAAATAATTTTCAATAAGAGTTTTTAAATTTGAAGCTCTCTGTTTTTAAAAAAATGTATGGAACTTATTCTGCAAATAGTTTTAAAAACTTTTACGTCTCTTTAGCTGTTAAAAAAGGTATAACACTTACTATTAAATAGGCAAAATATTGACCAAATAACAGTTAAGTTAGCAGAGGATAAATTTTTTTGACAACTCTTTAGTCTTTTTCAGTTCCAAACGAAGAGCAGTTTTCTTCTCAAAACTTTGTTTAAGGCCTTAATTCTTGTTAATCGACTCTTTAATTTACAGATTCTCATCGATTAATAAGACTAAAGGCCTTAGGGTGCATTTCCACTGATGCGAAGCGGGGCTGAGCAGGGCGGAGAAGATCAGAGAATAGTAGCAAGTGTTTTCACTGAAACAGGGCGGAGCAGAGTAGAGCAGAGTGGAGCGAATTAGGGTGGAATGGAGTGGAGCGAAGCAGAGCAGACCTAGAAAATGGTCACATGCAGCTCCAGACCACTCAGCTTCGCTTCGCTTCGCTTCGCTTCGCTCCGTCCCGCTCAGCTCCGCTCCACTCTGCTCCGCCCTACTTCGCTCCACTCTGCCCTACTTCGCTCCAATCTGCTCTACTCTGCTTCGTCCCGCTTCAGTGAAAACACTTGCTACTATTCTCTGATCTTCTCCGCCCTGCTCAGCCCCGCTCCGCATCAGTGGAAATGCACCCTAAGGCCTTTAGTCTTATTAATCGATGAGAATCTGTAAATTAAAGAATCGATTAACAAGAATTAAGGCATTAAACAAAGTTTTGAGAAGAAAACTGCTCTTAGTTTGGAGCTGAAAAGGACTAAAGAGTTGTCAAAAAAATGTACCCTCTGCTAACTTAACTGTTATTTGGTCAATATTTTGCCTATTTAATAGTAAGTGTTATACCTTTTTGAATAGTTAAAGAGACGTAGAAGTTTTTAAAATAATTATCAGAATAAGTTCCATACATTTTTTTAAAACAGAGAGCTTCAAATTTAAAAACTCTTATTGAAAATTATTTAATTCTAACCGTTGTCAAGCAGTATTTTTAAGCTGTTAGTAGTAGGTTCAGTTTTGGTTAATCATTTTTATTAATTGACATGCTTTCTAACTAGTTACATCAACAAAACGTACCCCAGAAGCACTAATCCCAAAAAAATCAACAAAAATGCCAAAAAATTGAGGATTTTTAAAAAAATCTATAAAGTTCAATATCTCCATAACCGTTAAGTTTCGGACACCATATCATAGAATCTAAGAAAAATATTCAGTACGACTTTTCCTGTAACCCTGTATACTTATCCGTAAAAAAAACTTTTGTTATTCAAAAATAATGAATCCTATTCAACCCTTGTTACATGTGCTTCCCATCTGTTATTTTTTGTCTTTGTCATTTTTTGGCTTTTATAATCTTTTTAGTTCATATAAGCTTTTTGTTTCTTCCCCTGGTAGTCTACAATATTTTAGCCTAAAAGCAAAATGGGTTTTGTGATTCTGTTGTCAAAAATCGATTGAAATAATAATTGTCATATGATAATAATAGTTATAATCTTTTGCAGGAATTTCTAGCTGTTGCGTTGAATCATATCCCCAAGTGAGGTTAAAACTTCAGCCAACCATCCCACTGGGGTTCCATAGCCAATAAAGTTATACATACGTGAATGAAATTTGTGACGGTTAACTTCCGATTAGAAAAGAAAGGCGCAATAAGTTTGATGAACCCTTTGTCTATCTGTGATGTCGGCTGGACTGATTTAATTGCGTTTTTTTCGGTTTAAAAACTTGTAATTGACAATATTTAAAACGTTGTACCCCCCTTTTTTGTAAGTGTTTTATGTGGAAAATGCATAAATGAAATACCTGTTTTATTAATAGTTAGATATTTCTCGAGACAATCACTTTTTTATTTGTTAAGGGACTGTCCAGCTGTAAATTTTCATATAAAAGCGATAACGTCTTTCCTCCCCTAAAAATTACATAATTTTTGGAAATGTTGTATATATAATGAAAAAGAATGCCCATACGTTTTTATTTTTAAAGAAACATTGTTTACGATATAAGTTATTAAATTTGAGTTAAAAACTTCCTCGAGTATTTTTATTTTTATTTTTTAAAATTAAACTTAACTGAATTACTAAAAAAGCAAAGTGTACAGTCCTAGATTAAAATGTACTGAACTGAATAAGATCAAAATTGTTTCATTTAAACGTGGTGGAGACGTTATTGCCCGAAACAATATTTCAAAGAAAATGTAGGCAAATGCCTCCGGACTTGTAACTCTCTCTATCGCATGATACTCGTACGGGTCATTTTTGAAAATACTTACTCGCGCCGCGTATCGGCACTTCACAATCCTCTTAACTCTTAAGGTTTATAAAGCCTTTCCGTCAGGTTGAGTTCACTTGTTTTAATTTTTTGCCACTTTGCCTATGCATGTAGCCTTTAAAACACTAACGAAAAATATATAACGAAAATATATTATTATTAAAAAAAGAAAATGTAATGGTTTTTAATTATTGCATTTTCTATGATACATAAAATATTTATAAAAACCGGGGTCAAAATTTTTAAATACAGGTTATAAAGCATTAACGTTCTACATTCGAATAAAAATCCTTTGACAGCTAATATGCCACAGAAAGACAAAGGCTTCAACTACCCTCTTTTGCGTCGAAAATTAAATAAAATTGCGATGTAAAGACCTACACTAGTGATATATAAATATTATTTTTTTACCCAATAAATCAAACCTCTTACCATCCTGTGGGTAGCCAGCCTTATGTCGTTAATTATAATAATACATATATTTTGTATTATAATTATGAGTTCGAATGATGTTTTCACTATTAAACCAATCGTTTATTGAAAACAGTTGTTGTTTCAAATTCTGGAAAGATTCTAATATGTGGCTACCTAAAATATTATAAAAACATACGTATACATATCACAGTGTGTTAATTGGGCAGGGGGCGAGGATCCTCGGGAACACCAGAAGCCTAACAACATTATATGTACCTATGTTCAAAACATAATTCCGTAACCAAAGGAAAGTTTATAATTCTGTACAAAGATAAACAAGTCTCTACGAACACAGATTTGTTTGTGGTGACCGTCGTATGTAGGCAGGGGCGGGCGGAGCGACCATGCGTAAAGGACAGGGTAACCTTGCACAGTTAATAATTAAACACAGCCTTGAGCCGTTAACCAGATTTCTGATTATCTTTATATTGTTTTGTTATCCTCACAAGTGGTTTAATTTTATTTGTGTTAATCTCATTTAAATTTAGATTGATCTGATATCTGATTTACGAGATCTGTAATTTTTATATTATTGGTTATTTCGTTTTAGAAGTTCGACATACTCCTGTATTTGAACCGTAGCTTCTGCCCGCGTCTTCGTCTGCGTGGACTTCAGAATTGGGTCCAGAGAGAAATAAAATGTTAAGACAGCGCCATCTAGTGACAAATATATTTTTTTAGTTTTTAGCCATTCCTCCGGGAACCTTCGAGTTTTCTATTATATGTGTTAGCCGAGTAATTTATCTATTTACCTACCAAATTTCATCCAAATCTGTTCAGTAGTATTGGCGTGAAAGTGAAACAAACAAACAAATATCCATACCTTCGCATTTATAATAATAGTGAGATACCTTATTGATTTTCACTAACACTAAGTTTACTAACAACGTGGAAAGTTATGATATTTTTAAATAAAGGGACAATAATTAATTAAAGTGTTGTGTATCAGTTATTGTTTTATTTATTTGCTAATTAATATATCATAACAACTATAATTTACTATATTTTATGACATTTTATCAAGGCAATACGATGATATTCTTTGTATTATATTGTTTTTCTATGTTATTATAAAAGTTCAGCCTAATCTTCAAATTAGAGGAATTAACTTATTAGTAAGTTGTCAGCTATTCCGGACTGCTACAAGACGTCCTAAAAATACGGGCTCAGTCGGCGCCTGGGCGGAGAAATAACCCCGCCTCAGTGCTTCACTTTATAAAATATATTTTCCACTGTGTATCTGCTTCCGGCAAAATTGGACTAAGATAAGATTGGTCAGAGCAGAATTCAATGATTGTATCGCTTGAGTCTCTGCTTCCCAATCAGTAATCTCCGATAGAACAGACATATTTGAATAAACTTTATACCTCAATGTATTTCAAAACTTCGGGTTTTGAATAACCACAACATAGATACAGTATTATTTCGTAGAAAAGAAGAGAAATAATGGAATATTTTTGGTTTCCCGGCGTCCTGAATCGGTACTCATCTGAATATGTAATGATTCAACCCGCGCAGAGGCAGGATTTGACAAATAATGCGGCATTTTTCGCCCCTCTGGGTAATATATTTAAATCAGGTGCTATTCTCGGCTGCAACCACATGAGAAAATTGATTTTTTAACCCGTTGCCGCTTGGGCTTATTTGGTTTTAAGTATTCAAAAATCAGACCTGCCACATGACCTTACATATTTATACATAAATGGTCGATGGTGAACTGTTACCATTAAATTCTGGAAAAAAATATGAACGAATGGATAGTTAATAAATGGTGATTTTTTCGGAAATTCAACTTCGAAATTAAGATAAGTATCCATCTATGTTATGCCCATAATTTTGGTTTATAAATTAATAATATACAATAGTTTCCTTTTTTCTCGCTGCGAGACTAAATCTAGGTGTATAGTCAGAAACTATTTCTAAGTAAAAAAATTAATTATGTTCTCTTTTACTGTCAAACTGTTTAACTGTAATTTGACAAGAAGCTAAAGTGAAGGGTGGGGAACAACATAATGTCCCTATTTTTTAATACCGGTAAATGCACAGTTCCAAAGGGAACTAAAAAAAAAGTCCCACGAGAATCGCGCACCGCAACGTACAATTTTAGACACAACATTAATAAAAAAGTCAAATGTGAGGTAGACATCACTCTATTAGGGTTCCCTATATATGACCAATTAAAAAAACACATATAAATTCCGACTGTCTATAATAATATGCTGGGACATATAATGTAACATTTTTTGTAAGTTTTGGTCACAGCTTAAAATGACAAACTACATTATGAATCTACAAAACATTATTGTTTTTTGTTTAAATGCGTAGGTATCCGATGGATTCCTGCAAGCCTGATTTAATCATTAGTCCACCTGGTGGAGGTCCGCTACCGCTCAAAAACCTTTCCCTTCAGCCATCATTCGGTCAACCGATCACTATCAACTTATCTCTGATTACTTAACTAACTAACTCAATAAACATTGCACAGTTATACTATACGTAGTAAGCAAAGCAACACGTACTTATAAATAACTGTATAACCATTGCTACCCGACAGACTTAAAATACTTTCCCAAGCGTTCCGTGAAGTTAATTTACACTAATTTCCCAGCAATCGCCGGCGATGCAATATCAAATTTTAAATTAAGTCAGTTTTGCATTCCCCCAAGCAACTGAACACAAAATTAATCAATATTCGTATTTGGACAACGCTTAAGTAAATCTTTCGGTGATTACAGTGGTGACAACTGTGAAATCCTTACAATATGGTGAGTGAAATATTTTCATAATTCGAGATTTCGCTGTGAAATTCACTTTTATTTGTCCTCAATTTTTAATAATCACTTTTGGTATTAGACAAAGGTAAACAACAATATTTCTATTTATAGAGTTCAGAAGAAACCTCTTATAAAACTGTTACTATAAATTGAGGTAGATTAGGGTTGCTTCATACAACCATCCTCATTTCACCTTCTAAGCATGTGTATGACCCCTGACCCCTTTTTACCCAAAGCGAGGGGAAAAATGTAAGGGAAAGTGAACGATACTTTATTTTACTTTATCGACCACGGAGATGCCACTTGAGATATGGCGCCTCCTTGACTGGGTGGAACAATGATACTTGGCACTTTGCATGGAAGGTCATCGTGATGGAGTTCCGATCAAGAAGTCGTAACTCACCTATCTAATGGCAGCCTAACAAACTGATAAAAAAATACTTTAAAGTAATCCTTTTTCAAAATCTATTAAGATAATTTCGTATAAAATTAAGTAAACAAAATAAAGTTCATTGAATGTGATGTGAAATGTACATGAAAAGGTGCACATAAATATTGCGAAGAAACTTATGTGAATATAGTGTATTATAATATTATAAGTAAATAAGGCCTACCTTATTTTTATCTTGATGTAATTAGTAGGTTTTTAAGAAAAACTCACCCATCTTTCGAAATATTAATCTTTATTGATTAAACTTTAAAATAAATATAGTTGAAACGTTAAAAAACAAATATCAGACTTCTGTGAATCAAAATATTTAAAAAGTCCTTTAGGCCTTATTTGGAGACCCATGCCGCAATAGGGCCTTTCATATTAAAAGAAAGAAAAAACAATCATTAAACTTCAGTTACTAAAACATATTAACGTAATATTATTTAAATTTAGTAAGATCCTTTAGTAGTAATTATATTTGTGCGTTATAATCAGTCTTAATAATCGTCTCAACATATTATCCTTGCTTTCTTCATTTTCTTCAAGCAATCTCCTGAACAGTATTTTTTTTTAACAGCAGGGGTTAAGCCAACACACAGCTCATGATACCTACCAGATATCACAAGCAAGGCATTGCCGCATGTCATCCATTCGATATTATTTGCACTTATATTATTTTGATTGGCCTTATTTGGACCTGTCATATGTGTAAGAAAAAAATATATATTACAGAAAATACATTGAAAAAAATGGCGTATAAATGCTTATGTAGGGGTTACTAAACTTTTAAACTAAATAACACACAAAAAAATTCTCGGCATGCGTGCAAAAATAACAAAAAACTTTCATCATTATCTGTAGATATTTTATAAAACAGGCGTACTCTTCGCATCCCGACTGTTTTCGACTACATTTTCCGACATACTCGTGGTAAGCGGCGCTCGCTATTCTTGTATGTGTCAGATACATCCTTACGCACACCATTGTAAACTTTCGCGGTTATTTGAAATGTCTATGCGGGAAATTTGAAACCTAGGCCTTATTGGGACATAGGCTTTATTTGGGTATCTTACCTTAAATAGTGAAAAACCTAGAAAAACAAGATGTAGGTAATCTAGTTAGGAGTTAAGCACATGGAAAAACACAGAAAACCATAATGTGGGGCAAGAATATAATTATTTTGTATTAAAGCTGTGCTCGAGCCTCGTGAATTAAAAAAAAAGTTAGGAAAAGTCCTAGCATTCCTTTCAAAATGTTATCAAATAAGTTCAGTGGTTTAGCTGTGGAAATATAACAGAGTTCTATGGCATTTAACCTATTAATATGGATATTTAAAAATAGCTCATTAGTTTCACCAACTTATCTGTAGAACGGAAAAAAGCGGGACTACTGACGCCAGTATAAAAACGTCATATTCTTGTTGTCAGTTTGTATGGAATTTTCGATAGTGGCGCCAGCCTTCGTTCTACAGATAAGTTGGTGGCACTATACCTTTGTACAAATAATTTAAAAACTGCCTTATATTTCAACAAAGTATCTTTATCTTTGTAAAAGACAGTAGAAAATGTCATAATAAGAAACCTGGTTAGGTTACTTGACAAAAACTAAAAACCCGGCAACACCTCGACTTCCAAACTCAAACTGATTTGGCTTCAGGTGGCAACAATGAAGCAGACATACTACATACAGCCGAAAAATATTTTCTCCTCTTAGACAGTCAGTTAAAAATAGCAGCAGTCGGATTGTCCGTTCATGCAATTTCCTTTTCCTTTCCGTAACTCAAAGCGGATCCTCTGTACCGCCCGCATCCCGCATCCCAGCTACGGAGACCCAATCGCAGAAACAAATCGAAGTAGATCGGCTATCAACCAACAGTTTTGAGTTATATCAAAAAATGCACGACAAGTGACACGTTTCTTAGGTATTAGAGGAAGAAAGACTAGAGGCGCAATAAACGATTCCAATAATTAAGCTAAAAAAAGTGACGCAAAAAGGACAAAGCTGTGTTGGCACCATATGAGCTTAGTTCCTACAAAGCTTTGAAAAGCAGTCAAAATAGTTCTATGATCGCAAAATTTAACAGATAGTAAGCTTATTTTATGTGTCTACTTTGATGGGTAGTGGTCGTGACTCAGATGGAGCCAACCTGGTCACGTTGACTTCACAGGCTAACTGACTTCAAACACGGTAATAACCTGGATGGGTTTTACTCTTAGTAGCCTTTATCTATGACCTTTATCATGCTTCGCAAGCAGTCTTCTTTGCCGGTTGGTATAATGATATCAGTCGTTAAGCCATGTCGGAGCAAGTAAAGGCGACTTTACAAATTTCCGACACTGAGTTGGTCATTAGGTCCACAACTTGACCTTCGGTTAGTAAAGCACCCCACAATCTGCACCAATTCGGACTTGACCCCCGTGTGTGGAGTATGGCCTTTCCCGTTGTACGAGACCCTTGCCCTAGAAATGGAAACTATATACATAGATTGTTTACGTATGTAGATACGCTAGAATATAACCAACCATATATGACGGTTTTGGCTAACATAACATAACCAAAGCTTGGAAAGCCAACATGGCTATTCATCTTGATTTATTTCCGTGCTCGCAAGCTATACCCGAGAAGCTACTGACGGAAGAAAATTTAAATTCTATCGGTTTACGCCACGAGCTCCGTCCACTCGATTCTAAGTAAACAGCGCCTCTCAAAGTCAACATTTTTCTTAAGAATGGGCAGACATTTTGTTGTTTTTTCTTCTATTTTTTTCGCTTTATTTCTAAATCGTGAATTGAAAATTGTTTGCTCAATCCAATAAATTTGTTTTTAAATTTTCTTGTTGGTATTATGACTAAAATATTGGAAAATTTAACCAGTCAGTTACGTGTATATCTTTGATAAATTGTACAGCAGCAATGTACATACTTTTCTTTTGTGTACATATTCCAAATGGTAATTGATGTATTTTACGAATTTGTTGGCTCTACTTGCCAAGCGACGAAAAGCGAGAGGGACAGAGCTTTAGGCTAGATAAAGACATAAGACATCTTCACTCTTCTAACTTTGTTCCTCCGCCGAATGACAAACATGTACATAGAGCCAGCGCTAAAGCTTTATTTGTCTATGGGCCTGTACATTAGTTACTAAGGCGATTCTCACACGGGAGGCGGCAAGCTACCGGGAAAATGTATACTAGAATATATGAAAACCGCGCTAGTCTGTGTGAAAGACTAGCGCGGTTTTCATACATTTTAGTACTTGGTCCCGCCGCGCCGCGGCGGCAGCCGCGGACGGCCAAAAACCGCCTCAGTGTGCGAATCGCCTAAGTTGCCTGATTATAAACGAATAATAATACATAATAATAAAGTCAGAATCTACGCACTGCCCCCATAAGAAAGAATGTCGCTAAGTATACGGAAACTCTATATTATTAGCAGCCTTCTTTCTGATGAGGGCACCATAGATTCCTTGACTCTTAATTTCAGATCTCAATCCGATCCAGATTGGGCCATTCCTTTCCTTGCAAAGGAAACTGTGACAGACAGACGGCCGAAAACGGAAGTTTTTGTTTATACTAGTGATATTGAACCCTTTTCAGATTAAATTCTAAATTACACGACGACAATATTTTAACGATTTGATAAGGATTTGACATGTAAAATCTGACTAATGTACAAACACGACCCTGATTTTGTATCCACATTTAATTTAACCTTTACATTATAATATCATGATGATGGTAAGTGATGACGATGCTAAAATGCTAAAAGAAGTCTTCATCTACAGAATGGCTGTCTTATCTTCATGCCGGGACTCGTCATTGCTGTTAACACTGATGTTTGACAGCAAAAATTATATAAGATTGTGGTATCTAGCGAGGTTCAGAAAATGTCCTACAACTAATCAAACGGAGTCTTAAAAAAATTACCCCACCCACTGGGAATCGAACCTATGACCTCCTTAGATAGGGCGGTTTGAATCTCGTTAACCTTTTCTACCATCTCTACTGCTGGGGCATAATGCCGTGCTTGGCGTGAATATATTGACATGTCCAAAATTGCTATTTAACAGAGCAGCAATTTTATAGTTTGATCTTTCCTGTCAAATATTCGACATATCCACATATGAACAATGCTGATTACATATTTTTTTAAAGTATATTCAGTTTTTTTTTTCAAAGAAAACCTTTAGGAAACGTTTAAGCCAATAAAAAAAAGTATATGTATATCTCGAGATATCAACATGTTCAAACCAGCCACGGAATGGATCTCTTCATAAATTATGAAAAAGTTAAGTCACATTACGTCAGAACCTGACTTGAAATGATACACCCTATTATCATAAAGTTGTACCCTTATTCAACGTTTAACTCATGTACCTAACTTATTGCTTCATAACCTCACGAACAGTGTAATAACTTCAATCTAACTTCATCTTACCGTGACAAGCTGTAATCAGTTAATGACAAAGGATCCCTAAGGACCGACCGCTAGGGACCGAATGTCTGAACAGTGACGTACAAGTACATACACATTAGGTATCTACATATTATATTGTACACACTTTCGACACAAATGTCAGATTAATAATACATTTTGAAGACAAAGTGGCAATTACCATTTTTGTTTTTCCTTTTATTCTATCGTATAGTTATATTATCAGTAAGGATTTTTCGAGGTGTTTTTTTTCTCTGTGATTTAATGGCTTTATAAGATTTAGAGGCTCCATTAATTGGGCGACAACTTCTTTTAAAAAGTTTTTATTAAATCTAAGGCTCTATACAGAGAAAATTGACGATGAAATGATGAACATGAAGATAGCCATAATGCGTTCAAAATATAAAATTACATACAATTAGTCACAAATCCATATATTTTATGTAACCAAAATCGAAGACCCGATCAATACTTGAATTCATAGATAAATACTTACTAACCATGTCAACCCTTCTTAATAGCTGTCCCCAAAATAACTTACAACGGTCACATGTTTAAGCCAACTTAACTACAAACTTTTACGACGTACAAACTGGAGTTCTAGAAGCTCCTACTAAATAATTCGCATTGTGGAGAATATTTGCACGAACGTATTTCCTTTTTTTAATAGTCATAAATACAAAATTTAGGGGGATCTGTTTTGCTTCAGCCATAAAATAAAGGCAACCGCCGTAATTTGCAAGTCATAAAAATGGTTTAACACAAATGTAAGCACTGCATATAAAACCATTTCTTCATGAAAAAAAAAGCTGTTTACGGCAATAAAGCTACCATTACACTGCGTTTCATTAAAAAAGGCATTTCTTTATCACACTGCTATTAAGAAAACTCTTACATAACAATTGAAAATATGTATATAATTCCATGTATTTCTTACGTATTCGTGTACAATAAAAAATAAAATAAATAATAATAAAAAATCTACAAACCTACACATACATATCTCTGACATTTACAATAACTTAATATGATTTATTTATCTACGAATTTTTAGATTTTACCATATCTTTGTTTATATGTTTTAAAAGTTATATGAAAAAAAAGGCGGTCATTCGTAAATTAAAACCTACATGAAACCAACCAAAAAACAATAAAAATATATACAGGGTGTAACAGAAGTGTGTGACAATACTTCAAGGTTGGCTTTTACCCATCAAACTGAACAACGTTTGTTCTACAACTTTGTTGAAATCGCAAAAAAATTTTTGGACTTTTCATACAAACTTGGTTCGCCAGCTGATCGATTTGTATGAAAAGTCCAATAAAAGTTTTGCGATTTCAACAAAGTTGTAGAACAAAAGTTGTTCAGTTTGATGGGTAAAAACCAACCTTGAAGTATTGTCACACACTTCTGTTACACCTTGTATATTCATGTTACTTTAAATTACACAGAGTGTAAAAAGACTACTCCCGTAACAGTTAACAGGGGGTTCCACTCATGAAACTGAACAACTTTTTCTTAGGAACCCATACTGTTTTTTTTTAAAAGCACCCTGCATACTTGCCGGCTTTTTAAGCAAAAATAAGGAACCTTGTTGTATTACTCCATATAGGATGGTACGTGTACCTACATGCTCTCCCACATCTGTAATTACTTAAACCATAAGCCATGACCTTATTACTCTATCAGTAAAAAAAACGATTTTCTAGCACAACTAAGTTAACAGGATGAGAGAAAGCGCACGCCTCGTTATTTATTGCGAAATCTTTTCTTTATCCAATTTATTAGATTTAAGAGGCAGCTTTGCCTGTATAGGGCTGAGTGGGTTATACAATATGGATAGTCGTTTTCGTTGGAACTGAATAGATAACAAATAATTTAAAATCATTCAGAAGTTGTTAAAATATGGGCTTTTACTCACAAAACCGAAGAAGGAGACCTTTCAGGACAGAGTAGAGTCTGAACTTGTTGTTGATCTAGACACAAATTACAGGGGAGTCATGTCAGAGGCTTAAATACTTCTGATACCAGGGTTAGTCACTAGTCCCATAATCTCCGCTAATCCGGACTTTGTCCCCGTGACAGGAGTAAGGCCTAAGGAGAAACGACCCATACGCCCAGCAGTGGTAACGATATGGGTTATTACAGGGGATTAATAGAGTTTGGGCTTGATCTGGTCTATGGATATAAATACATAAGTTTTAGGGGGGTATTGAGCCTTGCATGATTTGTGCTACAGATTTATGCAAATAACAGGGAAGTATAGACCCTGGCTTTGATAAGCGCTACACAGATTTACAAAAGTTTCCGGGGAGTATATTTTTAGGTTGCAACACTTTCTAGCTTTATAGGGTTTAATTTCAGCTTAAGTTATTATCCTGCAGTGGAGTACTTATATTCATAAATATGACCTGTATCACTTAGAAGATTTTCAAGATAGTAAAAGCATCATATTTCTTTAACGATTTCCATCAGTGTCGCTAGCAGAACGACGAGGTACATATTTACACATATCTACGAGACCTTTAAAATCGAAATGTTTTTATTTATTTAAGTAGATGCTCATTCTTCTAAATCGACATTTTTTCTACCTAGTAAATCCACTTGGAACCTGTACACTCAACGTTTCGATAAGTATTAGCAGAGCGAAAACAAACGTCTAGTACAAAAAAAAAACGCCCGAACATTTTTTATAAAAAAGACAGTTAATTTCTAGTATAATTCATACCTTAATATCTGTGACCTTTAACTTTTTGGTAGGTTGCTACTGGAATCTTAGTACGAGCAAAGACAATGTACGAGAAAGGGTCGGTCGGGATCGAATCATAACAACCAGATGTATATTTCACAGGATTTAATTTTAATTTAAAGCATAACAGCTGCGGTTGCCAATTTAAATTAATTCAAAACTGACAGATTTGAAATTAAAGCCAATGCAAAGAATAATTTTAAATGTAGAATTAGAACTATCATCATCGGCTAATAGCCGAAAGCCCTCCCTCCACCTTCGACTTAGCAATTGTCTGCAAGTCTGACTGGATTATCAGTCCATATCTGGCGGAGGTCCCAACAACAACCAACATAATTTCACCTTACTTCCTAAGGTACGTGGGTTTTCACGTTAATACCTAGTTTCTGTCTACCTGTATGAGGACTAACGTGCTTAGTGATATATTATGTCTCACCTAGTCACGTGACGGCAGTGCGTTTACATTTACGTTACACATTAATTTGTTCCCTGACTTAGAGGTAGCCTTACGTACATTTTATGGCTCTGTATACTTGTCTAATAGTTCACTTAACTATTACTTTTAGACAAATAATATCAATAAATTTTATTTTCTAAAAAACGAGCATACCTTCGTTTTAACAACCCAAATCGTACCTACTGCAGGGGCACGGGTCTCTTCCTATACCTCAGGAAGGTTAGACCATAATCCACACATGGGGGCCAGATCTGGATTGGTGGAGCTTGTGGAGCCAACCCCAGTGTCAAGCCTTCAAGCCGTCTATAAAGCCTCCGACATGAATTAACGACTGCCATCTAACGACAGCAGTCGGCACGGAAATGGTCGAGATAAATACCACTAACAGCAAACCATTTCAGGTTATGACCGTGTCTGTAGTCAGTTAACCTGCGTGATCGATGCGACCACGCAAGCCGCACAGCCACGACTGCTTCATTCATTGGTTAATCCATCGCAATTTTGCGATCAAAGAGATATACTTACAACTGTTTTCCAGGAACATCACAGACGGGTCCTAATTCAAAATGAATATTACATTCATAAGTCAGTTCTAACTTAAATTAGAGCTATGCGTAGTTAGCATACTGAGACGGAATAATCAATCGATATATCGATAAGACGACATTACAGCATGAATAGACTCAACTGAAACAGGATGTGACTGTAATTGCCTAATAATCTCTTTGAACAGGCAACCTCCGATCCCGGGGACCTAAACCCGCCTGCTCAAACGGATATCGAAGAGATTAGCTGGGGGTAGAATTTAGGGTAAGATTAAATTTATAACTGGCACGGTGGTTACACACGCGAGTGCGTGGGCGCCTTGAATAATGACGTCATTTAGCACCCTGTGAGTGGGAAGTGATCATAAAATGAAGACTGCGGTGTCTATGATTGCTGTAAGTTACTGGTTCGATCCGGTAGTTGACTGCTAGTCATTTCAGTTACTTTTTATCAAATGTCAAAAACGGCATTTTGTTCTAAAAATGTTTGAAATTTTGTACGATGACGTCATTGTTCAAAGTAGTAGTTTGCATACTAATTAGGAAATTCATATAAATTAAAAATTGAAAATGTAATGAAAATTAAAGTGATTAAGGTTTTCAACAATTTCAATTAAAGAGCTATTTAGTCAGTAATATTTCGTAATTTATTTTTCATGCAGTCATTCCCGGAATAATTAACCATTTCGGACTAAGCACTCGTGTGTCGTGTAAGTCTAACCTTATAGGTACGGGAAGAGACATACGCAAGCAATGTTTTGGTATCTGAATCTACCTAAAACTAGCGTACCAACTCTCTATTCCAAAATTGTGGTTGTCAACTCATAAAGTAGTATCAGAGACAAGAATTTCTGCAGAAATTTATTAAGTCGGTGGTCGTTGCAATCATTTATTATTTACTTATTTATTTGTTTCTTCAAATTACTTAAAGAAATTACCTACTTATTTAAGTCAAAAATCTAAATATTTTTTTATGTAGGTACGTTAAGCACTCTTATGTCATTTTGCTGGAGAAACTTCCTATTGTCTCATCTTATCTTACTAATATTGTAAATGCGAAAGTATGGATATTTGTTTGTTTATTTGTTCTGTTCGTTTGTTTGTTTGTTCCACTTTCACACCGAAACTACGGAATAGATTTGGATGAAATTTGGTAGGCAGCCGAGTGCTTACTCGGCTAACAAATAAGATACTTTTTATCCCGGAAAATTAAGGATTCCTGGAGGAATGCTTAAAAACTCAAAATTTCCACTTCGCCATCTTAACATTTTCTTTCTCTCTGAACCCAATTCTGAAGTCCACGCGGAGGAAGTCTAGGGCGGAAGCTAGTATTAAATAAAATATCTTACAGACATATTCTAATCGAGTTACTTAGAATAACTTAAAAGACCCGTGACGTTGAAAGTGATCATAGAATGGATGCCTGCCTACAGCTGATATATTGCGCTGCGCTGCCGCTGCCGGTGCGATGGTATGTGACTTATTAAAGTCTCCTTTATGCATAACAGTTGGGTACCAAATCATTCATGCAAATAAAATTGCACATTAAACTTCTTTCATATGATTTAAATTAATTTTAAGTAGATAACTTCAAAACCAATAAAGGAAAATTGGTTGAAGGTGGCAGCTCAGCTTTGATAGAAAATAAGTAACAAAAACTATCCATTTTGAAACAGTTTCAGCAACCGTTGATGCATATTAACTTAAATTATCAAACAAAATTTTTTGATATTATGAGATAAAGTGCATCTAAACTATTAATGAGCTAGCATGGTATAAAACCCTTATCGTATTTTAATTTTCGTTTATATTCTTTTCGTGTGCGTGTCTACTTACACAAGCCATTTTTTCAGTAGACCTCTAGAACAGATTTGAGTAGAGTAAGCATATCGTAGTAGGGTAAGCATAATGTGCGTGTTTGGCGGAACTTACTGAGTTATCAAGTTGTAACGTACCGCAGGAGTAATTTAACTTGTTGTTAGCTGTTCATTCGCTCGCTAGTTTAAATCTCATACTGTTTTGTTTTAAATTACTTTGTGGTTTCTAGCTTGCCCTCTACACTACATTTTTGAAATAAAATTAGTTTTAAGAAACAAAAAATTGTAAAATCGATACAGACATTTTTACAATACCATACTTCATAGATTTTTAGAAGTTCAAACGGAATAAGTTGATAAAAGGAATATAAACTGAAGTAATTGATGAAGGTTTATTGGCTTATGAGTTAGCTAGTTAAGTGATTTTGGTTTGAAAAACAAGTACCATTTTCAGTTTTTATAAAGCAATATTTCATTCCCATACAATGAAAAAAAAAAAAAAGTAAATTTCCAAAGCAAGATTTGTGGGGAAATGCTCAGAATTTGCAATTCACTGCCCTAAGTGATGACGGGGGTTTGGCCCAAAAGCCTTGTCAGGTCTGGACTGCCTTTGGTTACGCGTTATTTGCAATTTGCTTGCGGCCGTTTGAGGATGTAATCATACTCCCAAAAGGTTATTTAGGGAAGGAGGACGGAATTATTTTTGCCATGATACACAAAGTTGTGTTGCGTGACTCAGTTCTGCTTTTTTTTATATTTTGATGGATAAATAAATACGTTTTATACTACACCTGCTTAGAAAGTACCTTAATACTTTATCGAATTTAAGGCAGAATGTACGTCATTACTATCGTACAATTATGCGGGAAGAAAACTTGCTGAGCAAAGTGTTTTTTTTTTAAATTTTGGGTAGACTAAGTGTGTCGGTAAACTAAATAAAATGCCAAAAAGTTTTTAAGCTACTAGTTTTTGAAAAAGGAACATGTGATTTTAGCGCCATTTTTCAGTTTGTCTAATGTTGTGTGTTGTGAATTCAGTTTTTTAGTCGAAATGTCATCGTTAAGTAGTGAAAGTGAAAATATTTTTTATTTTCCTCGTAGGTGTAGTATAAAGCACTATGTATCACTCGGATGAAAGTGCGATTCCCAACTCGAGTGTATTAAGGCCAACTACAATCTCTCATTGGTAATCGGTCACTTTCTCCCCTTGATAAACAATGTACTATTCTATCACTTTAGTATTTTGGTTTCTTACTGCCTAAGAATCCATAGTCTATTCATTATAGCTACGAATAATTTGTAAAGAAATAAAAAATAAAAAAATATATATTACATTTATTGGTTTATTGGAGGAAGTTGTTCAGTTTTATATAATATTCTAAGTAGATGACAGATAATGTTTTTTGCCAAATACTAAATAATCCACCCTGCATTAGTGAAGGTATCACTTTTCAGAGCAATTAAGTAAATAAATAATTTCTAAAACGTAAAAACAGTGGTACATTCATAGAAAAGAACAGTGGATAGACTTCAGACAATTATTTTATTATTGTAATAATGTAAAATAATAAAAAGAAGTATGTAGTGGAGTTACAAATACTATCTAGTTACTGAATAACCTAACTAAAGTTTGTGGACTTACTCGTATATCCTCTAAAGTAGGTGACACTAGGGTTGATTATGTAATTTAAACGGTGACGTTAAATTTCACCTTCGAATTCGACCCTGAATTTTAAGTAAGTAGACCTACTGTATTTTATTTCTGACTATCTAACTCAGTGAAAAACATCTCGAAACGGCGTGTTTACGAGTTCGTGTGGAAAAAACTTCACATAAGATAGAGAAAATTACTTATACACAGCAGTTAGTAGATAGCACCAACAACGAGTAAAAATATCATATAATCATTAAGAAGATAGTAATTCCATTTTACTGACTCTACTACTTATAAGGCATCCAGAATTTTGGATAGATAAGTTCGATAAATCAAATCAAAAACGTATAATTGTATTATGTTTGCAAAGTAGGTAGGTATTTGATCAGATATTGCCTCACGTTCCTTTCTTTATAAACATGTCTGACACGATATGGAACAGACATTATTAAGGCTTAACTCAAATTACATGGACCTATACGTTAATGTGTGGGTGTATATGCGTCATCCATTATATCCGTTACACAGGGTGATGAAGAAGTACCTACATCTCACAAAATTCTAAAAAATACCTCCAAACAGTAGAAGTGGAGGAATTCAAAAGCATATTCACCACTGTGCAGAATTGCACATTTTTTGAATCGTACTATATATATTTTTGATACTTTGTTTTACGTTTCATGTTTTGACTTTGTATTTCTTCTTTTGCTTTCATTACTGATTTTATAACTAAGAGCTATCGCCATGAAAACGGTGTTCAATAAAAAAAACGGAGTTCAAATCGGTCCAGCCATTTGAAAGCTACGACGATACTGCGATCTAGCTCTTTCGCGTCGTCGTAAAAAAAAGGTCAATTTGTACGAAGATTAACTGATAAACTGTCCTTGTGATAACTGATAAACTGACTATGGGTTTCTTGACAAGAATAAGCATAGAGAGAATGTGAGTCTTGCTACTTGTATTTTTTACAACTTGTATTTTTCCCTGGGAAAAAAACTGAAAAAATATTCCTAACAGTTGAACAGCTGAACTTCATTTCTTTTTTTGATCCGGTTATGAAAAATGTTATAGTTAACCGTCTCCGTAGCCTAGTAGCATGTCCGCTCGCTTCACATCAGGAGGTCGCGGGTTCGATTCCCGGCGTGGTCCAACTTTGTAGGAGTCGGTTTTATTGGTGGTAGGGCATTTCCTGGGCCCGCCTGGTTAGCTAGGTTAGCCATCTTATCCTAAGTCTTGCCGACAAACATCAATGCTTACAGCATTGATGTCTTCCGGCATGAAGATAAGATAGCCAGCTCCCCATTGCGATGGGAAATCTTGGTAAACCCGCTTCCATCTTTGGCATCATCATCACTTACAATCAGGTGAGATGAGCCAAGGGCTTACCAACTGAGGGTAAAAAAAACTGGTAAGTTTTGTATGCCACCTCATATGGCTCAGTAACCGTATGTTTCCGGCTTTCAGTGTCGAATGTTTTATTGAATAAAAAAAAAACCGGCCAAGTGCGAGTCGGACTCGCGCACCGAGGGTTCCGTATAAATTCATAATCACACATGTCTTGAACTCTTTATTTTTTATATTTGAGTTGATTGAATGAAAGATAATTTGCGGTTTAAAATTTATGACGTATTAAAAAAAACTACTTACTAGATCTCGTTCAAACCAATTTTCGGTGGAAGTTTTCATGGTAATGTACATCATATAGGTATATTTTTTCTAGTTTTATCATTCTCTTATTTTAGAAGTTACAGGGGGGACACACACATTTTACCACTTTGGAAGTGTCTCTCGCGCAAACTATTCGGTTAAGAAAAAATGATATTAGAAACTTCAATATCATTTTTGAAGACCTATCTATAGATACCCCACACATATAGGTTTGATGAAAAAAAAAATGTTGAGTTTCAGTTCTAAGTATGGGGAACCCCCAAAATTTATTGTTTTTTTTTTCTATTTTTATGTGAAAATCTTAATGCGGTTCACAGAATACATCTACTTACCAAGTATCAACAGTATAGTTCTTATAGTTTCGGAAAAAAGTGGCTGTGACATACGAATGGACAGACAGACAGACAGACAGACTTGACGAATCCATAAGGGTTCCGTTTTTTGCCATTTGGCTACGGAACCCTAAAAATATAAGGTGCTACTTTATTAGTGCCTGATATTTTGGTCAGTGCTCCTGCTCCTGATTCTGATCAACTTTCCCCAAGGAACCCATAGTCAAATCGTAAAAAAATGTTGGGGTCTTCATACTAATTTGGCCGCTCGGCTGATCGATTTGTATGAAGAGTCCAAAAATTTTTTTTCGATTTGACTATGGGTTTCTTGGGGAAAGTTTATCAGAATCAGGAGTAGAAGCACTGACTAAAATATCGGGCACTAATAAAGTAGCACCTTATATAATAATAATAACAACAACAATCAACTACAGGAGGTTCATAATGAAAGACGGTACCTTGAACGTATGTCGGTTGTGCCGTGAGCCAGGTGAAACCCTGCGCCATATAACCTCCGGTTGTTCGATTCTTTGTAACACTGAGTATCTGCTCAGACATAACCAAGCAGCCAGGATCCTGCATCAAGAGATCGCTCTAAAGTATGGCTTCATAGCTCGGCGGTTGCCATATTACAAGTACACGCCGGAGTTGGTTCTCGAAAGCGACCGCGCCAAGCTCTACTGGGACCGAGACATTATCACGGACAGGTCTATTGATCATAACAGACCTGATATCGTGTTGATGGATCGGGCGCAGTCAAGGGTGTTTTTGGTGGATATCACTATTCCACACGACGAAAACCTCGTGCAAGCCGATGCCGACAAGAGGTTACGGTACCTTAACCTGGCGCACGAGGTTACGGATGTGTGGCAAGTGCAATCCACTGAAATCATTCCTGTAGTCCTGTCCGTTAATGGTTTGATCCCCACTGACCTGGATCGTAACCTTAGGCGGTTGGGACTTCGAGGCAGACCAATAATAGCGGCTATGCAAAAGGCAGTCCTCCTCGACAATGCCCGGATTATCCGACGCTTTCTCTCCTCGTCGCACTGACCTCCAGCCGACTGTGCTTCTGCTGGAGTAGTCTAAATTCATATTTCAAAATAATAATAATAATAATAATAAAGCCTTTTATTACTGACACCTCTGTTAACTTACACATATTTAAAATATACTATATACCTAATTATTAAATGTTACTATTTTAATTTAACACATCGGCAACCTTGTCAGTTTGCCTTACGGCATAGGCCTCCCCCAGATTTTGCCAAAGACGTCTATCCATTGCCTTCCTGGTCCATGATCCTCCAGCTGCTTTTCTAATATCATCTTCCCATCTTATTCTTTGTCTCCTTTTTTTCCTTTTCCCCTCCCGAGGATATCAAACTGTTACCTTTTGTGACCATTTATCTTTTTGCTTTTTTATCTTTTTTATAAAAATATAGTTGTAGTAAAAAAAGTAGTTCGAGATTCTAACAGATTTGCAAGGATTTTGTTGAAAAATAACGTTTAAAGGAAAACGGCTTAGGACAATAACACTTCAACTTTTAAAGTATAATAATATCGTTATACCTATGACCTATTTAGTAACATAAGTTTATATTATTGATCCTTTTAAACATAAAATGCTCTTTTAATTGCTTAAAATAAAACTTTACCAAAATAAAAATAAAATATTCTACAGAGCTTTTTTATATTTTTTACTACTTTCACTATATTAACACTTTGATTATTTAAGTATTAACATTAAAAATATTGCTTTTATGATCATGACCAGTTCTATATTTTATCGCGTGAGACCTGATCATTAAGGGCCATTACACACTTAAAACTTGTCCCCGAGAGAGTTCAGTTATATCACTATAGATAAAACAGTCAAATACACTTGCTCTGACAATTTTGTTAAAGTATTATACAAAATTAGTGAAAGCGGTCGCAGCGCAGAGAAGCTTGCCTGGTTGAGTCGATCACGCAGGTTAACTGACTATAAATACGGTCACGACCTGGATGGGTTTGACTGTTAGTGGCATTTATCTCAACCGTTTCCATAAAGCCATTGCCATAAGCCATTGCCAATTAAGCCATTGGTGCCGGCTGCTGTCAATAGATGGTAGTCGTTAAGCCATATCAGAGGCCTTGTAGGCGGCTTGAAAACTTCTGATACTGGGGTTGGCCACTAGCCCCACAACCTCCACCAATCCGGACTTGAACCCGTGTGTGGAGTATGGCCTAACCTTCCCGAGGTATGGGAAGAGATCCGTGCCCCTGTAGTGTGGTCGCTATGGGTTGTTTACGATTGTACAAAAATTTTGGACTCAAATATGCAACCAGTTCTATGGCAATCGTAAAACAAGTTGCAAAACGAAAGCTGTTCATTTTGACGTGTTGTAAATATAAGTAGTGCTTGATTTAAATCATTTTAATGTCAATCTTATCCTTGTTAAATACTTATAATTATAATATATTTTATTTATATTTCTATTCAGTTGTTAGTAATGTTCGTTTAAATGTATTTTGTTGAACAAAATACTCTACAAGTACACTTCATTGCACACAAAAAAAAAACTATTTCATTAATAAAATAAAAAGATATGCGATGGTGCAACCTGGGCGGTCTTATAGCTGAAAACGATTTCTGATGATAATTTGATTGATTTGATGATTTGTTTTAACCCGGAAGAAGCACTTTCAGCATTTTTTGTGAAGTTGCATGCACCACATCACGAAAAACGACCCAATTTAGTATAGATTATTGCTAAATGAAGCGAGGGTAAAAAAGTTTTATAAAAGTTTCATTTCAATAACAGAAGTTCTTTAATCCTGCCACTGAATACATAATTCACAATTCACAATTCCAAACTCCAATTAATGATGTGTGTGTTTCACGTAGAAAATGCAATATTTATCTAAGTCTTGCCGCCAAACATCAATGTTAGCCATTAGCCATCATCATAGTCAGTTCCCAATTACGTTGGGGAATTTTGGTAGGCCCGCTTCCATTTTCGGCATCATCGACACTTACCACCAGGTGAGATGATGCCAAGGGCTTACCAATTGAGGGTAAAAAAAAATAATAATTAAAAGACCCACATTTTTCGTTTTTAAAATAATTACATATTATATTCCGCGAGAAAATTAGCACCTATTGTCCATTGAATACCCAGTAGAATATGTTTAGAGCAATGAACAACGAGGCGGTCGGACTAAAACTAAACTAAAACTGAAGTAAAACTTTATTTAAGCGCAACTCCGCAAATGCACGGACAAAATTATGTGAAATTGTCGGCATTCAAACAGTTTATGCAGTAAAGTTTATACAATAGAGATATCAAATAAATAAAACTCTTATTCAGATGTAGGTATTTATAATAATTGGATTTTAAGAGAAAGATTGGTCTGTGGGGGTGTTTCGGCTACCACACCATAGTTGCAATGTATAGTATTGTATAAGAGCGGTTGTGGTATACAAACGGATCTTAATACCATGACTGAATCTGGGGTTTCTAAACATTAATTTGAACAAATTTCCTCGATATATACAACAGTTATTTTGCTTAAACATTCATTATGATTTTATAAAAATCGATCAGTTGAGCCAACCTAGTATGTGTTAAAAAATAAAAACTAAACAAACGTCCGTGGCCCCGCGATAGTGACTCTCGGGTTTGAATCCTGGCCAGTGCACCAATGAGTTTTTCGAAAATTACGTGTTAGCGATTGGTTTACCGTAAAGGAAATCCACAGAAAGTGATAAAGCAGTTACAATTCAGAAGGGAACAATTTACATCAGTGCCCATCAAATAGAAATAAGAGACAAAGGAACAATAAATGGCAGCAACCACCAGTACAAATGATTGGTGCAAAATAAAATTTCGCGGTGTTTTTAAAAAAACACAGTGAAATGGACAAGCGCTGTGTAGACTACAAATAAAGGCAGGGCCCTTTAAAAGGCTCGCCTGCGGCAATTTGAACAAAAAGTTTTCCTCAAAGAGTCAGTCAATCTAATTACACTTTACAAAGTCTACAGAAGAGTTTCGTGTAATCCTGTGAACGAATCGAGGCTGTAGTATTAAGTTGCCGGCATCTAAAGCACCTTTGCTGTAAGTCTTTTCTCAAGTGTGCACTGTATAAAAAAATAAATATTGAATGGCACGCGGCACGACATAAAATAGAAATATAATAAAATAATACATAAAAAACTACTAAAACTAAAAATTACATTTAAAAGAACTTACTTCATTCGTAATAACAACAATCAAATTCAGCAGTTTTTTGTTTGTGACGGTTATATTACAGTTCTGCTCTTATAAGAAAGATAGCCGCAAACTATATGGAGTTTCCATTTATACTTTGCAGCTTTCTTTCTTATGAGGGCAAAGTTTATATGGGACTCTTCGGAGTCATTATCTATTAAAAAACTATAAAAAGTAGTTACTATTGGGTAACATACCGCGTAACATACACACAAACAGAAACATGCAGTCGAATGAGAATCTTCTCCTTATTTTGAAATCGATGAAAAATGATTAAATCAACTGATTCGTAGTCTTGCTACAATTTTTATTTTATTGCTTACACAAAAACAATTGAAACCGTTGTTGGTAGTACCTACAAGGATATATTTTTAAGGAATGAGGCGGGTAGAAATGATTATAAGATTTAAAATCTGGGAATTTTATCCTAATGACTATGAATCAATTTCTGATAGGGGTAAAAATTAACAAGAGACCGATATAGATTTATAGTTAGTTTATAAAATAATCAAAGACTACGTTTTTACATTACATACCAGATACAAATAGTGTCCAAAAATAACACATATTTACACTTAAAACTAGATGGCGTTACTGATTTTAAATGTTTCCACTTACTACATTAAAAGGGCGCTTTAAACATCGGCTCAGAATGAACCTCATTCTTAGCGTCCCGTAAAAATAAATAAATAAACCTTATATGAAGCTCGATTACCATTGACTCACTCACTCATTGACATGGTTGTTTGTCCTGTTGCGGGGATTGGAGGGTAGGACTTTGAATGCCAAATTGTTCAGAATTCTTCAGTGAGTAGAGGAAAAGTCCGAAAACAGACACTTTCATTCAATAAAATGATAAAAATACGATTTTAATTTCTCCATACAAAACCCCTCGCATAGAGCTCAAAATAGAATAAATTAGTCTTATTAAAAAAAAATTCAAAATTCAAAATATTTTTATTTAAGTAGAGGCTGTACGCATACTAAACTTTTAAATCGTCTTTTTTCTACCCAGTACAAAGTTTCTACCACTCGGAACTTGTACACTCAACGTTATTATTTTTGCTAATATCCATTATTATTCATCTGTTGAACACATAAAGTTTACAATTGTATGTCAAGAAAACCAACACCATCTTCAGGTCAATGTGAAAACTAAGACAGAATGTAAAGAAGTAAGCACAGACATACAGCACTCATAAGAAAGAAAGCCGCAAAGTACACGGAAACTTCATATACTTTGCGGCCTTCTTTCTTACAAGGGCAGCATGGCACAGTCTAAAGAAAATGATGCCATTTTTATCAAAGGAGCGAAACGGCGCTATTTTACCGACCGACGACGGACCTAATTTTTTTACGGGGTGGCGGTCTCTATGATTTTAATCATAACGTAAACAATGCAAAAAGTTTTTACTCATTCATATTTCAAATAGTAGGTTGAGAAAAGAGTATACTGTAACCATTATAATATTGTATAATAGAATACCATTACTCTTTAATAGTCGAATAATGAACTCCATTGATTTTTTTTTTTTTTTTTTTTTTTTTTATTTCACAACTTTTAATTAGTTCCCAATTTTTATTGTCGAGGTGTTATAAATTAGTTACTTTTTCTGTAAAATTGTTAAATGGAAAATGTATGCGACTTAGACTGTTCCTCAATTAAAGGCGAAGTTGAAAAGTACATAATTGAAAACGTAAATTTTCCCACGTCTTTTTCATCCGAGAATCTTTAGGGAATTAATTATTTCCATTATTATTGCAACCAATCGCCACACAACACGGCATTTTTTTAATAATCTTATGTTTAGTTCACGTTAACAATTTTTTCTATACGTTTTGACAGTTAGTATGAGTCAAGCGATATCAGCGCCTCTATCGGCGAGTTCTGTCAGTTTTCTTCCCCATTGTTGAGAAAAGAGTATGTAATATAACAGGGGCAGTGATCACAATAGATCTACCCAGGTCGCAGTGATCCAATAGGGCCCTCCTTTGGTCCTATACCCCTTTACCCCCAAATAAGAATATTAATCAATCAATCAATCAAATACTCTTTATTGTCATACAAGAAACATACAAACATATAATAACACAATAACAAGAAACAAATCGACAATCTGGGCGGTCTTATCGCTAAAAGCGATTTCTTCCAGACAACCCGTAGTCTGGAAAAAAGGCAAGAAGCAGAGGCATAACGCGAGTAACATTGAAAAATGAAATAATTATAATTTATGTTCAAGACAATATAAACCTAATTTAATTAAACTTATATTTAAACAATATTAGAAATTTAATAATAATATACAAAACTAAGTAGTAATACAATAATAAATAAATAAATATACACATAATTAATAAATAAATATACACATAAATATTTATAGAAATACATACATATACATTATATATAAAAACCAAAATAACAATGAATCTAAGAAACAATGAACTAGTAATGTACCTAAGGGATATTATGACAGCGCAAGGAGATGTTCTTTAATTTGCAACTTAAACGACTGAATGGATGGAGCTTGTCTGATGGAGACGGGAAGGGAATTCCAAAGACGGATTAATAATGTAACAATTACTATAGGCCTTACGTGTTCTTTTGATCATGCTGGTTAACTGACTACAGACACGGTCATAAACTGGATGGTTTTCTTCATGTGATAACGCGGGCGAAGACGCGTGCGGAAAACTAGTTTATTATATAATATTACTACATTACATTACAAAGCGATCTTAACTATATACTTTTTCTATTATTTATTTATGCTCCCGCATTTCTATTAATTAGATGAAGTATGTTATTTGTTTAAGTAGAACCAAAAGTAGCTGGCAATACATGATAATCATGATAGACGAAACAATATATATTTAGTAACAACTTTTCTAGTAATAGTCAACAAGGGAAATTACTAGTAACTGATCAAAGTTCAGCGTTATTAGTGTGCAAAGATTTCTCTTCGTTTCAAAATGTTCAAAAAGTATAATTAGCGGAGAACACTAAGTACAAAAGTCTAAACTGACTGAATAAAAAATGACAAGGAGACAGCCAATGACAAAGTACTGCCCTGTATTATATTTTCACAGAGCTTCTTTTTGCTGAACAATTGACAAAATTTCAAATGTTTTATAAGTATTTTAAGCAGAACATGCAAAAAAAAGTCCTTTTAATGGTTACTTATTTCTCGATATAACATTTTTTTTCTTCGAAATGTATTTTTTTATTCATACAATCGATCAAAAAAGTTTGTGGCATTTATCTCGATTGTTTCCGTGCTTCACAAGGCCATTAGTGGCGGCTACTATCACTAGATGGCAGTCGTTAAGCCATGTTGAAGGCTTCTTCGGAAACTTTTGACACTTGGGTTGCAGTGGGAACGATATGGATTGTTACCTAATGAAATTTTTAGGGAAGTAGCATCGTACGGGGTTGCGCACTTCTCTGACCCGACGCCACCTCAGATAGTTGTCAGCCATCCCAGACTTCTACTGGACTTGCTGGGCTGGCAATAACGGAAGAAAGGAACTCGATTGGTCGGCCGATCATGCAAAATGGACGCAATGGTCGCCTGGTTGCCGAAAACAGTCCGCCTCAATCGATGAGTATTCTATCCATCATAAATTCCATCATAACTTTAGCAGTCAATATACGAAAGTGATTCAAAATTTAAGCCTTTTTACAGCATATTTTATCAATCAATAAAGACAGGCTTCAATTCAATTCAAACTATTGCTCATTCAAATCTGAAGTTATGCCCAAATGTCACCACTGAGGACAGCTACGCAGCTAAGCAGACACCTTCATAAATCCCGCAACGGTCCCTCTGAGACCCTCCGTCGCCCTATATTACATGATAACGTTGCTTCATACACTCACTGGCATAAATTTTCTGTCATCTCTCTATAAAGTGATATCACTTGAATACTTGATATTACGTCAACTTATATGGGATAGAATAAATAAATAACTGACAACGCTGAACAAGTTAAAAAACTGACTTTAATCATAACAACTACAATTTTGCTATGTTTTTTGTTTTTGTTGATTTTTTCAAAAAGTACTGAGTCAATTTAGGTATATGGGACCACCTCTGAAGTATTACCTATCAAACAAAAAAAGGATCATCAAAATCGATTCTTAACTGGAGGAGTAATCGCGTAACATACAAACAAAAAAAAAACAACATACAGTCGAATTGAGAACCTCCTCCTTTTTTGAAGTCGGTTAAAAAATAAAGAAAATTTGTGAAGGTTACATAATAATGATATGGATAAAAAGATTGTGGACATGAAGGTGACTAGATGGAAGGGACCTGCAGGACAAAGAAAAATAGGAAAAGCAGGGAAAAGATGGTGTGACGACATAACTAAAACAGCGGGAAGCGATTGGCAACATCTAAAGTAAAGATGAATGGAAAAAGTTGGAGGAGGTCTATACCCAAAAAGGGGTCGTTAACCTAGAAAAAAAATAACTAAACAGACTAATAATACAACTTTTCATTATACATAAAATTTCATCGATTAATGTTTTATCATCTAAGGAAATAAAAAGGCTAAAATAATTAAAGGCAACACAGCTGAACAATAAAGACTGAAAATCTGCTTATTTTTCTAAAAATATCAACATCTACAAAAATTATTGATGTGGCTTAGCGCCATAAAAAATGTGTTAAGGAGTCCATCAATAACCATTCATCATTTTTGTCGCGAGGACCCGGAAAGCCTTTTGTGGGAGATGCGTTCGAATTGTTAAAAAAAATAATGTAAAAGACATGCCAAATAGCGACAGCGCTATTATTATTTCACACTATCTCACCAATAAAGCATACCTAATAAATTCAATCTAATCCTCAACGCGTGAGCATGCGCTATGTCACTTTATCATCGGTGAGATAAAGTAACATAGTGCATGCTTACGCGTTGAGGATTATTATCCCAAAAATACTTTTTATTAAAACCCGTTATTATTTATCTTAAACTTTAAAAATATTTATTTTCGTATTAAATTAATTAAGCCATTACAATTAAGCCAAAAAAAATGTAGAACGTAGAGAATTGGTCGATCAGCTGGTCGATATGTATGTATGCAAAAACCTCTTCCAATATATATGGGGAAGGTTAGGTCCTTCATACTGCACATAGGCCAAGTTCGAATAAGTGGAGGTTGTGGGACTAGTGGCTAAAATAAGTTTTGAAGTCGCTTACAGGCCTTTAACACAGCTTAACGACTGCCATCTAGTGACAGCAACGGGCACCAATGGCTAAATGTGCCTTCCGAAACACAGAAACAGTCATGATAAATGCGAGTAAGAGTCAAACCCATCTAGATAATGACGATGTATGTAATTGATGCGACCGCGTGAACAACACTAAGTCGCGACGGTTTTTAATAAAATCTAAACCTTTCCAGTAATTTTATATCTACATTAACAGGATTTAGCCAAAATCTCTAAGCCTCGCCTTTTGTGGAGCCAGTGTACCAAACGGCTGACTCGAAGAATAAATCGGGCGGCAATTTTATCTCGGTCCCTTCCAACAAGTTTCCTAACGAGAAACAAAGTTTAGAAGTAGTGGAGAGGCAGTAACAAGTCGACATGATAGGCAAACGATTAGTTCGAATGAGTTGGAGATGTTGTTTTACAGGCCGCTTGTAAAAGTAACTTTCTGGGCACCAGGCTAAACAGTTTAAAATATTTTACTCACTTTACATATAACAAATAATAAACGCGATATATTATGTAACAGATATTTTTATTAAATAAATAAAAAAGTTGCGTAGAAAAAACTTTCACATGACGCATACTTGACGCTACTTACGTATAAGAAATTAACGCAACCCTCAACACAGACATTATACACTAATATACACAACATACAAACGTAGCTGGCAACTAATGCTTTCATTGCTATACAAAATATTTTAATACGATCATGCGAATGAATGACATCAACACGACACGAATCTCACAGAAGACCTCAGCATATTATACGTATGTTTTTTTTTATGGCAGAGGTGGCAAACGAGCAGACGGATCACCTGAATGTACACGTTTATTATTAACATATACATTAGTATATAGATCTATAATAAACCTCCCGACATATATAAGCAAATATGATAATTCTGATCATCTGAGATTTGAACCCATGAGTCTTGACGGAAAGAAGTAAGGAGCCCTAATCACTACGCCACCGATTCTGTCTTTTGATAAGCTTTATTTTAATTATGCCTCCTACAAAAACGAAAAGAAGACAAAATTAAGTATCTGAGGAAACCAGAAGTTCTGTTATAAATCCAATAATCTTCTGTGATATTTCTTTTACAAGGCTTTAACCGCTTAAGTAATTAGGCCGATCTCAAAGGGAGCATCAGTGAGATCGTTTTCAATGCTTATTGATCGATCCTTTTAGACATTTAATTAATTTTCTTGAGCGCTTCTTGATCGTAGTGGCAGACGGTTCTAATATACAGGGTGGAGTGGTAGAATTTTATCTTTTGTTTAATACTTTTTAAATTGTTTTTTTCTCCCAAGGTGGCCAAATATTGATTGATATATTAAATTTATTGTGAGACCTGAGTCAGTATATAATATACATTTTTGCGAATTCACTATTGACGGATCAGCGGATCATAAGGACATAAGGATCATAAGGACATCCAACATTGTATTATATCATAAAATCTATAATTAATAAGTGTATGATCCGGCAACTTACGATTCCTTTCGTCATACTAAAAATTTTATTCTACTTTATTTTGAAATGAAACATTTGGCCACCTTTACTATAAAATTGCTATAACAGCTGACAGTCATATTTTTTGCAGTTTGAGAAAAACTCATGGAAAAAAAAACTTCATCAGTATGATGAGTAGAAGTCACAGTTAACGGGTCCTAAGCCTGTTATGTATTGTAACACCCTGTATATTGCAATATTTTAAATAGACAATGACTTTAAATTCACCCTGTGGTGCCTACCACAATACTTCAAATATATGAACCCTAAAATTAATAGTTTGTAGACAGCCTTGAGGTAGATGGATTAGGTTGAGTAATTATTGTTCCGGTGATGGCAATCGTTATCTTATCTAATATTATGAATAAAATATGTGTTTACTTATTCATTCTTTAAAACGTTTTTCTATTCTACTCTATTCTGTTCTTTACGCTTTAACAGAACTTAACGAAAGTATGCACGTATCCTTTGATATAGAGCTGACATTGGCACAACATATTAGATACAGAATAATAATCATTAAGTAAACAAGGCATGCGCCGCGACTGCGATTTATGTTTAATGACTTTTTTAACGTGGATAAAATCTTCATTAATAGCTAAAAAGTCATGTTATGGCAGAAGAAACACAATCTAGAACGGCTATTTGCTAAATAAATCTTGATGGAGCCCTAATACTTATACTTAGCACACATTTACGCGTGTACAAACATACATATACGTAATTTTTTTACGAAGTCTCCGGGCTGTGACATTGGTTCTCACAGGCTTTATTTGGGAGGAGGTAACTGAAAATTTTACTCAATTAATTAAGTACCAACTCAGCTCCACCGAGAAACGGGTTTCATGACAATTGTTTTTTATTTTAAAAGCCCTGAGGTGGACCACATTAGAGGTGACCTACGGGAAAAAAATACATCCATGATCCACCCAGGTGTACCAACCAGGTGCAACACGGGCGAGAAGCAGCGTACACGTGATTCCTCAAATGCTTCCCACGGGATGGTAAATAACATCGAATTCAAATACCTAACTCTAATTTAGAGTAAGCTAGACTGAAATAAATTTCAAAGTGAAGAAGCTAGTTTGAAGGCATTAGTAGCCGCACCAAAGTTTGGATAGTTTGAATAAGGCTTGAAAGGTTCAATGGCTTGGATAAGGTTTGAATAGTTATGGCGTTGACTTCCTTTGAAGTCAATTTGTATTAAATAATTAAATTGTGTTTATTTGGCACTTTTTAGTTTTGATTTATTAGCTTAGAACAATTGGAAAATTTTACCCATACAAAAGACATCAACGAAATACACGAAAGACAACTCTAAGCTTATAGGTTACGTATGAGATAAATTTTGCGTATGTATTAATAAGTATACATGTATATGTAAGCATTATATTCCTTAGAATATCGATGTAGTATATAGCATATAATATCGTTTCATAGTTTTTATGAGTTTGAAGTTCAGTATTTATAATATTGTAATTTTATCTATTTCGATGTATATTTATTAATGTTTTCTTATTGTTTTTTTTGCAAAGAAGTATGTTTTCTTGGTAGATAAAGTTGCATCATTCGTTGAAGTATTTAGTATTACAACCAACTTATTATTTTATAATATAGCCGACGCATTTCACTTGAACTTTGTTGATAAATACGATAAAAACTAAAGTGTAAGATATACAGAGTAAAATGAAAAAAAGTCTCTTTACGTAGAATTGTACTGGTACGCACATTACATAGGAAATAAAAAAGTTATTTCACTCGAACAGTCTATAATATACCTCACAACAATGTAAAAACTTTTTCGCTCCAAGAAAAAGAAAAAAAGTGTCTCAGAAAAGACATTTCCAAGTAACAGTAGACGGGTTTAAGTTTTTTAACTTTAAGTCTTTTACTTAGTATAACATTAGAGTTAAGTTTTAAAACGCTTGTCGTCGCTACACCAACAATTTAAACACTAAACCAGAGAACACACTCATATTTCGCGAACAATTACGGGACAAGATAATCCTTATTATGTAGGCAACTCGACAGGCATAATCCCGTATTAAAATTTGTCGCCTCCACGCCACAATTAAGAAGATTAGCCACCTGTTATACCAGAAAGTCGGTAATGGTCGAAACGCACGAATAAATTTCGTTAAGAACACATTTCGTAGAACTGAGTATTCGTATACTCAGTTCCCGAAGTTTACCCAACAAATGTAGGTACGTGAGTGCCAAGTTTGCCTATCGAGACGTGTACGCATTACCTAATGTTACTTTGTTTGTTCTTGTACGCGTTATTATTGTGTGCTCATTTCTGATAAAGTTACGTGGATTTAAGAGGAGTTAAAAAGTTACACGACTACATATGCTTCGAACAGGTAAATAGCTTTTAGCAATAAGTTTTGCAACTAGAATAAAAAAAGGCGAGGTTTTAAATTGGATGTACGAGGTATGAATACCGAACGTTATTTTATTATAAAGCAGCTTTATTAACTTTGTTGGAAGTCATGACCCCTTTTATATTAAGGTCTAATAAAACCAGGTTTAACCTTCCAATAGCTTCAGAGACAAACTTTACTGAAATCCCAATCAATAAATAAGACTTTCATACAAATTGTTTGGGCGGATATTGTGAATTTTGTAAAGAAGGTTCCATTTTTTTACAATGTGACTAATAGTTTCTTTACTCCTCGGTACTCAAGTCCCCTATAGGGGACACTTTTCGTGGGGCTTTCCTTGGGAGTGCCCTTTGTATCGCATAAAATTTTGTGTTATAATTGCCTATGGCATAACAAGTTAGGCATAAAAATCTTGCGCAGAAATATAAATTTGCCTAATCGTAATTCTGCATAATTATTATTCCCCCTAAACTTTAAAAGTTTATTACAATAATGTCCTAAATTAGGGATAACTAAACAATAATCGTCCTAATTGAAAATTGCATAAATATAGTAGTGACTAAATAATAAATGGCCTAAATACTTTATATATTTACGTTTACTTATAAAAAAAAAAAAAACAAAAAAAAAACCACCAAATGGCTTCGTTAGTCAAAGAGTCCACCCTTAGACGTTCCAGACGCAAAGGTGCCCATCACGCTTGCAGCGTTTCCACGCTGAATAGCGACGGACAACCTTTGCATCAGGAAGGTCCCAGAGAGGAGGTAAAATAGTAATGGCCTAAATAGTAATTGACATAACTGAGAAGTTCATAATTTTAATTAAGCCTAAATATTAAAAGCCCAATTACACGGAACACGGAAGTCCCAAACTAATGCGGGAGCGAGCGTAGCGAGCTCGGTAATTCGGAGCACCTAGACACGGATAATTTAGGTTCGGAGACTGTGGGGCGGAGGCGAGCTTGCTCGCCTCCCCTCATAGTCGCAGTGTTAGGTTTGATTGATAAAACATCCACAGATCGACTGCTTGCATGTTTGCTTGCTTGCATGCTTGATTGCATGCTTCCCTTCCTAGCAACCTACCTACTACTTACCAATACCCTGTACTAATATACTGGTTCTTACAACCTACGCTATAAGTAGTTATGAGGTTAAAAATAAATAAAATAAGGTAGTCTAAAGCTTTAAAATTACTGTTTAATTTAAAAAAATATGCGTAATGCATTGGGTACGAGTATTACATTTCTTTAGATTTAATATAAAAATTAAAAATAATATATTAAAATTTAATCATGCCATTTTAGTAAAAAAAACATGCAAAATACATTTTGAACAATAATTAATTATAGTTGACCTATTTTTTTATTTTAATTAGACAATAACTTTTTAAAATATACTTTTCTAATTAATAATATATAATATATTGTGTACTAAAATTTATTATAGTTAATCTTATTAAATTAAATTTAAGTTACTGGCAATATAGCTTTTGGCAACCTAACTTATCTTTTTCTTCTTAGGAACGAAATTTGATACGCAAAAATACTATTAGTATATTTAATGTTATGCATATTATTATTTAGGCAAATTTTCTATTATTCGAATGAATATTATGCTTAAGTTTGATATGCTATCATATTATTAGGAAATTTAACATTATGCAACTTTATAGTTACGAACATTTCTAATTATTCCAAGTAATATTATGCTCATAAATTTTAGGAAAATATAAATATGCGCAAATTTTTTTATGCCAAAATATTTTATGCACAATTATGTTATGCAAAGGCCAAATAGTCATAAAAAGGTTATGTTATTTTATAGAGACCCTTTCCCTGGTAATCTTTTAAATAAAAAATATTGTAATGCACTGGAACTAGATACAAAAAAAAGTGTTACATAGAGGACAAACAAAATATATATTTTACTTATATAAAAACCCGAATATCGAAGTAATTTTTTTCAGTATTATAAACGAAATCATGCTTCAGGACTGAGGAGGGTCAAGTACATAGTTGTTCAGTATGATCGAGTGGCATTCCCAGTTAACCGGATTTTCACATATCTAATTAAATCATTTATAGGAGTAACTGTTTACACAATAAGTCTAAACTAGTCGAATATAGTCGAGAACAGGTAAGCAAACAATCTCAGATAATCTTAATCAGAACTTAGTTTGACTGCTACTAACCATGTAAATCTCAACATACGTGTACATTTCCAGGTTGATTCGGGTTCCGGGTACAAGTACAACCCACGGTAAAGTCATGAATATTCGTACAAGTTTCCGCTAGGCAATATTAAATTATTACTAAAATCTGAATATTGCGTTAAATTTGGGCGCGGAATACTATTACGATGGCTAAGGTACTATCACTAGTAACTCAGACGTAAATAAGCGAAGGTTCACCAAATAGTAAAATATCATAAAAACATGTTTTTCAAGAAAAGATAATTATACTACTTCATCATCATCATCACCATCAGCCGAACCATCAGTCGCCAATCGAGAACTTTAATGCCCCAATGGCCATCTGTTCTACGACCTATGTGCCACGCCCACTGCCACTTCAGTTTAGAGATTCTGTGAGCTATGTCGGTGACTTTGGTTCTCCTACGTACTTATTTTCTCATTTCTGATTCGATCACGTAGGGAAACTCCAATCATAGTACGTTTCATTGCCCTTTGGGTGACTTTGAGCCCCATAGTTGAGGCCCATAGTAAGCGACCATGTTTCGGTTCCATATGTCATCACCTGCATCTGCGGTATTTTGGACGTGAAGATATTGCGGAGCTTCCCGAACGCTGCCCAGCTGAGTTGGATTCGACGATTGATCTCTTTCTCGAAGTTAGACCTACCTAGCTGGACTGTTTGTCCCAGGTATACATATTCGTCGACAACTTCGAGTGTAGAGTCTCCAACCTTCAGAGGAGTGGGTGTGACACGGAAATTTGACATAATTTTCGTCTTGTCCATGTTCATTGTTGGGAGGCTCTACTGAGTCTATCGAGCATTGTGCCTAGGTCTTTTTTTATGGCAGATGTGGCAAACGAGCAGACAGTAAGCGATTACCGCCGCTCATGGACACCCGCAACACCAGAGGAGTCACAAGTGCGTTGCCGGCCTTTAATATGGGAGTACGCTCTTTTCTTGAAGGATTGAATGTCATATTGGTCCGGAAATACCGCAGGCGACAATTCATTTCACAGTTTGGTTGTGCGAGGCAGAAAGTTTCTAGTGAAACGCACAGTTGTGGACTGCCAACCATCTAAGTGATGAGGATGAAATTGTTGTCGCGTAGAACGATGGCGGAAAGAGGAGGCAGGGATCAATGCAAACAATTCCTCGGAGCACTCCGTCTCATCGCATTATGTCCTTTTCTCGAAATGTCCTTTTCTGAAAATGTCCTTTTCTCGAAATGTCCCTATCTCAATGTTTGATTAAGTTAATATCAAACTTCCTAATAAGCAAGCATCAACCAAGGAGAACTTAGAAGTAAAACAAAAGCCTAATAAAAATCAGTCCCTTTTTTACGAACAAATTCACATGAAACTCATAAAAATTATTGCTCGTTATTGATGATTGATGATGATAAAAACAGAGACGTGTTCAATTCAGAACTTTTATATTAGACTTAAAATAAAATTTCAATTACGTAAAAGTTACCAAGGAGTCGAGTCAATTAAAAAGAGCACAATCAAGTCTTAGCTTATTATGGTTTATAATAATAGTCATTTTTCACAGTAAATTATTTCTACTTAGTAAAAAACCTTTTCCTTTAAAATAATGATTATTATGAATAACAATACTTTAAGAAAGGGGATGTTAGATTTTACTATGGAAGGTGGCCTATGGCCGGCATTTTTCTCTGTTTAAACATTATTGAATTTATTTTATATGTGAAAATTATTATGTTGTTTTTTTTTGGGAAATAATTACCTACAATTTTGTATTTTTATTTCAGAAAAATTGTCTATAAGGGTTTATTTTTGTTGAATAAATAATTTTGTGGAAGTTTTTGATATTAAATTTCAATGTTTTTGTTAAAAATTATGTGGTTTTATTATGTAACTGAAATATTTATTTTATGTATAACATGGACGTACTGAACCGGACACGGATTTTCATTACTTTATTTTTTATTTTTTTATTATTATTCGGGAGTCTTACAGCAAAATAATTTACGATATCTTATCAAATTAATAGGTCTGTGCTAATTACAACTCTCCACCTATGTGTAACAAAGAAGGAAGTTATACAAGGATAAGGGGCTACACACAATCATGAAAGATATTTGGGGATGAGAAAAAATAATAGTATATATATATTTATTTTATATAAGTATTATTTTTGTTTTACTTCTAAGTTCTCCTTGGTTGATACATGCTTATTACGAAGTTTGTTCTTTATTTAATCAGACATTGAGAAAAGGACATTTTGAGAAAAGGACATTTCGAGAAACGGACATTTCGAGAAAAGGACATTTCGAGAAAAGGACATTTTGAGAAAGGACATAATGCGATGAGACGTCTGAAATATCCTGGCAGCCGACGATTTGAGTTGCTCTCCGTTGAATGCGGTCCAGAGGGGTGCCCCTGCCCAGAGATGAGAACAGTATTCCATATGAGGCCGAACCTGCGCCTTATAAAGTTGCAGGCGATGGGCCGCAGTGAAATACCGTCCCGATCTATTGAGCACACCAAGCTTCTTCGAGGCTAATTAAGCCTTACCCCCTACATGACCACGGAACTGGACTACTAGTATACTAGTTATACTACTTAGGTGTAATAAAATAAAAGACTCATTAACTTTTTAAATAGGAGCTCACTCATACTCGTCATACTGAACAAATTTTGTTCAACAACTTTACTGAATTATAAATGAGTCTATTATTATTTCAAAAACCGCAATGTCCACAATGAAAAATATTTTGGTTTTTTTTTTCTTACTTACATGTTCAGAGGATAGCCGTGGTCGTATGCTAAGTATGTAATTTACGGTTTGTTTATCCCTAAGAATAAGGTGGCATACGACCACGGCTATCCTCTGAACATAACTATGTAAGAAAAAATAATTTCCTAAATATTTTTCATTGTGGACATTGCGGTTTAAGAAACTATTGTAATAGACTAAAATATGTTCCCTCCGTCCACTTTTATAAGGGAGACCTATGTTCAAGAGTGGACGTCCTCCAGTTGATATAAAGATCAATCTTTATAAATGACACATCTTTATAGACAACATAATATTGATAAAAAAGTTAGTAAACAATGAAACTACAGATATTATTGGCTACCACATGAAAATTAATTAATTTAATTCGAAACTGAAAGAGCGGAAAGTCAGACTTAACTCTAGCAGAGACCTCATCAGATATAGATTCAATTTGACTGTACTTCTTGTAACGCGTCGTCGCTGTCACCGGCTCCCAGCGCTGGGAGTCCATTTCTTGTACAAGCAGTTTCAGAGATGACGCGGCCAGGGGCGAAATCAGTGACTAGATAATCCCGATAAATTACAATAACTTTCGTAAATTAAAGAACTGTTTTTGACAACATTTCAAAATGTTTACCTCCCAATTTTAATGAATGTTTTATGTAGAATATGCCAATAAAAAATATATATATTTAGATATTTCTCGAGACCAATTTTTTACTTTGTTTGGCTTTACAGGGTATGAAGCATTTCCATCAGGTTTGGTTCACAACTTTTTTTAATTATCGTAGTTGTCACCCAGCCACCCAGGTGGCATAGACACGATAAATATGTGTATAGAACCTATAAAACCCTAATGAAGAAAACTAATATTTTCTCAACAAATACGTAAATAGTTAGGTATGTATTTTAGTATAAAAAATTGTGGGTATATTTATATTGCTTTTTTTCTACAGCTTTTATTTTGTTAACAATCCATTTCGTCCCCACTGCAGGGGCACGGGTCCCTTCCCATACCTCGGGAAGGTTAGGCCATATCCACATGGGGCCAAGTCCGGATTAATGATTTTTTATTTAAGCAAATAATAATATAATGAAAAGCCATCTCTGAATACATTCCTGGAAAATGTAGCTAAGGTTAGCAGTGAAATCAGATTGTGGTCAAACAATTTGCGGTGGAAATGGAGAAGATGGATTTAAACCGAACGGTTGCTCCGTTTTCAATTTCAATTATACAGAATTTCCAGATTATCCACTATTGACCGGACACCCTGTATAAGTACAGTTGGGGACCTGAAAGCTAAAACCTAATCTCCTACAATTTAGTCAAAAGTTTTACACGCGTGAACGTACAGAATATTTAATTTAGGAATAGATTAACTAACTCTTAACTCTTAGTCGACTCTTGGGTTTGAATAATTGACCCTAGTAAATAGGTACGAATAAATAATAAAATAAGTTTCCGGTATTGCTGTGTTTTAATCTAGGTCCACATTGTTCTAGCATCACCTGTGTGAAATAAGGTTGTTAAGTATTGAGATTTGAATATTGTGGATTAAAAAGAGTATTACTTTTCTCTTATTTTTTAAACAACACATAGGTATTTTGTTCTATTTTCAAATAATTACATATTTTTGGAGAAAAAATATTTCTTCACCTCTCCAGCACTAAAAGGGTGCCTTTGGTCCCTAAAAACTCGAAGCAAAAATGCTTTTTTCTGCGAGCGTGAGAAAAAGTGATTCGAATTTCGAACATGCGCGGCGCTGAAAAAATATGGGCAACGGTTCCTTCAGAAACTCATTTTGGCCTAGCTATTTAACTCATAGGCACAAAATGTTGTATGTTATTTAATGAAATTTAAGTTTATTAATTGTGTTATTGCATTTTAAAGATGTAATATTTAAAATAAATGTGTATATGTATTAATATGTATGTAGTACACATTAATATCGCTTACTTAAAAATATTGTGTTTGGTTTTCATCTTAGGTTTTCGTAAAAATGACAAGCAGCGCAGTTTCCGAACGCAACCGCTAAATTAAAAACATTAAAATAAAAAACTACATTGTCTCCAAAGAGAATTTAATCAACTACGTTTTTACTTTTCTTGCTGGTCGAGGTGAAAAGTTGTATGTTTCACACGAGAGCAAGTTATTTTTATGTCTCGTGCATTTCAATCAATCACTATGCTCAGTAGTCTATATTAGAATCACTCGCTACGCTCGTGATTCAATCCTAGACTACTTCGCTAGTTTGTGATTTAAAGTCAGCACTCGTAGCAAAAAATAACTTTGCTCACTTGTTGAACAAATAACTATTCTCTAAGAGTTTCATTGGAAGGTGCCTAGGTGAAAACTATTAAAAAAAACATATATTTTTGCATATTTTAAAAATTAACAATTAATTAGTCAACATTTTTTTATTGTCGTCAAAAGGCGTTTTTCCTTTTTTTAAATTTTAGTTCTGTTTAAAACCTCTTAGGCACTTTATAAAATCAAATAATTGGTAAGGCATGAAAAATAAATTTTATACTATCGTTCACTAAATTGACCTTGCAATAAAATTTCGAAAAACCTTATTACCTTTTGTTTTTCATCCCATCTTGAATATTTTATCAACAAAAGTTATAAAATTAGCCGCTCAATGACGTCGAAAAACTATGACGTCACGTCTAGGTATTTCAAACATCTTTAGAACAAAATATAGTTTTTGACAGACGTTGAAAAGTAACTCAAATGACTAGTACCACACTAGTCATTTGAGTCATCTATCATATTGCCCAAGGTGCTTAAAATTATTCCATTATTGTGTTTAATAACAAGGCTTTTTTTCTAAGTAATTTACCCAGCGCCATATTGAATATTTTAAATAGTGTATGCTTAGACTTAGACATGCAACCTCTTTTTTTTGCTCAAACGCTCATAACCTTAACGTATACAAACTCCTTGAAAAAATAACAGAAATATGTAAAGTCAACAAGTGTACATTCAGCCACAGAAAGGATAATAGTACATTCAGAACTGATATAAATGTGTTACAAAATGAGGTGAAATTACATGTATTTCATGTCTTTTCGCACCGCCTTTCCCATATTCTGCACAAAAATTACAAATTTAAATTCAAACACTAATACGTTGTGATTCTACTTTATTTTCACTGCGTCATCGTTCTTAGGTAGGGCTGAGACGCAATGCAAACCCACGATGCATAAATAAGCCAGTTGATACTCTTACTATAAAAGTAAAATTAAAATTTTAAAAACCCCCCGACACAAAAAATAAACTCTAAAAACTAACAAATAATATTTTAAACCTATTATAATTATTATCGTCACATATATTATGTAAGTTCAAATATTTTTATTTTCCAAGCGTCGTCGCGTCGGGGGACCGCTAAAGTTTATAAAGTATTTTTTCAACAACAGCTAATTAATTATTAAGAATTACATTTAGGTACGAGCGGAGTAAATTATTTTGTTGCAATCTACGACTACACCTGTTTTTCTCACTTAGCGGTCCCCCGACGCGACGACGCTTGGAAAATAAAAATATTTGAACTTACATAATATATGTGACGATAATAATTATAATAGGTTTAAAATATTATTTGTTAGTTTTTAGAGTTTATTTTTTGTGTCGGGGGGTTTTTAAAATTTTAATTTTACTTTTATTTTGTCCTTTTTAAAGTAGGTATAAATATTAGTAAGGTATTTATAATGATTAGTTAGTTGAGTTAGTAACGATAGGACATATGGAAGGTAGTCAGATCCCCTCACCAACTATTAAAGAGCTGATGATCTTCAAACGACTGATCAGGTCATGGTTACCTTACCATATACTTTCAATATCATTGAAGTAACATGGTACCAAATTTCGAATCGATAGGACATATGGAAGGTAGTCAGATCCCCTCATCAACTATTAAAGAGCTGATGATCTTCAAACGGCTGACCAGCTCACGCTTGCCTTACCTTGTTCTTTAAATATCGTTGAAGTAACACGGTACCAAATTTCGAATCGATCGGACATAAGGAAGTTACTCAGATCCCCTCATCAACTAGAAAAGAGCTGATGATCTTCAAACGGCTGAACAGATTTTCATGAAACATGGCTAAGAACACTCGGGATAAAATTATCTATGACACAAAAAAAACAAAACGAAAATCGGTTCATCCGTTTGGGAGCTACGATACCACAGACAGATACACAGATACACAGACACGTTAAACTTATAACACCCCTCTTTTTGCGTCGGGGGTTAAAAATATGAAGTAAATGTATCGCTCATTTTACGAATTCACGCCACTTCGCGCCTCGCTGTGTACCAAAGAAGTTTTACTAATAAGTTCATTGGTGTGTGTGACCCTCGCTGTCATTTTTAACCCCTGCCTGACGAAAAAGAGGGGTGTTATAAGGTTAACGCTTATGTTTGTCTGAGTATCTAAGTGTACGTATATCTGTATTTTTGTGGCATCGTAGCTCTGAAACGATTCGATCGGTTTGAATGCGGTTTTTGACTTGAAAGTAAATTTCATCGCGGTGGCTCCTAGCTATGTTTGGTGAAAATTAGTTCAATGATTTTCTAATTATTCCACTTTTATTATATTTATATTATTTTTATATTTAGTACCTACATTTTGTCTACTGAGTAGAAATAACCTTAACTGATTAGAAGTACAGTATTACACATTTAATAAGGCTTAGCTACGTACCTGCGCAGTAGAAAAAAAAAATTACGCGGGAAACTGATGGACCAATCAAGTAGCTTCTTTGTCACCCGCTATTAAAATCTCTGCCGCTATTGGTTGATTGATTTCTCGCCTGATTCAATGAATTCGTCAGCTGTTAGAAATCTGTCACCGTGCGTTGATTGTTTCGGGTGTTTCCGTCGATATTTTGTTCTTGTCTGCGCGAACGAATATTACCGACGCGCCTTATTTTTTTGTACTACTGTACTTGTTTGCTTGTACCTAGATCCTTCTTAGTTTATCAGCTACCAATACCATAAATAACAGAAGATACCTATTTATCCAAACAAGATGTGCTTCGTTGAACAATTTGTCTTGGTCGCGTCGCGTCGCGACTCGAGCACGAGACTTAAGACGAATGACGCTCGTGCTCGGCGTACAAAGCGTTGATGTTGTACGAGAATGCGTGTTAAAACCAACCGAATACCCATCGAGACTCATCCATGCGTTTGGAGTTTTTGAGGTAGAATACTTCTTTGTTCTTAACTCGGCTCTTAATGGCTAACTAAGCTCGTTGAAATCCTCAATTTCTGGGACAGGCTTTGAAATTAGAACTTTTACACCTAGGCCATTTTGAACTTTAAATAGGAGCTCACGCTCAGAATTAAAAGCTCTTTATTTCATATCTGACGTCATAATTTTAAAGTGGAATTTCAGAAGAACAAAACAAAAAAAACGACTTTCGAACGACAGCGGAGTCAAGAAAGTATTCTGTATTGTTACTGCGAAAAAAAAATATGTTATTGATTGATTTTGATTTTAACCGCCTCCGTAGTCTAGGGGCTAGTCCGTGAGCTTTATAAAGGAGGTCGAGGGTTCATTTCCCGGCGAGGTCCAACTTTGTAGGACTCGGTTTGGTTGATGGTAGGGCATTTTCTGAGCCCACCTGGCTATCTATCACCATCTTATCTAAGTCTTGCCGCCAAACATCAATGTTAATAGCATTGATGTGTTTCGGCATGGAGATAAGATAGCAGATAATTCTTGGTGAGCCCGCTTCCATCTTCAGCATCATCACCACTTACCATCAGATGAGATGATGCCAAGGGATTACCGATAGTGAATAAAAAAAATTGGCATACACTTAAAATAAAGTCCAGAAAAACTAATTTAACAAAAAAATCAGTATATGTGTGACCGTACGGTATTCCAGCGCTTTAACCACTGGATGGATTTGTGTACATAAGTACATTGTGTGCTGTCATAACGATGTAAAATACATATTAAAAAAAAAGGACGTAGTAGATAAATCTGTTAATCCACTTGTATGGAGTATCAGTATCAGGGACATTTTACTTTATTCTGATGTAAAATGCACCTTTTCATATTGTAAAGCTACATCCAGTGAGAACTATACGGCTTGTTACATTAAAAAAAAAAGCGGCCAAGTGCGAGTCGGACTCGCTTTATGACGTATTAGAAAAACTACATACTAGATCTCATTCAAACCAATTTTCGGTGGAAGTTTGCATCGTAATGTACATCATATATTTTTTTTAGTTTTATGATTCTCTTATTTTAGAAGTTACAGGGGGGGCACACATTTTACCACTTTGGAAGTGTCTCTCGCGCAAACTATTCAGTTTAGAAAATAATGATATTAGAAACCTCAATACCATTTTTTAAGACCTATCCATAGATACCCCACACATATGGAATTGATGAAAAAAATATGTTTGAGTTTCAGTTCTAAGTATGGGGAACCCCCAAAATTTATTGTTTTTTTTTCTATTTTTGTGTGAAAATCTTAATGCGGTTCACAGAATACATCTACTTACCAAGTTTCAACAGTATAGTTCTTATAGTTTCGGAAAAAAAGTGGCTGTGACATACGGACGGACAGACAGACAGACAGACAGACATGACGAATCCATAAGGGTTCCGTTTTTTGCCATTTGGCTACGGAACCCTAAAAAACGGAGAAGAAAACAAAGCTTTAGACTAAATTTTGACAGTTTTGTTTACCTTATAAGATTATAACTTAGTTAATATTTCATTATATATATAGGTATTCTAATATCTTACTGTTGTTTTATTGGTTCGTATCTCATGTCTAAGTTCCTATTGAAATACCTATGTAAAAAAATATGTTTTATAAATCTGACTGAACAACTTTGCCTAAAGAATCCGTATTACTCAATTCAGAAAAAAACTTTTGACTTTCTATACTAACTTCAGGAATCAGCTGATCTCTTAGTCTGAAAATGTAATTTTTTTGTTGCGAACTGACTACTTTTTCTCGGAGAAAGTTGTTCAGTTTGATTAGTAGATGTGACAAAGTAGTTCAGTTCAGATGCAACAGTAATACTTAGTTTTTTTTATTTTTAGGTATAACAGAAGGACTATTTTTTAATATACGTATTAAAATCCATAATTAGTGTAATGTTTACGTAACTTACCAATGATAAATCGGCACAAAAGAACCGACAGCGGTAACCGCGTTCGCCTCAACAGCATTTTGTTCAAATCACAACCACTTTTGTTCACTTTAGGTTCAGTCGAATATTATCACTATAACACTAGAGAAACACATTTTTACACACTGGCCACCTGGAAAAAAGAAAAAATATTTTATTATCTGATTGAAATGCCGCTTGAGAGAGAACAGTCCAAAAATATCTTTAAACTTATGACATTGATTTTATTATTCACCCGCTTTACAGGATTTATTGGACCTCCCACCAAAACTTCACAGTGGCTTCTACTCATGAAACTGAGCAACTCTCCCCAAATAGCCAATGATCAATTCGCAAAAAAATTTTTGGACCTTTCATACTAATTTGATCACGTGATCGGCCCATTTTGTATGGAGAAACCAAAAATTTTTTGCGAATTGACCATTGGTTATTTGGAAAAAATTGCTCAGTTTCATGAGTAGAAGCCACTGTGATGTTTTGGTGAGGGGTCCAAAAATAACCCTGTATATTCCGTTCCGAAATAGTTGATCACGTGATCGGCCCATTTTGTATGGAGAAACCAAAAATTTTTTGCGAATTGACCATTGGTTATTTGGAAAAAATTGCTCAGTTTCATGAGTAGAAGCCACTGTGATGTTTTGGTGAGGGGTCCAAAAATAACCCTGTATATTCCGTTCCGAAATAGATTTTCCGAATTAGTTATTGAAATTGCTCTCATTTGGGAAGAAAAGCGAGTAAATTGTACGGGTACTTCTCGGTTAGTTCTCCTATGTATCTCCTTATTTCTGATTCTGGGATGACTCTGAGCATTCCTTTGGGCCCATACAGACATTATTGTATTAGATTGTGTTATAAGTTTTATCAAAATTTATTCAGTGCTTTTTGAAAATATCAATAAAAGGTTATAGAACAAAGTCATATCAGCTAGAAGTGGAAGTCTTAAATATTCAATCAGCATGCTAATAAAACACTTTTTATTTTTTATTTCGAAAGGATAAAAGAATAATTAGGCTGTAAAACATACAACTTTCGAAGAAATCCCCAGCTGCCACGCATACAAAGCTGCGGGCACTAGTAAGTATAATAGTATAATATGTATCCTAAAGATACAGGAGCTGGGATTTTTTTAAAAGTTATGTTTTATAGCTTAATTATTAGTTTATTTTATCCTTTTGTAATAGGAATGAATAAAAAACGTGAAATTTCACAGAATTCCTGAAAATTCTGTAATCGAATCTTCATAACGCGATTTCACGGAATCCAATTGCGTGAATCTCGGGCGTTCGGAATCATCGGCAACGGATTAGCGATCTCACGGTGAAATTATACAGGCTGTAACATTTTTTGTTGATACATTTATACAAACTAAATTGCCATATTACATAAAATACTCAATTATTAATATAAAAATCCACCATAAGACTTCGTTAGTCGAAGAGTCCACCCTTAGACGTAAACGCTGTGAGCGTGATGGGCACCTTTGCGTCTGGTATGAATAGCGATGGACAACCTTTGCATCAGGAAGGCCCCAGAGCGGAGGTCACCCCTTTGCCTAATACGACACCCTATTTCCCTGACAATTTTTCTTGCCTCTGATCCCCAGCAACCTGTGTGTGGTCTCAACAGCAAACGGGACAAAGAAATGTGCCTCCTTCAAAGGGGCATAAAATTTGTGTTTGCGTTTCGCAGCGAGCTCCGCAGGGGAGCCAGGGGTCCTGATAGTATAGTTTAGGTGGCTTGGTGCGAAAGTATTGTACTAATACACGTAGCATCCCATAGGAGGTACCTACCTTTCTGCTAGGGGACCAAAGTTAAACCACCGGGTCTTTTCCCATTAGTACGGCTGCTGATGCCCCATTTGACACAACTCAACGCGTGATGACCATTAGCTTCCACACTGGTGCAGCAAATGCATATATGAGGTTCGCACATATCGCAACCCAGGCGGAGAGCTACAGCCATCCGCATTGAGTCGTTATTCAGAAGGGTACCTAAATTAGGCGATGGTAATGCATGTAACCACGCTCCGGATTCTGCCCGAGATACAGCCTTCAGTCTGGCCAAGCGTGATGGGCACCTTTTCATTTGGAACGGCTAAGCGACTATCGAAGCCTTATAGTGGATTTTTATTTGTATTGTAATTTTGTTATTAATTAGTTTATTTGTAATGTTTGATTAATAAAAATGTGAATTCTTAATTATATCATAAACTTAATAAGCATTCTATTCAATATATGAGTTTTTCGTATGCAAAGTGCATTGACCTTGCAATACTAATAAATAAAATGTTTACCAAATAATTAATCATATACAGGGTGTAACAAAATTGGTGTAGGACCCGTTAAGTGGGGATTTTACTCATCGTATTGAACAACTTTTGTTCTACGACTTTGCTCAAATCACAAAAAAATATTGAACTTTCATACAAATTGATCATTTGTTTTGGCATTTTTGTATAATAATAATACTAATATTCGGGACAAATCACACACGGTCATCTGGCCCCAAACTGAGACTGATATACATACACATATACATTTAAATACATACATATACAGTGAGAATCTTTATAAAGTGCACATATGAAAGCGGGTGAAATAAGACCTTCTCCTTCAACAAAAGCTTTCTCTAGGTCAATAAAGCGGAGGTACACTGGTTGACCTTGCTCTCTGCTTTTCTGCTGAAGCTGACGTATAGAGAAAATAGCTTCGCAGGTGCCTCGTTCTGGTCGAGGTTCTGGCCAAACTAAGTTTCAGGCAGAATATTTTCCGAGAGGTAAATCAAGCGATTAAGTAGTACTAGTGCAAAAATGTTACCCTGAGAGGTAAGAAGGGATATACCTCTAAAGGAATTGGAATCGGAGCGATCACCTTTGTTCTTATACAGGGAGCAGATGCGAGAGACTCTAAAGTCAGCAGGTACTCGCTCTTCCTCCCACATGCGCACGAACAATCTCCACACTGCTTCATGCAACTCCTCGCCTCCATACCTACTTAAAGTAAATCTCCAGGTACGTTCTCAATGCCGACCGCTTTCTTATTCTGCTGTTGTTGAATTGCAAGGACAGCTTCACGCAAACACAGTGGATCATCCAGCTCAGTTACAGTAGGAAGTGTTGACATCGAGTTAATGTGCTGCATATCTGCGTCCCGGTCAACATTCGGCAAGGTGTGTTCAAGCCATCAGCTGTCTTTGGCGCCACATTATCACGAATTGTCAGTAAATAATTAATGAATATTTAAACATTATTAGACTTAACGTTAAGTTAAACATTTGACGTGTAAACTATGTTTATCAAAAATAAATTGAATTGAATTAAAAGCAAAAATATATATTTTTTGCGACTTGAAAGTCGTATGATGAATACAAGCCCCAGTTAACGGACCTACATCTTATACAGAATGTTTAAAAAAGTGCGCATGAAATTTTAGGGGTTAACCAGAATCAATTATAGAATAGGTACAGGAAAAATATTGACAAAATCCGCTTTTCAATTTTTCCCATACTAAATCTGAATAGTGAATCAACAATTTGTATGGAAAACTGAAAAAAAAAATATTATTATGGCGATCTAAAATATCGCCCGTTAAAACATTCTCCACAACATCAACAGATGGCCCTAAGCTGGGTCAGATGTGTTACCTACTTTGCGTTTCTAAGTGCAAAACCGATGCAAAGCTTAATTAGATACATACTATTAAAATAGCCCAATGGTTATTGACAGACAAAGGATGAGTAATATCGTGTGTGCTATTGATAGATAAATCCATGGCCCAATTAGCACTAATGATTCATTTGTCACCCGCAGTTGTTTCCCGTTTGAATCGCATGCAAATGAATACAAATCGTCATTTTCATTTCCATCTCGATTTCATTACTATTTTTATTATGACTAACTAAGCAATTCATGCATTAAAAGTAAAAAAATGTGAAAAAGGGAGACAACTCGACCAAATTGTACTTAGATGGAGGACTGTATCACCGGAAGCACGAAAAATGTCTCCGCCGATGGTAACAGTGAAAAGCCTTAGAGGCCCTGTGCGTTGTGCTACTCGGGTTGTAAGAAAATCCAAGAAATAGAAGAGAACAAAGCGGTAAAATTTTGTCGTTATTAGGTAACTAACTATAGAACATGTTAGCTTCCATTCCAGAATCAAGGTAAGATTTACCTGACAAGAGTTTGTCCCTTTCACACCTAAAATAAATACAATAAGCTATCCCGCTGTCGGGATAAAAATTACTCCCACAAAAATGTTCTAGAACGCATTTTTAGTCGTGTAACATTTCTGTTATATATGTTATATTTGCTAACATCGAATTTCAAATCAAATTTACTTCTACCATAACTAAATTTAATAAGATTAAAGTTTGCGTAGGTATAGTTTTAGCAAACAACTAGAATTAATTGAGTCTCTGGTTTTAACGAATTTACGTCGCCTTTGTTTGACTAAACAATAGGTGAATATTTAATTTGAGAAGAACAGCTATCACGAAAACTAATTTCTTGGAGCAATAATTATAAATCAATGTCCAAAGCGAAGCAGTCTTATTGAAATTAACAGGTTTTAATCAAAGAAAGTGCTTCGGTAACAGTTTCCTAATGTTTCTTGGGACTTTTTATAGTTAATAAGATTTTCGGCTCTCTCTCTTTTATCGTATGACAAATTTCACTGTGCTATCTCAAGGGATAGACGCATTGACTTATTAATAAATGAATTAAAGTACTCTAAAGTAAAACACTTTATAAATCATAATTTTTCAAAGAAACTGGACTCAGAATATGATCCTGGCAGCAATTTGTCTTCTAATTTGCGGTTAGAAACCAATCTCGTTAACAGTTTGTAAGTTCTATAAAAGTTAGTGGTTTATGAACTGAACATTGTAGGCTTCTGTCTGTAAGTTTAATTTACTTTCAGGGTATGCTAGGTACTTTGACGGAGCAAATCTTCTAAGTTATACGTATTTATCGATGACCGACTAGTAAAAGAGCTTCATTCGACTGATCATTATTACTGGGGAGTCAATTAATAAAATAAAACATTCCTTATACACTATTTTCTTAAGGTATTTAAATAAATATAAACAATCTTGATATGTCTTTTTACTGATAACGAGTAGAATTTATTGCTTGTTTAACAGAAATTCAAGAAAATACTTAGTACTTACTTACGTTTGCAAGAAATATCGGAATTTAAAAATGCACATTTCAATAAAAAGACATATCTAGATTGTTTACCTTTATTTAAGTACCTAAAGAAATTGAGCATAGTTACAAATTCGTCAGTCTGATAGATGAAAATGGGATTTCGACTTATCGCCTTTTCTAATAAGCTTGCTTGGTTTAGCTTCAGTCGTTGCTTCGGGGGTTTCTCCGAAATGTCTTTGGCGCTTTACATCCACAAAGTTTATTATTCTTTACCTTTGACCTAAAAATATGTTTTCGAAATGGTTAAATATTCTGTGAAAATATTTATTACAATATTTTGAATGACTTGAATATTGTAAACCTTACAACATCGAGAAGGTATAGTATTATTATAATAATAATACAAATAAAACACGGATGTCTGGTCTAAACCAAGGATTCCTTGTGCTATGGAAACCAAAGTCTGATTCACATACGTACTCAGACACACGGTAAACAAATATGCTTATTACACTTATGTTTGCCCTGGGTGTGAAGTGAACCCACGATACTAGTTTAAGCAGGCAGGCACGCTTACGACTAAGCCACTAGCTAAGTCCAGGCAGTAAGTGTAGCCTCGCTAGATATTAAATTAAATCAAACGTGAAAAGCTCTTTCTACCTATATTTAACTACCATATAACTACGCCATACGATCGAATAAAAAGGTCTGAACGATTGAACGATTTTTCTAAAGTGACTATAAAGGCAGAGCCCATAAAATTTTACTGCAGTTCACTGTGCCCTGTATACATGATACGTGACTGCCATGCGGAAATTAATTTTCATTTTTGCAAGCTCAACCTTTTGACCTCACCCAGGTATTTACGGAAGGCGTAGTTATGCAAGCAGATATCAGTTTCAACGGTTTACTCGTAATTTTACTTGTAAGGGTAAATTCAATCTGTACCCTCGACCATGAGAACACGGATCTCTTTTGAATCCTTTCTTTCTTTATTCTTCTTACTTTATTCTTATTTTTGTATATTTTATTTACAGACATGACATTGTATAATTCATTTATTGATCTAGCATTAAGATGTAAATAGAATATAAGACTTTTTTTTTAAATGTGTTGGAGGGAGTTTCTTTAGGGCCCGCCGTTTCTTCTCACTCCGCAAACACTTCCCAAAACGGTGGGTATACGAGTTCCGAGTGGTAGGAACCTCGTATTAGGTAGATAAAAGAATGACGTTCGAAAAGTGTACACTGCTACCTACTTCGAATAAAATATTTTCATTTTCATTTTCAGAACCTATAGTGTTATAAAAGGTGGTAATTTTATTTTAACGATCATCCCAGAAAGAGGTTCGACTTGATTACGCGACTGCGATGTACACAAAATCGAATGTACGTTACTGCGAAACATTTTTTCTTAGTCTTAACTTAAGTTTTTTCGTCGTAGGGCTTACAAACATTTTTGTACATTCAAAAATTCCCAAAAAAATGAGTTTAGCAAACTTGTAGAACAAAAGTTGTTCAGTTAGAGCCTTTAAGATTCACAATAATTATAGGATACTTATCAGTTTAAATACCGTGATTTTTCATATGCTGAAATGTGGCACCCAGGGTGCGAATTATGCAACTGAACAACTTTATTCAAGAAACTTATATTTCGCATTTTAGTAGGAGTTATGATGTCTTTCGCAGTAACGTTTTCACTGTACATTTTTCGCTCTTGTGCTTTTTGCAGTCGTGCGTGTTATCAAGTCAAGAGGTTCATATGATAAATATTTTAAGTATGTGCACGTATAGGTATATGCATGTTTGCTAGGCTAAGTTTCTTCACAAATACCAGATACATTTTTACGCAAATATAAGTAGACCAGTTTTATCCCAAATATAGAATGTTCCCTGAATCAACGGAGGGTACCTGAGCACGTAACTAATCTAAAACTTCTCCAAAACTTTTCCTTCGAGATACATAATTATTTTATTTTATTTTATTTTATTTTATTTTATTTTAACAAATTTTCAAATCGCCAACTGCTTTAAAAGCCAGGTAGGTCCATACTTTTGTCACGTAAATTGTGAACTAACCCTCTTTATATATATATTGTCACGTTGCTTAAAATATATATCCCGATATCTTTTGTTATTGTGATCGATGTAAACAGTATAACATATTCATGCTTGACCCCGTGGAATAATCGCTTTACCTACCTTCCCTATACATATATACGAATTGCGATGTATCACATTTATTTATGTATACTTGCTTTCCGCATTACGAAAATACATTACTGGCGTCTTTGTTAAATCGGTACAAGAAACTGCCCAAGTTCAAAAAAAAGTTTGTCTGACGTCTCTATTATCTACAGTTAAAAATGTGAGAAAAAAAGTCGTCGCGGTTCTGTTATTTTCAGATTTGTTATACGTTTTATACGGGTATTTCTCTACAACTTTTTCTTTTTCTTTGTATATTTTTTTAAAGTTCTACATACGACTCAGCGGAAATGCATATGCATATTTTCAAGTTATTAAAGCCAAATTTATACTCATATTTTACATGCAATTGCCTATTTTCTGACCTCTGCAATAATGTGCTATTCCTGAACCGACCCCTTGCTACTAGATTCGTACCCGTACACTTTAAGAAACTTCATGAACTTTCGAAGAGCACCGTTAAAATTTGCGAGATAACAAATAGGTTTATTGATGTACAAAATAGACACAGAAGGTCCGCTCAATACAAACCACTAAAATCGTAAGCATATACATGCTTATAGAAATATACGGTCGTTCGAGGCAAGGTCACGCGGAAAAGTATCACAACAGTATCGTGACCTTGCCTACAACGACCGTATACGTCTATAAGCATGTATATGCCCAGGATTTTAGTGAGCGTATTGAGCGGACCTTCTGTATCTGTGTATTTTGTGATTGATGTAAGTTCTCGTAAATTACAACAATAAGATAAATTTGTGGTACCTAACCTGGACTCGATCTCAAGACTTCTAGTTTAGCCGGTATCGAGGCTACATATATCGTTAAGAGTGCGCTGAACACCAGAAACTGTTTCTAAGTATTGCGATATTTAAAAAAACATACAAAAACAAATTGAAAACAGATTATATAACCAAATTTTTCGAAGCAAGATATGTATTATGATATTGAACGAACTCCGTGAACATGACTCATTGTAGCGTAAAGATTAGTCAATGAATTTCTCATGGTCTATAGGACCCCCTTAAGGTACCCAACTTTTTTTATTTAGCAATAACCCGCAACCTCGAGAACCGTCTGTGGCCCGAGGCTATTATTATACGAGGAACGGGCAACTCACTCTGCTTACGTAAGAACCGACCGGGCCACTAACGGAATACCCGATGAGATAGGTATCTTCTGACCCGGCTTACTGACAGCAAGGAGAACAAATATCAAACAAAACTGATGTTGCAGCATCACATACATTTTTTTGTAATAGGTATGTATTGTAATATTATAATTACCTATTCCAAATATCAACCATGAATTGGCAGTGATAAATTTCTGGACATATTTAAACTACCTAGCCAATGAAATTAGATATCTCTGAGCGTATGAAATTTACAGAAGAAAAGCCCTGAATATTTTCTCACGTTCATACACTTTCATAAACGCTTTTCGTATTCCGAGTTGCGCCAGAATGCTAAGAAGGAAAGAGAAACACAAATGTGACGAAATATCACACTCTAAAATCCATCAAGAGATAAACGTTTTCGAAGCCTAAAAAGGCTATCATGATATCAATACAGCATAAGACATGAGAGGAAGACGTCAGAAAGAAAGACCCAGCGCATTAAACATAAGCACATATGAAAACATACATATTGTAATAAAGCTCCTTAAATAAATAAATAAAATAAAAACATGCATACTTACCTAACATAAATTCGAATAGGTCTGCCCTTACCTCACTTCTGGCACTTTCAAAAAAAAATTAAATTCTAGCCCTCGAACGTGCTTGCTACATATACGCGGTAAAAATACCTACCTACATTTTCTAAGATTATAAATTCTACGCAGTAACTGTCTTGAAAAATGGGGCAAAATGTGCTGTAAAATCCTAATGAAGTCCTTACGCACGCTTTTTTCAAATGTAACAAAATGAAGTCAAACTGTTAAAAAAACAATAGCACCACAAGCGACAGTCGCCAGTTCCCCGAAATCGTTAAAAGGAAAACCATTTTATCGGACATTCATCACAGTTACATTTCAGTTCCATTAAAGTGGGACGGAATGGAAGGTTTTGTAGAATCTTTTCCGAGTGGGCGCGTGATAGTGGCACTTCATATTGTCGGTGTCGGACGTCTAAATGTGGGTCATTATGACCCCCTACTTGTTGCTGGACTCGGAGCTGATAAATGAAATCTTTGTTGTCATAGTTTGGTAATGCTACTCTATATTATGCATGTCAGCCAAATGAAGATTTATTTTTAACCGGCTTCGTTGCTTGTAAAAAACCTAATTATAAGTACATTTTTAAGGGTGGTGGTTTATTCACTTTTCTATGATACTTTGTTAGCTATACTGTATTACTGTTTCACTGTTAGTACTGTTTATTTTTGAGGATTTCAGATCTATAAAAAATAGTTAATACAAAATTTTACAATCTTGAATGAATTAAGTAATGAAAGCACTCTTTGTATTGAAATCGTCAATTATGACTTTTAATTATTCTTCTAAACAATTTACTTCAAATCAGAGTCAATTCGCAATTTTTGTACTCTTCATATAAATTGATCAGCAGTATGACTTTTGTATGAAGTCAGTGGTTTTTTTAACTGTCTGTAATTATGACCTTAGATCAAATCAAAAGGGAAGCATACTTTACGTATCCCTACGTAGCACTTACATCGCGTGACCACAAAAACGAGACTACCGAATATTAATTCGAAAACTCTTGAACAGATATAGATTCTTCTGTAATTTAGTTCAATTGATATGATAGTTTTGTGTGTGAACAAAACCTTCCTAAGTTTTAGTCTAAATCTGTTCAAGAGTTTTCGAATGATGTTCGTCGAGTGAAAAGTGACGCCATTGGTTTTTATTTTCGAGTCCTACACCTATCTTCTATATTAGTATGTAAAAAACAGAGACTAAAAGACCTAGTTCTTTTTTTTTTAGTATATAATTTTGGTAATAACTAGGCAGGTAAAGTAATAGGTATTTTCAATTCTGACCTTTGTTGCCTAATATAATTTAGTACACTAGTCACGTCACGTAATAAAAGGGTGGAAAAAAAACCAGTAATACGAGTAATGGATAAGACAAATGAATTCTCTCCCACTAAGAGAAGTCAGATGATGGCGATATAAGCATATAATGTGTAACTCATTTTTTTATTTGCTGTCAAGTGGCAAATGAAAATAAAACAAGTTTCTTCAAAGAACCTACATGATCAGAGCAAAACAAAATCCTTTTTATACAAACCTATCTCTCTCTATATCTCAATCACTGTCGAACAATTTAGCCGCTAAACAATCATGTTGAAACCACGCTAGGCTCTAAATAGGGATAGTAGGCGGTGGTTACTTACTGTAAAAACATTCTCTTATATATAGACTGATCAATAATGGCAATTAAATTTTAAACTTTCCATTATCAAAAAGATAGAACACAAATCGATCGTTGGATGACCTCTGCGTCCAATAATTTACAACGTTTATTTTAAAAATAAGACTGACTCGGTGGCTAAGTGGTTAGCGATCCTGACCACTGATCCGAGAGTCGTGGGTTCAATCCCCACACAGGGCAAACTTTTCTGTGATGAGCAGAATTGTTTGCTCTGAATCTGGGTGTATTATATCTTGTATATGTATGTATGTATTTAAATGTATATGTGTATGTATATCAGTCTCTGGTTCCCATAGCACAGGGAATTCTAGTTTGGGACCAGATGACCGTGTGTGATTTGTCCCAAATATTATTATTATTTCTAGATAAAAATGTGGGCTTCTCTGCGCACTTCGCGTTTTGCGAAGTGGCAGGAGCTACTACAGCAGAAGCACAGTCGGCTGGAGGTCAGTGCGACGAGGAGAGAAAGCGTCGGACAATCCGGGCATTGTCGAGGAGGACTGCCTTTTGCATAGCCGCTATTATCGGTCTGCCTCGAAGTCCCAGCCGTCTAAGCATACGGTCCAGGTCAGCGGGGATCAAACCATTAACGGACAGGACTACAGGGATGATTTCAGTGGAATGCACTTGCCACACATCCGTAACCTCGTGCGCCAGGTTAAGGTACCGCAACCTCTTGTCGGCATCTGCTTGCACGAGGTTTTCGTCGTGTGGAATAGTGATATCCACCAAAAACACCCTTGACTGCGTCCGATCCATCAACACGATATCAGGTATATTATGATCAATAGACCTGTCCGTGATGATGTCTCGGTTCCAGTAGAGCTTGGCGCGGTCATTTTCGAGAACCGACTCCAGCGTGTACTTGTAATATGGCAACCGCCGAGCTATGAAGCCATACTTTAGAGCGATCTCTTGATGCAGGATCCTGGCTGCTTGGTTATGTCTGTGCAGATACTCTGTGTTACAAAGAACCGAACAACCGGAGGTTATATGGCGCAGGGTGTCACCTGGCTGACGGCACAACCGACATACGTCCAAGGTACCGTCTTTCATTATGAACCTCCTGTAGTTGTTCGTCCTTATAACGAGATCCTGTATTGCACAGACAAAACCCTCGGTCTCCGCAAAGAGGTCTCCGAAGCGCAACCAGTGCACGGAAGCCTTCTGATCTACGAAGGATCTGTAGAAAGCCTTAAAGAACCTTCCGTGCAGCTCTTTCTCTTTCCAAATGGCTTCCCGCTCAACAGTGCTAACTACAGCCGGCGCTTGCCAGTTCTCTTGAGCTATGGACAAAGGAGTTAGTCCTTTATCACATGCTATGACAACTCTATGCAAATCACTATCGACTTTCGCCAGAAAATAGCATCGGAGGCTGCATATTTCACGGTTGTGCATTTGTTTCGCACTAAGAAGGCCACGACCGCCACTTTTCCGCGGAATATACAGCCTCATCACTGACGACCTCGGATGATGCATTCTGTGGAGTGTCATAGTAGTGCGAACTTTCCGGTCCAGGGCGTCTAATTCAGTCTGTGTCCATCTGAGTATGCCAAAGGTGTACAGAAGAACGGGGATGACCCAAGCATTGAATGCTCGTATCTTGTTAACGTCGGACAAATAGCTTAAAAAAATAGTATTATTATTATTAAAAGCTACAACAAAAGTTGTTAAATTTGACCCAAGTAAATAGCCTGGATATGTTCAAATACGCCATTCAGAAAACACCACGTATACATAGATTTCTTGAGAAAAAAAATCAGTTTGACGAGTAATATCTACCATTTGCCGCGTGTTAGAGAACTAAAGTCACCCTGTACAAAGGTGAACAAAGTCAAGGAGACCAATAAACTCCTTTCCACGAGCATTGTCAACACGTGAATAGAATTCAGAGTACCTTCGTGGTATAGGTCAAGTTTTTACTGCCTAACCCCGCTCGCTGAATGTTTGATGTATATCTGTGGATGTGCCATCTACCTAATTAGATACGTATAGGTACAACTATCACTATCAATTTACATGAGTTAAGAGATAACACTCCAAATAAAGGTATTGATTATAAAGACTGCTGCTACAAAGAACAGATTCCTTGAGTAGGGTACTTAAATCAAATTGATTTTCTCTCACAATATAGGCTTGTTATCTAAGTTAACATTTTTTTCGATAACTTTGTAGATAAAAATATGTTCAGTTTCATACACACTCACCCACACACAAAAACCATATATGAATGTATTCATTCTAAATCTGGTTAGAATCCTAATTATTTGTGTTTATAGTGTATTCTAAAAGGAATCCTCTTCTTTGTTACCTAAAATCATAGCAATGTGTACTAAGCTAACAAAATACAGCATTTGTTTAATAAAATATTTATTGTAATTACCCCTCAAGCTTAACATTGTAAATTAATTATTCGGAGCAGTATGTCTTGAAACACAAGATATTAATATATCTTTTTCAAGACCATGCCCACAAAGATGTGCATTAGCCTTCATGTATAACCTTAACATAAGTAAAATATCTTAAGCTAAGATAAGCTGTAATTTAGGCTTAAGAAGTTTAAATAAAGTTTTTTATTATTTTTTTTATTTTTTATTATATAAGCATCAGTTTAGATATTTGTTCTACATACTGTAACTTGATACCTCCGAGCATAAAAACCCATATAGTATACCGCGAGTTTCCGCAAAAGTTCAATATTCTGTCTAATTGATCAAACACAATATTGTCATAGAAATTAAACCTTCAAACACAACAAAACTATTACTACAAAAGACCTTTATTCTTGCTACGTCATCATTACTAATCAAATCTACGCGTACACTCACGTTCCCTTAAAAAGTAAACAAGCAGTTTCTAAAAATTAAATAATAAACAACGCTGAACACGTTAAACAACCGACTTCAATCGTAACAGCTACAATTTAGCATTTTTTTTTTGATTTTTCAAAAACCGCTGAAACAATTTAGATAAAATTTATATGGGACCAACTCTGAAGTACTACCTACCAAATAAAAAAAGAATCATCAAATCGATTGATAATTGGCGGAGTAATAGCGTAACATACATACAAAAAAAACGACATACAGTTGAATTGAGAACCTCCTCCTTTTTTGAAGTCGGTTAAAAAAAGGAACACCGGGTAACGGCTTATATCGTGTGTCAGCCTTTTACAGGAGATCCTGGAATCATCGCCCTGATACTCTATAGGGTCCTTATAAAAAAAAAATAACCACGGCTTCTACTCATGAAACTGAACAACTGTCTTCAAGGAACCTATACTCATCAATTTGCAAAAAAAATTTGGACTCCTCCAACTACCTAATTGATCAACTGAACAGCCAATTTTGTATGGGAAGTCCAAAAATTTTTTTGCGAATTGGGTATTGGTCCCTTGGGAAAAAAATATTCAGTTGCAAGATTAGAAGACACTGTTAATTTGTTTTGAAGTATTTTAGAAGGACAAGTCAAGAAAAAGGTAAGTATACTCTCTCCTTCTCTTCCCAACATCTTGGAGTGAACGGTATTAACCGAGTGACTTCATGAAGACACTTTACGTAAGTACAACTGTGTCTCAGGCGACGACGCGACGATATTTTAACGGCGAGAGGTGATGTGTCGCTTCTGTACGCAATTAATGTTAAGTATTCTTTGCCTGTATTGACAGCTGTCAGGTGTTGGTGTCTCACTCTTACCGTTCCATCTGTCTTTAATAGTATGACAGGAGTGCATTACTTGAGTGCAACAAATGGATGTGCGACTAATGATTGTTCGACAGAACGGTGCTGCGAATCATCAGGATTCCCTGTTAAAATCCAACTTCTTAAAATAAACGCAATGACCCAATAAACACTAATTAGCCTATCACGAAGTTATAGATCAGCCAAACAAACAGACATACAACATACTTGAAATATACTACGCTGCTTTTGAGACTAACAAAAGCGTTTTATGCAGAGTCTAAAGACAGATTTATACTTAAATTGCTTGTAAATAATTAGTAAATATTCAGTAATCATAAGATTAAAATTCTAGGGTGACTAATCAAATTCCCATTTAACAGGTGTCAGTCACAATGTTTGCGACGTACTAAAGGGGCAACATACTATTATAAAAGGGCTGGGTGTGCCTGAGCTCACAGAACCCACCCTACTTGTTGCTGTTCAATACAAACACTGGCTACCCTATATGTACAATAATTGTACACTTAAAACATTTGTATTTTATATCTTTTTCCATTCATAGTGAGATCGTTCTTTAAACGAATAGTGATAACTGACCACGCTGAATACGTTAAAAACAACCGACTTCAATCGCAACAACTCCAATTTTGCTATGTTTTTGTTGATTTTCTCAAAAACCGCTGAATCGATTTCGATAAAATTTATATGGGACCACATGTGAAGTATACCCTTTTAAACAAAAAAAGAATTTTCGAAATCGGTTCAGGCATCTTCGAGTAATCGGTAAACATACATTAAAAAAAAGATTCCGACGAATTGAGAACCTCCTCCTTTTTTTGAAGTCGGTTGAAAAGTGTATAAATACCCAGTAAATACCTAAATATAAATGTAGTGATTCTGATTACATACTCTTCGGACATTGCAGGTAATAACCAATAGACTACTGTAGCACATCACAGTGTTACTTTTCTATCGTGTACCTATTTTCTTACCTATGATGACGAATAAATGATTATTATTTTTAATGAAGTTATTTAAAAAAAAAATATTTATAAACGTATTTCGTAAAACGTTATTAATTGATTAATTCATAGTTTTATAAGTCTGAGCTAATACCGTTGCATTCTTAATAACCAAATAAATACTATAAGTTATAACTGTTTTTATATGACCTCAAAAAGCTGGCCTTTTTTGACCATTATGGAACTACTGGATGATGGATAAAAAACGTATTTGAATGAAATCGTTTAGCCGGAGGAAGAATAAACATATAGTTTTGTTCTATAATTTTCAGATAGAAAACCTAAAGGTTTCCTGACGTTTTGTATTACGCACACAGAAAAAATGCCTAAGAAAAATACTCTTTGATGTCTTTTGTACTACAAAAACGAAAAAACTGTACAGTCCAAGGAGTTTACCTCACCACCATCATAAAATATGGTGATTTATGCAATTCGTTTTTTATCTAGAGTTACGTTAAAGTCTTTAATTAGAAATCCGTGTTAATATAAATCCAAATTACAATAAAATACTATCCTTTAATTAGATAAAATACAAGATTTTATTCTTTACTAATTGTGGTTTACGAATGATAGCGATAAATCATGTTATTTTGAAAATTAAATTAAAATTTGAGCACTATTCCTAGATTTAAACCCAGCTAGAAACACTAGTTATACACCCATAGTGAAAATAGAGAAAATAAAAAGTATATTGTAATTTAGGTGCAGAAATTATATTTTTAACCGATGCCAAACAAGCTTACTCGAGGACACGATTTTGACATTGTTAAAATATCAAAAAATAAATTCAAATTAAGAACTTCAACTAAAAATGACATTATAAAAGTTACGGAAAAGAAAAAGGTTATAAAACTCAAAGAACGAAAACACATAAAACCTTCTTTCTTTATAACAGTTATCCGTACCGGAAAACTAAAGAGAAAGACGCTCCGCTTTAAAATTGTTATTCTGATATGCGAAGCTGCGATGTCAAAAGAAAACTAATACAACGCAAGTGGAACGCAAATTCGCCATAGCTGTAACAACTACGATATTAGCATAGAAATAGGAGAAAAATCTTATTTCTCACAGTAAACAAAAAAATTGGGAAACAAACAGATACGCATTTGATCACATCACTACGTTTCATTTCATCAAGGGCAAAAAACTGTGTGGTAAAAGACGATATTCCACGAATACTGCCCTTTTTATAATACGTCGCATTTACTAATATTGCAATCAGCCGTAAGAGGTCCTCTGCAGAATAAAGGGCTCCGCCAAGGATTTAGGACCGGTCATGCGCTGCTCGCATCCAGCGACCTTCACCAGGTCATCGGTCCACCGAATAGGAGGACTGCCTGCTACGTCTTATGGAGCGCAGTCGTCACTAGAGAAAATTCATGCCTTACCGGCCATCTGTTTCTACGATGTGTTCCGCTCACTGCTACTTCAGTTTAGCGATTTTGTGAGCTACACAGGGTTCGTTAGTTCTCTTAAGTATCTTCATTTCTGATTCGATCACGTAGGTAAACATCGAACAAAGTTCGCTTCATCGACTTTTGATTGAACCTTTTTATGAGGCCTATACTAAATAAGAGCAACGAAATTTATAAATCCACTTTAAGAGTACCTTAAAGTTTGTTAACGCTTAGTCAGTATTACTTTAATACGGTGATACAAACAAACTTTGAGAAACTTTACTGAAATTGATTAAATTTACAGTGCGTATTTTACGCTCAAAAAGGAATTATTTCTATCGAGTTCGTCTTATACGATAAAACTTGTTTAGAATATAGTATTTGCAATACCAATATCGGTTATTCATTGCTCTGTCTTTAATAAAACAAAAACTTAAGTATTGCTTTTATATAAACGCGCTTTCAAAGCCAGAAAGAACTTATAACGCTAGAAAAAAGTAAAACAAAATGGTTCAAAGTTTAATCGAAAACTTTCATCATCCGTGCTCTTCCTTCGATTTAACTTTTAAAAGTAAAATTCTGCTTACCCTTTGACTGCCACTGCACTCCCACAGACTGACCCTTTTATATTTATGTCCTGGGCGTATTCCGAGCGCCAGGACCTTAAGTAAAATGATATTACTTATAAAAAAAAGAACTAAGAAAACTGAGCACAGTTTTATTTTTAAGCGCATTATTTTTTACTCGTAAACGTTCAGTGTTCTGTACGCAACTGAATATTTGTTTTGGATATTTTGTGTGTAACCTAAATTGTCTCAACTGGGGTACAGTTCTCTTCTCATACTTTAGGAAGGGTAGGTCGTACTAATAATTATATACTTATAACTGTTATTATTTCCAAGCGCATTATTTTTTAAACGTTCAGTGTTCTGTACGCGACTGAATATTTGTTTTGGGTATTTTGTGTGTAACCTAAATTGTCTCACCTGGGGAACAGTTCTCTTCTCATACTTTGGGAAGGTTAGGTCGTACTAATAATTATATACTTATAACTGTTATTAGAAACTGTCACGATAGCGGTCGACGTTTGTGGCGACCAATAAATGTTCTGACAAAAACTACCATAAAAAACATGGATAAAACGAAGTAAAAAACATACATTTTGATATATACAGTTAAATTTAGGTACGCGGAGGCGTGTCAAGCCAAGTTCAAGAGAAAAGAACTGGCGAGCAGCACCGTACAGCACAATATTACACGAACCATTTGGAGCCACCTTTGACATATTCTGTACTACGAACACGTATCTATGTGCGCCCGCTACGTAGCACTCAGAGCAATGCGTAGCGATACGAGCGTTCAATATGGATAGCGTGACTTAGAAACTATTTCCAACAACGACGCAAATGACCATTTGTGCTAAGTAATAATAAGATACAAAGTATATGTCGGGATTAATCTTGTAATGATATGAAAACGTAATTGTGGATGTTAATGATGCATAAGAATGGATGTGATGTGATTTTAAATTAGTTGTTGATACGAAAGGCTATGCATGTGCTCATGATAACAAACAACTTTCCCTAAGGAAACCATAGTCAAATCGCAAAAAAAAAATTTGGACTCACCATACAAATCGATTAACTGACCGGCCAAATTAGTGTGAGGAGTCCAACATCTTTTTGCTATTTGACAGTGGATTCGTTAGGGAAAGTTATTTGTTATCATGAGTACATGCATAGCCTTTCGTATCAAGAACTTATTTAAAATCACCCTATATACTCCGCTAGTATTGTTTTTATCTAAATAATTTATTAACACAACTGATAAATTACACAGAAATATCTCAAATAATATAATAGAGTCTTTTACAAGAAAAGTGTAGTACTTAATATAATATAATATCTGGGACAAATCACACACAGTCATCTGGCCCCAAACTAGGATTCCCTGTATTTTGGGAACCAGAGACTGATATATATATACAAGGTAAGAGACCCAAATAAAGCCTATGCCCCAATAAGGCCTAGGTTTCAAATTTCCCACTTAGACATTTCAAATAACCGCGAAAGTTTACAGTGGTGTGCCTAAGGATGTATCTGACACATACAAGAATAGCGAGCGCCGCTTACCACGAGTATGTCGGAACAAGTAGTCGAAAACAGTCGGGACGCGGAGAATACGCTTGTTTTATAAAATTTCTACAGGTAATGATGTAAGTATTTTGATATTTTTGCACGCATGCCGAGATTTTTTTTGTGTGTTATTTACTTTAAAAGTTTAGTAACCCCTACATAAGCATTTATACGCCATTTTTTCAGTGTAATTTCTGTAATATTTTTTTTTCTTACACATACGACATGTCCAAATAAGGCCTATCAAAATAATATAAGTGCAAATAATATCGAATGGATGACATGCGGCAATGTCTTGCGTGTAATATCTGGAAGGTATCATGAGCTGTGTTTGGCTTAACCCCTGCTGATAAAAAAATTTACTGTTCAGGAGATTGCTTGAAGAAAATGAAGAAAGGAAGGATAATATGTCGAGACGATTATCAAGACTGATTACAACGTACAAATATGATTACTAAAGGATCTTACTAAATTTAGATAATATTACGTTGATATATTTTAGTAACTGAAGTTTAATGATTGTTTTTTCTTTCTTTTAGTATGAAAGGCCTTATTGCTGCATGGGTCTCCCAATAAGGCCTTAATGACTTTTTTAATATTTTGATTCACAGAAGTCTGATTTTTGTTTTTTTAACGTTTCAACTATATTTATTTTAAAGTTTAATAAATAAAGATTAATATTTCGAAAAATGAGTGAGTTTTTCTTAAAAACCTACTAATTACGTCAAGATAAAAATAAGGTAGGCCTTATTTGGGTCACTTACCTCATATACTTTTAAATACATAAATATATAGATATAATCGAAAAATGATGGTAAGCATATATTATATTAGTAAAAATGTGAAGTAATAATTTATTTTTTAATCTTATTCTCAAATTTCTGAAACCTGTCTGAAATGCCAGCCGCCATGACTGTTTTGGATGTGCCGCCACTACGATGGCCTACAATACCTACATATATAATGTTAAACAAATAGATGGGAAATACATGGTTACATCGTATGATGTGGAATGGTTTTATCATCCTAGTGACGTCACAAGCGTAAACATCATGGCCATTCGTTCCCCGTAGTACGCATTTGGTACAACTACTGGTTGCACTACGAGGAATTTTTCTCCCGATGGACCAACCGTTCGATAGTACCAACTAAAACATTCCCTGTGGTATAACTCGCATTCAAAATTCACTATACATGGATAATGTTTGCGGCTATCGTTTCGGTATCGAAAATAAAATGCATTTTTGCTACTTAATGCTTTAAAAAAATGTTAACGTATGTTAATATTTGTGGTCTATTACCACATAATGATCAATTTGAGATATTTTCAACCGACTTCAAAAAAAGGAGGAGGTTCTCAATTCGTCGGAATCTTTTTTTTTTTTTTTTTTTTTTTTTCTATGTATGTTCACCGATTACTCGAAGACGCCTGAACCGATTTCAAAAATTCTTTTTTTGTTTGAAAGGGTATACTTCACAGGTGGTCCCATATAAATCTTATCGAAATCGATTTAGCGGTTTTTGAGAAAATCAACAAAAACATATCAAAATTGGAGTTGTTGCGATTGAAGTCGGTTGTTTTTAACGTATTCAGCGTGATCAATTATACAAAATAATGTAAGACTGTATTCTCCCTGTTACGAGGAGTTCACGTTATTTTAATCATCATGAAATTTAATATTTACACCCAGTATTTGTCTGTATATTTTTTGTGAACTGTGTTTTCGTTATATTAAGTCGGGTATACTATCTACATAGCTGTGATATTTCGTCTGCTTTTTTTGCATGATTTGCTTGAATATCGCGTTGCATTGCATAATTGCATACGTCCATAGGATGTGAAGTGTAAATCTGTAATGCCCTATACATACGTGACCGCGGGTAAAGCTTATTGTAAAACCAGGCAAATGTCATGTAATGCTTGGGATAGCACGGTTAATTGTATACGAAAAAAAGAGAGACTAATTGAGGTACTTTTTTGTTGTAGTATTCATTGCAAATTGAATTTACACCTAAAATATTGTAATTTCTTATTTTTATTTGTAACCTTACTGTTGTATATGTATATTATTTATTTAGGTATTAAAATAAAACATATTGAATTGAATAATTTGTTTAGATATCATCCGCTCTACAAAGGTATTTAAATTTTCTTGTTAAGTCGAATTAGATACTGTGATTTTCAATTTATCTGACAGAATAAAAAATCTGTGTTCATTTTCCTGTTTTAAAGGTAATCCTTGGAAGGTTACAAGTTTATTTCTATCAACAAAATACCTCCAAAGTAATGGAACTTTTGCTTTCCCTCACTGCAGCTGACAATTTTATCAAAGTTTTTCCTTATAGACTAACAAGATGTTTTTAAAAAAGCACCTCTGTTAAACGATTCGAAACACCTCTGTTAAATGATTTGAATAAATTGCGATGGATTAATGTTTATCTGATCTGAAATATTTAATAATATATTGTCTACATTTTATTTTTCAAACCACGGCCTTTTTATTATAGTTGTGAACTTAGTATGATGAAAACTTCATAAACATTTAGACATGAACACATAATGCATAAAAGCACTTACAATAATCACACCACAAACCCACACATAGCTGTCACGAAACAAACAAAAGTTAAAAACATGCTATTTAGGTAATAAAGGAAAAGTCCAAGCGAAGTAGGAATTATTGCACCGAATCAACGTTTAGTGGGTGCTCAGTAACGACCTGTTGAAAACTGATGTTCGTGTGTTCCGTCCCTCTCTGGCACAACGGAGACAGTGTCATGCGTCCTTTTTCAGGGCGTGCGGTGCGCCGCGAGGCGTCCGCTCGAACCGGCACTTTGGATCTCACTGAAAACGCGATCCATAAGGCAGGCCCGCCCTCGACTACAAAGTAGGGCGGTTAACAGGACACCTGCCTTCCTCCTGGTGCCACGCACAATAGACGGTTATCGCTTATCTGACCATCGCAGGGTCACGACTGTGGACGTTACAGCTTCGACCCGGTTTTACGAGGAATATTTATCTGGTGCGGTAACACTGCCGCCAAATGATAAGGGATGCGTGCGGGCGTCTTCAAATCTATTTGTTTACGCCGTTACCTGTTGAATTTCTGCACGTGTTTCTTTGTAATAGGTTTTATTTTCGTTCTGCCGTATTCATGTGTTTTATAATAATATGTAGGTACTTATGTTACGTTTTCGTAACCTTTATATGTAGTAACTAGTAAGTGTTTCTTTTTGAGTTTTTATTCGTTGACAAGCAGCGAGTGGCAGATCATTGAGCAAATTTCCTCATAAAAACTATACAACCAGAATTTTTTTCCCAAATTCTCGTAATAACTAATTATTGTTGATTTGCAAACGTTGTATGGAAATACAATCTTTCTTTGCTTCTTCTTCTTCTTCTGTTGTTTAGTTTCATGCGTAGCTCTGAAGTCCCCATACGATGTAAACAGACTAGAACTCGAGTTTCTACCCATCACACGAATAACTTTACCCAATCCTAGTTTGGGGCCAGATAATCGTAGTGATTTGTCCCGGATATTTATTTAATAATTTTGTTTAATGAACCATACTGAAATTTCAAATACAACTCGTACAAAATTGGCCGATCAGCTGACTACCTAATTTGTATGAAATGTCAAATAACAAACATTTTAAACTCTATTTAACACTTACTTGGTTGGTTGCCGGGACTCTGTACGAACACACGTCTGTTAATTTTACAATTATAACCGTTTTAGAATAGTTTCAACGTTATTTTTAGATTCAGATTCCGAAATAAGCGATAGTAAGAAGAGAATTAACTTGGGAGACAGCTCCGTTTTCTGAGTTCCAGCAACAACCCATCACATGGATGGAGCGTCTTTAAGCGCCCATCACCTTTAGAGCCGTGACATACACTTGACATTGGCGTTTCGCCATTATTACAAGATTCTCCCAAATATTCGCTTATCATTCTCTTTTCACATGACAATGGAATGATCACACTTTATTGTAGTGACATGCCAAAGAGAAAAGAAGAAGAACACTTACTTAGTACCTATTTGTAAGTTTACATCAGCAGGGCATCATGGCATCAAAATATTGGTGTTCGTGTACAGGTCTCATGTGGCTATTCTCCTTGCGAAGCTGAAAAACTTTGAAGTTACAAAAACTATAACCTTTCACACAGATCGATCAGCTAAGCTGCTAAAATGTTGCTAACTTTGAAAACTGTATGCCATTTTAACAAAATTAAAAAAAAAAAGTTGTTTAGATTTGTAAGAAGAAGGGCTTTTTAAGAGGTTTCAGGTTTTAAAAGGTTAACTGCAAGTGATCCTGCAGAATACTTACTTCATTATCAATCAGAATATAAAAGTAATAAAGATATAATTATTCTTTCTACCCAATTTTATACCTGCTGACCGTCGTCGCTACCTTCCAAAAAAGTATAAGCTTTCACACAGATCGATCAGCTGAGCTAGTAACTTTATAAATCGTATGCAATTATAAGTTTTTTTATTGTTTTTTTTTGTAAGCAGAAGTACTTTTTACATTACGAGTATGTCCTTCGAAGGAGTAGAGCAGCAATTAGGTGGAATGTTTTATCGCAGCGCGAATTTCAAATTTTTTGCAGTTATTTGTGATTTTTATCAGATCTTACATTAATAAATAGCTTCTATAAATACATACTAGCTGGTTGACCGAGCTTCGCACGTTCAATCGGAGCGTTTATAAACTAATTCACTTAATGGACAACTAATTCACTTAAAAAACTGGAGACATGAAAAATGGCAGAAAAATACTCGAAAATATACTCATGCATGTTGTTATTCCTGAGCTCATTCTTTTAAGAACTGCACGCCATCTATTGTCGAGTAGCGCGGAACGTGCTTTAAAAGTCAATGTTAGCAACAAAGGGCTCCAAGTAATGTAATTCACTGGTAATTCACCTACTCGACAAAAGATGGCGCCATTAGTGAAATACATTAGCATTACATTAGTATGTATGTACAAAAATTACGTAGGTACAGAGACAGTTCTCCTTTTCTCTGGTAGGTACTATCAAAATAAATTCATCTTATTTCTAGACTAAATTTAGGTTTAGACTCTCACAGATTTATTGTAGATCTAAAACAACTAACCATAGATCGATAGAATTATTATTGTTAGAATCGTTTTCGACAAAGATATAAAAATAACAAATGTAATTCACAGTAAATTCGAAACATAAAAATTGTAACACTCGTTGATGTCTTTTATATGAAAACTTGTTAATGCAGCTGGCGTTGAAATCTTTTATATGACACGTATAATTTTATTGTAATTTGCGTTCATGTATATAAATTACTGCAAACTTCGATAGATCCGAGTCAGAGTCTTTGAATAAGGTACCGTAAAATGCTGTAACTTTGCCTGGATTTTGACATTTTTTGTTTATATTTCTGAGTATTTTTATTATTATAGTTGTCAATGAGTTTAGTACGTAAAACAGACCTTATGCCTTGCTAAATAGGGTGCAAATATCTATAAATGATGTAGTTTTTCCGAACCACAGACACTCAAAGTCGTAGGCAAAGTTGTAAGTAAAATACACAACTTTGCCTAGAGTGATTTCTCCAAAAAATAAACAAATTTATCTTTTTAGTATTATTTTTTCGTGTGCATGAGGCACCGTGCTTGTTCCTGGCAGTCAAATTATTGTGATTAAGGTAATATATATTTTTTCACATCTAATAGGCAAAGTTGTAGCAGTTGCCGCAAATTTACCATACACATTTACCATAATTGACCACGCTGAATACGTTAAAAACAACCGACTTCAATCGCAACAACTCCAATTTTGCTATGTTTTGTTGATTTTCTCAAAAACCGCTGAATCAATTTCGATAAAATTTATATGGGACCACCTGTGAAGTATACCCTTTCAAACAAAAAAAGAATTTTCGAAATCGGTTCAGGCGTCTTCGAGTTATCGGTGAACATACATAAAAAAAAAAAAAAAAAACAAAGATTCCGACGAATTGAGAACCTCCTCCTTTTTTTGAAGTCGGTTGAAAATGTCGTTAACTGTAGGGTTATGCCAAAAAACAAACTTTTTTTAATATACTTTTATTCACCTTTTGCAAAAGTTTTATAGATTTCTACGAATAGCAATCATAAGTTTTGTGCAATAAAGACTATAAATATAGGAAAACAAAAAACAACTACCTTTTATCACGTGACCTTACTAAAAATATTGCTGTATTGCGATTTTCTTTGTATAAGTAGTATTTTAAGGATAAAAATAACATAATATATTTATTTTGTTAATGGTGTTGGTAACAGTATCTGTAATACAACTCTTCTATTCTCCATAACCTAAAATTATGTATGTCTTACTTTAAACAGGAACTTAATTTAGGAACTTAATCAAAAAATCAAAATCAAATGAATTACCCGTTTATCCAAAATCATACTTAAGTGAAAAATAACCATATAGAAACAAACATAAAACTAAGTCTGTTGTAGGTAGTGTTTTTGTTAAACAATACACTTTTTGGCTTACATGTTTACTCAAATATACAGGATGTAACAAAATTGGTGTAGAACTCATTAACTGGGGATTCTACTCATCGTACTGAACAACTTTTCTTCTAAAACTTTGCTCAGATCGCAAAAAAATGTTGGACTCTCCAAACAAAAGTGGCAATTTGGTGATTTGAGCAAAGTCGTAGAACAAAAGTTGTTCAGTGCGATGAGTAGAAGCCCCAGTTAACGGGTTCTACACCAATTTTGTTACACCCCGTATCAACAAACGTATCGTACAAACTTTATCAGTAAACAATATTTTAAGAATTTATTAAAGTGTATAAATGTACTCATGAAATCAAAAAATCTCTAGAATTATTTATTTTCAATTGAAAAATCTGACAAGTGACAGCCCTATACCCAGGCAAAGTTGTGTCACTGAAGATTTCAAAACACTGCCCAACATTGCCTTCTCACTTTTTTGCTGAAGTCGTGTAGTTTCCTTAAATATTTCAATTGTTACGGAAAATAGACAGATTTTTCTTAGCCTGGTACTCAACCACTGCACGAAAACACCTTTTTGTTGGCTGGAACTGCAAAAGTTTAGGAAGGCAAAATTTTTCGTACCACTCATCATAGAGTACTATGCCACTCATGCCGATTTTGGTAGCGCAACTGACAAAGTAACAATAGAGTTACCATTATGAAAAAATATAAATATGTTGCCATAAAAAACTGAATTTACCACCAAACGGTAGAAAATAAGAAAAACGTTAGCTATCTAGAGATATTTTAATCTAAACGAAATAGGCAAAGTTGAGCCTAATTGGTAAAGTTGCAGCATTTTACTACCTAGAAGCTCAGTCACTGCATTTCAAACTTTACTTGGTTCAAATCAAAACTATACAAATTCACACAATAAACTTTTTGATTTTATCTGTCCAATCTAAAAGTTAAAACTTGTATATTTTCTGTAATTTCATTCAAAAAACAGTGAAATATCATAAATACATACAGCGCCACCTTTAGTAAATAACAGTTAATACAATGTCAACTTCTTTGATAGTTTTGTTTAGCCGTGGATTTTCATTCAAAATTACAATTGTCTCATTTGACAAAATGTAAGTACGTTGTACCAGCTATGGCAACTACGCGATACAACCTGTAAATATTATTAAAACCTTAAAATGTAGAATGGTAGAATAAATAAATCCTATGTACGCGATAAGTAAAATTGCTGAATAAAACTTACACTATTTTCGACACACTTCGTATCCCGCGTGCATGGTATTTTTTTATCGCTCTTAAGTCTTTTTATTTACATAATAATAAAAAAATAAAAATTACCCAAAAAAAAGACAAAAAATCAATGAAGTCTCGTGGGATTCGAACCCAGACCTACATAAAAGAAAGGTAGCACCAAACCGTTACGCCAGATCGCGCTTGAATTTAGTGTTATAAATAAGCATCATATGCATTCTGCTTTTATGTAATTTCGCTCATATCTCCCTTAAATGAAATTTTTCGAAGATAATTCCCCCATAGATCGATTTCTGGTGATTTTTAACCCCTAATCCTAGATTTTCGTCAAAAGGTTTCAAGCCGTTTTCGAAATCGTCGCGACACTTAACTCGTATAATAGTATAATAATAAATATAATAATAGTATAGGATATGGAGTCGTAAATCCCGAAAATCCTCGAAAAAATACGAAAGACCTTAAGAAAAGTTTTTTTTAAATATCGACCTATATCGATACCTTCCCTTTCGTTTTCTGTTTATAGCACTTTAGTTGAGTATTACATTGTTCAATGTCATTTTACGTATTTCGAGGTTATGTTCACGACCTATCTATTGTATAACTATCCGTAGAAAACTGTAAAGGCTGTAATTGTAAATGTGAAGTAGGTAATTAACCTTATAGGTACTATTTAACTCATACCTGTTATACAGGGTGGAATGTTGGAACCTCACCTGGAGGGAAAGTGTTCTAAATACTGGAGATAGCAAATTTTACTTAAAGAAAACATTCCTTTATTTTTAAAAAGACGCAAAACTACCTTTCAAGATTTTTGAAAATACCCTTGTCACATGCTTGTCACCCAGGAATCGAACCGGCTAAAATCCTATAAAATAACACCCTTTACTTTTATGGCATTCATCGATAGGGTCAATCTTAAGGATCAAATCTTTCTAACAAACATGGTAAGTTAAATGAAAGGAAAACCATGAAATCTTGTGTTATGAACCATGAATTTTTAATTTAAGATAAGTAATTCGATGAACCCTTGAATAAAAAGTGTTTAGTGCTTTAGTAAAAGATCTCATTGAATTTATAAGTTATGTTTTCATGGTTTTCCTTTCATTTAACTTACCATGTTTGTTAGAGAGATTTAATCCTTATTACTAGCCCTATCGATTAATATCATAAAAGTACCGGATGTTGTTCTTTCGGATTTTAGCCGGTTCGATTCCTGGGTGTAACAAGGGTATCTTCAAAAATCTTTGAATGTAGTTTTGCTTCTTTTTAAAAATGAAGGAATGTTTCCTTTGAGTAAAATTTGCTATCTCCAGTATTTAGAGTACTTTCCCTCCAGGTGAGGTTCCAACATTCCATCCTGTATAGCTGTTTAATTTTCCAAACTGTAAAAATAGTAAGTAGGGGAAATAGGATGTAAAAATTTGTATGAAAAATAGAATTTCCAATGGCTTGAACTGCCTTTTTCATCTGACTACGACGCGGATGACGTCACAAGCGTTATAGGCAAGTAATAAAAAATTTACAAAGCCACACGATTCGTGCAGGTTTCGAACGTAGTAGGTTAATTAAAGTTTTAGCTGCAGCAGCTGTTATCTGTGCAGTTTGCGTTCCCTCGTACAACGAAATCGATAACGATTATGTACATGTCGTGACAGTAATTTCATGATCTGGCTATATCATCGAGGAGCTATGGCTATATCATCCGACAAAACATACACTATTTTCAACGGAGCTTCGCTTAGCTCCTTTATACGGTAACACCCGTAATCTAACCTAACCTAGAGATGTTTCAAGATCCTCAACAATAAGGCCAGTTATTTCATGATCTAGCCCAGTGTTTTTCAACCTTTTTTAATACCCGACCCCTTTACAAGCTAAAAAACTCTTGCGACCCCCCTAGGGCCATAAACATACAAAATATTAGTGATTTTAAAGACTACGTTTATAATTTTCTTCAGTTAGTAAGCGTCGGTGGCTCCGCGGGTAGTGACTCCGTCCTCCTAACACAAGGTCTTGGGTTCGAATCCTGGCCAAGTGCACCAATGAATTCTTCGAAACTTACGTGCATTTTCATACCCGCGACCCCTTGAGAAAGGCTTCTGAAAGCGGCCTGGGGGTCGCGACCCACAGGTTGAAAAACACTGATCTAGCCAATTCTACGATCTGGCCACGACATACATACTATGTCGGGCAAACAACGGTCAGACTTTCTATGGTAATTTCCTTATGCATTTTACATGAAATAATCATAGTGCGTAACGAAAGACGACTGTTATCAGTCTGTATGGCGGCCGTCTTTAAGCCCTGTCGGCTGTCAAAGGAGTCAAATTTTGTGGTTAAAACCTCACCGTGATACAAAATTGTTTTTTTTTTTTTTAATTTATTCGTTTATTTCAGGCGCAAGGCCCATAGAAATATATAAAATATAATACATTTAAAAATATACAAATACTAATGTTACCTTTACTTTAATATACATGTTAAAAAAAGCGCGTTTGAAATTTTAAGGGGTTACTCAGAATCAAGTATAGAATAGAGGAAAAATATTGAAAAACTCCGATCTTAATTTTTTTTATTTTGCCATACCAAATCTGAATAGTGAATCAAGAATTTGTATGAAAAACTGAAAAATAAACGTACATAGGACATTTTAAAATATTTTTCATGTAAGTATTCTATACTTGACTCTGAGTAACCCATTAAAATTTCAAACATTATAGTTACACGATGTAACCTTTATAATAACTTTCTACAGGCACTGTTATCTTTTATTACTATTTTCTGTTTCAGGGAAAATAAGATTATTTAAATTAAGTCTGAAATCAAATTGCCTACTTCTAAAATTCGTTAAACTCTGATATTTGAGACCGTAGTTAACCTACGCGAAACCTACGTGGAAATTTTAAATCCATCAAGCAGTTAATACTACAGGCTCAGTTAAACAGAACCAAAAACAAACCCCCTCTTACGTGGCACAGTGGCACTTGGGTAGAAACACACATTTTTAAAATCCACAATTGGTAAACCCTTGGCACTCCTTGGCAGCATCATCTCAAATAAATAAATCAATCAATCCGAAGGGATCTGATTTCTAAGACACAGGGTTACCCTAGTTTAGAAATCAGCGCAACACATTGATGCATGCTTACCCTAATTAAAAATTAGTTGTTCTAGTTTACAAAATTGTAAAGACATTATAGACCAATAAATACGTATATTCTATTCTATTCTAATATCAAATTTGATTTCAGATAATAAAATCCATTAAATTAAACCAGAAGACTGCTTAAATAATAATAATACAAAACCTCTTGTTCAATTAATTTTACCTAGAACATATTACCATAATATCACCTCTGCACCGCATTCGTTTGGCACAAAACCACACAGGTGGCTTGATTTTATTACCGTGCCCGGCTATAAATTCCGATGTGTCTGCACAAAGCAATAGGGGAAAACAACGCTGAACCCGACTGCTCAAACGGAGGGTAATGTTTTGCGAGTGTACGAATAGATATGTCCGTTTTGTTGTTACAGCTTACGCCTGTTGCGAAGACAACTAGATATTGATGTGACGATACATTCGTTTAGATTTCCAGACATCGTTTAACTAAATTTCTGGCCGCAGCTTCGCTCGCAAACGATATTTGCATGTGAGGAGGAATCGGGATAATATACATATTATAGTCTGTGTCATTATCCATGTCACGTGCTAGATACACGCCAAATTACGCAGAAACTCGGGCATTAGTAAGCTGCCTTTAGTGACCGATTGCGCTACACCTTACGGTTCACTCCATACAGAAGACACTAGGTAGAGAGCCCTCCCATCTTCGCACTTGCTCAATCTCTGCTCTAGTCTACGCTCAGTTTCGTTGGATGGATAGGTAAAGCACACCTGTAAAGCAAGTGTTCTCTCCTTTCAAGCGTAAGGGCTAAGGAGTTACTTTGCCCTTACGCCTGAAATTTCCATCATCGATATTTTCTCATCTGTGTTAGTAACATTCCTCCATAGAACTCATTATAACAAACCTCCTTATTTAGCTATAAATAGCTCTTTTTTTTGTTTCCACTTTACCTACAAGGGTACTACACGTCAACTTTAGGTACCGCTCCAGATGGTACCTAAAGTTGACGAAGCGTGTAACGCGCGCAAGCGTGTTGAAGACGCGCTTCCTGTCAGAAGTGAGGAGTCGAGAGGCTCTAATTCATTATGCTAACGAGACGGTTGCCTGCGACAGTGATGGATTAGCCTGCTGGCTACCGATAAAAAAAAAAAAACAACAAATAACTGGCACAGAGTGGATCCATCGCGAACCTGCCCCGGGTTCCGTAGATTAACCTAAGTCTTAGAGTTTTATATTCATAGTATTCCCTAGTAAAAAGAAACGATTACTTAGCCACAGAAGCTTCATTTATTTTTTATTTAACAACATCATTTTCTTCTCATTCCTTTTCCGTTGTTATTTTATTCTGGGAAGAGACACAACAGGGGATCTTAGTCGTCGTCAGGTGTTTCACAAATTGACCTCAGTTTAACAACATTTTTACAGGAATTTGTCGGTTGGGTAAAAAAAGGGTACCTCTTTTTCAAAAGAACTTGTCTGTCCCAGAAAGATATTACAATATTTTCAAAAATGTTTTAGCTATTAAAACACCCCTATGTGACAACTTTATCAAACATGTACTTCAATCAGAGAAGCAATCGATGTACTTAGTGGAAGAGCTAATCTTAGCTCCCTTTTAAGCTAAGTTTATTAGGTACTAAAAGATCGGATTCGATTCTCTTGTAAAAACAGTTCCACGCCTTGGTCTATATACTTTATATAGAGCGTAGGTACTTCCAGATTAAAGGCCAGCAACGCACTTGTGACTCCTCTGGTGTTGCGGGTGTCCATGGGCGGCGGCGGTAATCGCTTACCATCAAGTGATCCGTCTGCCATAAAAAAAAAACTTTTATGTTTACTTAGCAAAACGGACGATAATTTTCTCGCAGTTCCTTTTGACCTATCTCAAATTTCTCAGGTGATCACATAGTATAGCTCTGCCCTCATAACAGAGAAAGCCGCAAAGTATACGGAAACTCCTATACTTTGCGGCCTTCTTTTTTATGAGAGCAGAGCTAGTCTCTGTCGGATATCGTTCACTGAGAAGTCGTTATTTTGAAGGCGGAATTCTAAAATGAACGAATAATACGTTATGCAAACGCGTCCTTCAGGAGATATTGGATTATTGAAATTTTCTACGTCAGTAGAGCGAAAGCGACATGTACAAAAAGTTCGGTATCCACGCCAGAATATTAGCGGTCTTGAAAGGAATAAGTATCAAGACTTTACATATTCACAGTTAAACGTTATATCATCGGCTGGCTCTGTGGCCTGAAGGGACTTTCAGCCTTTGACGTCAAGTCTTCACTGCAATATCACAGTTTTCCACTTATCTTGCAAAGTAATGTATATCACTGTTTTTGGGAATGATAGGTTTTAGAATAAAACTTAATAAGTGTAATTATTTAAATTGTTTATTGTGGTATTTTTCAAGAAGCATTAATGCAAGTAAATAATGTATGTACTTTATGCAATGTAATAAATAATATTTAAATAAATAATGAAATAACGAAAATATTTCAAATAACCTAGCCCCTAGCTAAGAGTCTTCTTCAGGTACTCAACTGCTATACAGCTTTCCATAAAAACATTTAAATCCAATCGGTCTTGTAATTGTACAAAAATTCTTAGACATAGAATACACATATGGAAAACTTAGAGAACGAAAATAGAAAACCTTTTAAAGTCGTTTGAAAAGTTAGGTTTAAATATTCTACGACTTTAGATATGACTTTTAATAGCGATCTATAATTATAACTCTGTGCCGACTACTTACGTTCAATTAATTTCGATTCTTAGCAATTTCCACTCAACTCACTCACACATGAAAAGTCACCATTGACCAATCATTCTGTCTTTTTTCCAACAAAAACACAATTAGAAGCGATTTCATAACTATTACTATTGCTCAACGGCGTTTTAATACTTCCTAGAAAGAAGCCAATCGACCAATCATTCTCTCTCTTCTTTAACAAAAACAACATGAGAAGTGACTTTTTCGCCACTACTCACAACGGCAATGTCTCTATGCTTAGAATTGCAATGCGTCAGCATTTTTTTCTTAGTGTGAAACGTCTTGTCGCAGTGGCCGCATTTGACGGCCCGCACGCCGGTGTGGACACTCTGGTGTCTCTTCATCGTGCTGGAGTTGTTGAACATCTTGCCGCACTCCTGGCACGTGTAAGGTAACTCGCCAGTATGAGTCCGCATGTGGCTCTTTAGAGACCAGCTGGCCCTGTACCTCGAGTTGCACAACTCACACGCAAACGGTTTTATAGCGGAATGGTAGTTGTAAATGTGCTTTTCCAAATTTCTTTTAGTACAGAATCCCTTGAAACAGGTTTGGCATATGTGTTTCCTTTGGGCATGCTCCTCGTACATGTGTCTCTTAAGCATCGAATTGTTTTTATATTTGCGACTGCATATTGTGCATGTCGCTGGGTCCTCTGTACGATGACAGGCAATAATATGACACTGAAATTGGTTATTATTTTAGATTCCTTCTCGAACTAGGAAGAGCTGTTTTTGCACATAACTAGCATTCAAGTAAATGTTTAATGGGCTTAAGGCCTAACAAAATTATAACATTCATGGCATTCGCTTACCATCAGGTGATCCGTTTGCCACCTATCACATAAAAAAAAATAAAAAAAAAAATTGTAAAAGTGAATTGTTATTATTTTTCATTGGGATATGTTAAAGTATTGGTGGATAATTGATCAAATTAAGATCCAACATTTGAAATAGTTCTGTAAAAACTCAAGAAGTTTACCTTTAAATTACCAGACTTTCTAAAGCCTTTTCCACAGTAGCTACAGATGCATTTGAATGTATTGTAGTGAACAGCCAGGTGCTCTATAATTTTATAACGTTGAAGGAAACTGAAACAGATTTCTACAATCAGAACTACAGACCATTAAATATGTAGAAAATTCAAAATTCTGCCATTGACGGAGAAATAACTAAAGTAAATACTAAACAGGCCAAAATTATTTGAGAGGGTAACACTTTGATTTTTATAATTAATTATTTATGATTATGTAGTTTTAGATGCCTATGACGTGAATTTCTATTTCTAAAACATGTTTCCTTATTTCAAACTCACCCCTTGCCACAGTGGTCACAAGTGAAATTTATCGTGACATGTTCTTTTTCGTGAGCTCTCCATCGCCCCATATCTAAAAACGCTTTACCACAGATTATGCACATGCCACCTTTTGTTTTTAAATGCACAGATCGATAGTGGTACTGAAGTCTAAAATCGGCATGAAATTGCTCAGAACACATGGGGCATTCATATTTTTGTTTATCACTTTTTGGGCAATGATCGTACCTGAAATTTGAACTTTTTGTTAAAATATGAAAAAGAATGAAGTGTCGATGTCGGTATCGATCACCGGAAGTTGGCTGGGGATTTTCGAACGGGTCGGTCGATAGTTTTCTTTACGAAACACAAGTGTATATAGACTTGCGACGATCCCTGACAGACAACTCGTAATTCTGCGAATCACTCATTGACCACGCAACGTTCGTCAACCCGTAGGGTAGGGCCTACGGTTCGAGGGCCACCCTTGAACCACCTTTTGACAACGAGTGGACGAGACGGTGCTGGTCGGGTATCGTGGCTCTAATGTGTTATGTATGACCTTTATTTACTCAGTCTAGGTCTTAAAATCTATACATATATATGTAAAATACTATGCCTTTAAATACTGATTAGTTTCTGGTTCTCAAAGTTCAGGGAATCCTTGTTTAAAGCCAGATGACTGAGTGTGATTTGTTCCGCCCGATATTTATATATTTATTGAGTAGACAAGTTGACTTAACGAGAAGGTATACAAAAGTGAAAGTGTAATCATGTCAAACACACCCGAAGACATACAGAAACAAACCTAATTAATAATAAAGAGGCTAGTATCAATTAAAGTACCTGTGAGAGACCATGTGTGCCACATCTTTACCCTCAAAACTGCACAACCAGCAGTTTAGAACATTTTCTTGACAATGTTTAAGAAAATGATGTTTCACTTCAACTGAACATTTTGAAGTGAAGTCACAAATACCTAAAAATGCAGCGCCTAGTTAAAAATCATGTATTTTCTAAAGCAGAAATATTGAAAATGATTTATTTATCAAAAAGTTTCATAACACTTACCACAATAAACATTTTTGACGTCACGTTCCACACTTGCTTTATATTTATTCTTTTTGGCTACATCTTTTTTATCTGAAAAGAATGAAAATAAGCTGGTCTGTCTTTCTACACCTAAAAAAATTGAAATTGAATCTCTGGCATGCGCATGACAAAATAAATTAAATAAAATATAGAAAAATACAGTGACGAGGTACCTACATACAACCAAATGGTATTGTTGAAAAATATTGGTCTGGTCACCATGCAAAAACTTAATTAAATTCCTCCCCTACCCTCCTTAGCCTTATAAATCAAAATTATTTGGAATCAGGTACACGCTTGAATGTGTGCCTTAAATGAGTATATCATTTTAAACCGCCTCCATAGCCTAGTGGCTAGTCCACTCGCTTCAAATCAGGAGGTCGCGGGTTCGATTCCCGACGGGATCCAACTTTGTAGGACTCGGTTTGGTTGGTGGTAGGGCATGTTCTGAGCCTGCTTTGCTAGCTACCACCATCTTATCTAAGTCTTGCCGCCAAACATCAATGTTAACAATAACAGCATTGATGTGTTCCAGCATGAAAATAACATAGTCAGTTCCCCATTGCGTTGGGGAATCTTGTTAAGCCCGCTTCCATCTTTGGCATCGTCATCAGGTGAGATGATGCCAAGCGCTTACCAATGGTGGGTAAAAAAATTGATACCCAAAATGACACCCCTTTTTAGACCCTATACAGGTGTAACTGTGTACAGGTTTTACTTTAAATATCCTGTATATTATAAAAAAGTGTGTTTGAAATTTTAACTCAGAATCAAGTAAGTACTTATTATAGAATACAAGAAAAATATTGAAAAATATCTTCAATTATTTTTTTCGCTTTCCCATATTAAATCTGAATAGTGAATCAATAATTTGTATAGGAAACTTTATTCTCTATACTTGATTCTGAGTAACCCCTTAAACTTTCAAACACACTTTTTTTAACACCTGTATAGTGAATTGCATTTTTCACAATAGTGTGAAATATTGTAGTTCCCTACTCCCACAAATAAAAGCCAAATTTCCCCTAATATTAATATAATAGAAGATTTTTAATCAATACCTTTTTATTACCTTTTTTGTTTTGTGTTTTTTGGTTGTTTTTATCAGTGAATTCATTTTCTTTGGCATAATTTCCAATTTCACGTTTTTCTTGTTTGATCCCCGAAACTTGGCCATAATGACCTTTATTTTGTGTTTGTTGTTGTTGTATATCTGTATATTCATTTTCATCATAACCATGTACACTTTCTATTTTACATTTAACTTTGATTTCATTATACTTTTCTTCTTTGATGGCCCCAACTTTGTCATTAAGATAATATTCATTAGAGTATTCATGTTTTTCTTCTTTCACGATAATAGGGTTATCCACATTACAATTCTGAAAACCACTACATACAATGATTCCAAGAATAAATTTTTTTAGAACAAGAAAAAGGATCTGTTATCTAATACTTCTAGTAATTTTGATGGACTGAACAATTATTAAAATTGCATATTAAGTATGTGACTGCATAATCTTATACTATTAAACGAGTTATCTTGTAAGTAACAACAGTCTCAAAAACTGCTTTAACCATTTCAACAAAAATCTAGGGTTATGCTTTTTTTATGACCAAAAATCTATCTGTGAGATATTTTTCAGAAAAAGTCATTTTAGGGTCATTACGTGAATTGCATGTGTAGTGGCTAAAAGTGTTTAAAACACAAATTAATTCTATAAGGTAAGTAGGAAAGTCATAAAAATAAAAAATTATAATACATTCTTGAATTTTATTTCTATACATTTCATAGACTTTCTTTATTTAAGTACATGTAAAATAGTTAAACACATTAAGTGCCGTCTTATAGATTTAAGGAGTTGTAAACTCACATGTGCGTCCAGAGGCACTTAACATGTTAAACCTACCAATTGTCCGAGCAAAGCTCGGTTTCCCAGGTACGTAAATAATATCATAACATAAGTATTCAATTTGTAAATCAAATGGGTTCAAATCCTGGCCAATGCACCAATGAGTTTTTCAAAACTTACGTGCATTTTCATACAGACAGGAAAACATCGTGAGGAAACCTGCACAACTGATTTCTATGTGTGTTAAGATTGCGTTGCACAGATCTGTAGTGTAAATCTAAAAATGGCCTACATTTGACCGCAGGTAATGCTTAGTGCAACACTAGGCAACTGCCATCTATACTTTGTGGATACTTCTTTCTTGAGAATACTGAAAAATTCTTATTGCTTGAACTCACCATTAGTGTGTAGTTTGTCTCTACAGTTACTAGAAGACCATTTGGATTTGCCTAGGATTTACCTATAGGACAATTTATAAAGAAATTTAGTTTTACAAAATTGTTAACAATAAGTCATTATACTGGAAAGCAAGAATTATGAGTATAAACTATATTATGAACGGCTGGGATGCAATTATGAGGTCTATTGGAATTTTTCTACTAGTCAGCCCCTATTTTTGTGCACTCTAACCCAAAGTTTCTGATAAAATATTCAACAGTGTTGAAAACTTCTGACACGGGGATATGTCAATAACTATAAAAAAAATACTGAACTGGACTGGGCATCCGTAGGTGGAGCGCGGTTTAAACTTCCCTAGGCATGATAGGAGACCCGTGCCCCAGCAACAGGGAGGATAAAGGCACGATAATAAGCCAACACTTACCTTTACCAATTATCAAGCTTCTTTTTGTGCTCCGCTTTTATTTATAAATGTAGGTGTCGTTGTATCGTATACTATATACTCTCTGATTGTCTGTTCACAAATTAAATGTCCTTATACTGTTGTCTACTATAAATACCAACAGCTTAACCAGCATTACCAGCAAGCAAGCAATAAGAAGTAAACAAAACAATATAAGAAGAAAATCTAGGAAAACAACATAGCGATTGATTTTTTTTTTTTTTTTGTTTGGTTCTTTCCTTGCTTTTGCAAGGAAAAGGCAAAGGCTTCTCTGGCCATAATAGCGATTGATTACATGTAAACAACAAACCAGTGTTGCCGCCACTGATTTCCCAAAACTCACACATATCAAGCTCTGAAACCGTACATTTTGGGTTAAAAAGGTACTTGGACTTTTTTTACTAAAACCACTAATTACAACCATACTGTAGATTCTTTCGCGTGAAAAGACGAAACAGTGAATTTGAAGTACATATAGCTATGGGGTCCAGGTGCGGTAGTGCCAAAAATTGGGGAGGGGGTCATATTTTTTATTACCTGCACCTTTGTGGTATTTAAAATTTATCTAATAAAGTATTCAGATTACCTACATTTTAAGAAGTTTTATATAAATTAACGCCCTCTGTCTTTTCCTCGACTACTGTAATTAACGAAGTAGTAGAATCTACAGTTCTGCTTGCAAAATTTTTACTTTATTAAATTAAACACTTCAGATTTCTTGCATTTTTAGGAAGTTTTAGTTTAATTTTACACTCTCCTTTGTATTGCAGTATAAATTAACTCACTGTACCGTCATTCGAAAGCCTATATAAATGAGAATAGCAACACTGTTTTTCTGAACTATGGCGGAAGTAGACCTACTTTTGACCGGAAATCGCTCGAAATTCCCCCTTTGATTTTTCTAGTTCTCTTTATATCCACCAGGTGGCGACATCTGCGTTCTAGCAAAAACAGTCTGAGTTTGCCTCATTGGCAATTTGTTTTTCGAACTGTGCGGACGGGTTCAACCAGCGTGCGTGAGCGACCACGTGAGAACCCTTACCTACTTATTTTAATTTTTACTTCAATATTAATATTTAATAGTTTCCCATTATTCAAGTTCATATTTTTCAAATAATTTGTTTTAAAAATAAATATATAACGTCTCTATACAAATACTTAACAGTTCTTTAAAATTAACGGTATTACCGTTCGGTTAAGTTTAATATTTCGTTATTTTACAGCATGAGTGATTCGGATAGTGGTAGTAATTCCGCTTCGGATTCCGAATCTACATCGATTCCCCCTGCGGCAACGAAGACTGTGACTGCTACGGTGCATGAAGCGCGCTCTGATCGGCTTCCGATGAACAAGAACAAACGAAAGGCGCCTGTTGAAGATCGGAGTGATAAAAAACGTCATAAAAGAGACGATGAGCTGCGCAAGCTAACTGACAGGTTAGTAAGATACAAGATTTTTTGTCATGCAACCCTATGATTCCGCAGTATTTCCCACAGTACCCTCAAATGTGTACTAATGAAATTGATGATGATCGAATTAGTGTTGCGGTCAGTGGCGAATTATTTTCTGATAACGATAATGCGGGTGACACTTCAAAACCTGATCAGACTGGTAGCCTTAATTTAATATTGAATACTGTCTTAAAAAAACCTTCCTTCCAAAATCTTCGAAAGATCACGTCGATTTGGTTAAGGAACCTATGATAGCCCTGAATGGTCCGGTGTTCGTTACTTTGGCGTACAAAAATCCTATTGCTCTACCCCAGGTTTTGTGGAACTTGAATGCAACGACGAAATTAAACCTTATGACAAAATATATCCAAATCTTTCGTTGCTAGAACGTAGTTTTGCTGCTGTTACTCAGGCACTCATTAAGCAAAAAGAAGCCACGCAGGAAGGGTTTCAGTCTCTTTTAACTTGGGCAGCAAGTGAGAATGAAATCACAGCCTCATCTCTTAAAGATAAAATCAATGAATTATTCTTTGAAGGTAGTTACCTACAATAAAATTTCAAGTGATCTTCTACAGCTTGCTTGTGGTCATAGGGCTGATTTAATAGAGTAAAGGCGCGACTATATCTTAAGATCGGTCAAAGACAAATTTGTTCGTTCCAATTTACGTAAAATTTCGCCTTCATGCGAAAATCTCTTTAATAAAGAGTTTTTCACCTCTGCCCTAGAGAAAAATGGCGGTGTCAGTAAGGTATTCTGGCCAATCCGAAACTCATCGTCTACTCAAAAACAGACCTGGTCTGGCACGCAAGCCGGTCCATCTAATAAACAACCCGCGCAGGGTTCATTAGATCCGAGCCGCAATGCATTCGGCCCTTATAGTAGAATGCCTTTCAATGCATCCGCGCAGGTGCAAGGTGCTTATTACCCCTTCTACCCTCCGCAAGGTGTAGCTCCGTTACCTATGTACCCATCTGCACATGGTTACAATTACAATCCCGTGCAAGGTAATATGAGACGGTCCGCGCAGAACCGAGATAACAGATCTAACAGGTTTGACTCTGGCAAGTCTTCGCGACACAGGTCCTACCAAGATGAGACTTCTACTAAAGGTAATTCCAAACAACAAAGCTCAAAAAGGTTTCGCTCGCAGCGAAAGTTCTGACTCGGGGCGTGTGGCAGGTCGGTTAGCGAATTACGTTTAAGCTTGGAAAGACCTGCGTGCTCCCGAATCTGTAATAAAGATTATACAGGGATACAGAATTCCATTCCGACAAAAACCACCGCTTTTAGTACCACAGGTGTTGAACCACAAGTATCAAACCCCAATTTCACCTCAAATGACGGTTGCAATCCAAGAAATGTTAGACTCAGGAGTTCTAGAAAGCGCGCATCTTTCTCCAAGCTCTGTATCTCCTATGTTCCTCGCTCCGAAAAGCGATTGTTCCATGAGACCTATATTCAACCTCCGAAATCTGAACGAATACCTCATAGTTTCGATTGGCTAGTAAAAGTCGACCTGTCAAACGCATATTTTCACGTCCCTGTATCTCCTTCGCACAGGAGGTTCTTAAGGCTGATCTACAATCGTCAAATATTTCAAATGACGCGTCTACCGTTCGGGCTAGCAACAGCGCCGAAAGTATTTTCTATGTTGACGAACTGGGTGGCACAAATCTTGAGAGACAGAGGTATCAGGATCGTAACATATTTAGACGATTATCTTTGGTCAGTTAAGACAAACAACTACTGTCCCATCAAGTACAGTACACGGTAAATCTGTTAGAGAAATTAGGTTGGCAAATAAACTCCAAAAAGTCGATAGTGACTCCTCAGACGTGTCTAGAATTTCTAGGTATCCGTTGGGACCCATGGTCTAGACTAAAATGGTTACCGTAAAGGAAATGTCAGTCGCTGGTCGACCATTCTTGCTCGAAAAACAGCAAACCTCAAAGAAATACAGAGTCTCGTGGGACTCATAAACTTTGCCAGCTTCCCTGTACCACGAGGTCGGTTAAATCACCGCAACCTCCTACTTTTTTGCAAAGATTTGTTACATTCAAATTCTTGTCGCCGTTTACCGTTACCGGCTCATGTATTCACAGAACTAAAATGGTGGATAAGGAATCGCAGTGTACGATCGCTGCTACACTACCCACCGGTTCGTCATTTCTTGACAACAGACGCGTACGGGGTAGCTTGGGGAGCCCGTCTGGACAATATCCAAATGGGGGCCCGCTGGTCAGCTCAGGAACTCAATCTCCATTCGAATCAAAAAGAAATGCTAGCAGTGCTTCGAGTGCTACAAAAACAGTCCCATTCGTTAAAAAATTGTTCTGTGATGCTTCAGAGCGACAAAAAAACTGTCGTTTCATACCTCAAAAAAGAGGGAGGGTCGAAATCACCCGCTCTAATGCACATGACGAGGGAAATATTCTCGATATTGGACAAATTTCAAATCAATCTCGTAGCCCATCACTTACCCGGGAAGTTCAACAGCGAAGCGGACCAGTTGTCTCGATTTCAGGCCCCACCCGAGTGGCATCTACTTCTTCAGATAATGTCGGTCATCTTCAAAAAGTGGGGGACGCCCTGGATAGACCTCATGGCCTCAAAGACGGCACATGTAGTCCAACGCTACGTCAGCCTAGATTGTTCAGACAAAAACGCGTACTTTCACGATGCCTTCAGTCAAAATTGGGACTTCCCTCTAGCATGGATATTCCCTCCTCCCTTCCTGATACCCAGAGTCCTAAGTCACTTGAACTCAGCCCGAGGAATCTATCTAATTGTAGCCCCTGTGTGGGAGAAGGTGTTCTGGAGACCAGATATCAAAAACAGAGCTCTGGCGCCGCCTTTCACGATTCACCGTCTTTATCGAGTCCTGGTGGATACAACGACGGGCCGTCCACCGCCGAAAGTCCACGAAATGTCCCTTCAAGTATGGAGATGTGGGGGTGGAGTTCGAGCCTAAGGGACTGGACACCGCAACAAAAGGAGCTCCTGCGATCAGGTTGGCTTGACTCTTCTTTAAAGACTTATGAAAATGCATGGCGTAAATGGTTAAAGTGGTGTTCTTGTCATGATATTAGTTTACCTAATAACCCCAATGGTTCGCAGTTAGCTAGATTTTTAATAGACCTGCACTTAAAGTATAAATTAGCATACCGAACCATATTGGTGTACAAATCGGCAATCTCAACTCTATGCAACCCTGAAAACTCTGACCGTCTAAGCTCCCATGTCTTGGTTGGTTAAAATCAATATGCCTGCAAAATCCAAAAGAAGTTTCGAAACCGCCTATCTGGGACGTTGATATTCTAGTTTCATGGTTCTTAAATAGCGACTGCGATTTAAATAATTTATTCCAGTGCTCCAAAAGGGCAGCCACTATTTTGCTCCTTTGCTCCGGTCGTAGAGTACATGACTTAACATTGCTTGCAATCGATGATAATCATTATGAAGTGTCAGAAGATCATATTATTTTTTGGCCTAAGTTTGGTTCGAAAACCGACAGCTCGGATGCAAGACAGTCAGGTTGGCGTTTGCTTCGTAATAAAGATCAACCTAAAATCGACCCCATCTACTGGGTCAAAAGAGTGATCGAGCTGTCGTCGTCTAGACGAGCACTTTGTAATAGCACCAATTTATTCCTTACAGCATGTGGAGCACCGAAAGCCGCGTCTCGTACGGTGATAGCGCGCTGGGTGCAGAAGCTCCTCCTAGAAGCCGGCATCAGGGCCACACCCGGAAGCATCTGCCCTGCAGTCGCTTCGAAACATTGGGCCCTAAACTTCCCAATAGAAGAAATACTGGCCCGAGGAAACTGGAGGTCGGAAAATACATTTAAACAGCACTACTGTCGTGAAATACGCCCGACTCAATCCCAAACAACGGTGGTGTCTGCTATGTTCATGCCCATAGCAAATTAATTAATTGCCTGTACATAAATTATATAAACATACAGAAGTAAAATAATTTTCATTTTTATTTTTAATGTTAGCAGATTGCTCGTTTGTAATGTTCAATTTCTAAGAATTGTTTTTTATATTATTTAATTTTTCGTACAAACTGTACGCACTTACATAAACATTTACTCGCTGTAAATCTTATTAATGAAAATAAATGTGTATGTTTTCAGTTTCTATTCGTTTTTAATTTTATTTTTATGGGTACCCACTTACCTATTAGAATTTCATTGTTTACATAATCTAAAACTTGCATTACATTCAGTTACATTACGAATCATTGATATCCATTAGTGCATAGCTTACCTTCTATGTTTTTCTTTTTTTTTAGTTATCATTCACTAGCAAATACATGGGTAGTTAACTAAAAACTTAAGCAATCACATTGGCTATTGTAACTTTCCATAACCTCTCCACCAGGCGATAACAAACACGTCTCGTTTATATAGGAATGACGGTACAGTGATTTAATATCAGCGTTTTACCTACCAATAAAACGCTTATTAACTACTTACCTCATTCGAAAGCCTAACTTCAATCCTGCCTGGGATAAATTCGAAATCAATGAGGCAAACTCAGACTGTTTTCTAGAACGCAGATGTCGCCACCTGGTGGATATAAAGAGAACTAGAAAAATCAAGCGATTTCCGGTCAAAAGTAGGTCTACTTCCGCCATAGTTCAGAAAAACAGTGTTGCTATTCTCATTTATATAGGCTTTCGAATGAGGTAAGTAGTTAATAAGCGTTTTATTGGTAGGTAAAACTCTGATATTCTTGCTTATAATATACATACATTTAAGAAAGCGCGACCAACTTCTTTTGCGCAAATGCATCCAGTACTATCGTTCACAATACAGAAGAACCTACCCTGTTTATACAAAAGGGCGCGAGCGGAGCGAGCGCAAAAAATTAAGGTGGAGGTTCATTATTAGCGCCGCGCCTGTGGTACTCATACTTACTAACTTATCTTTTGTATATGTTCAAAGGTATACTTCATTCCAATCAAAAAAAAGCAAAACGTAAACAAACTTACTATGGAACTGACACATGTCAATGTCATCTGCATACTATGTTTGTTTACCTTTTGCTTTTTTTTGATTGGAATGAACCATACATATGAGGTCCCAATTACACATTATAGAGCGTTTCAACAAATAGTTCCTATGCCGTTATGTTGGCAGCAATGTTTTCCACGCACAAAATTAAGGTGGAGGTTCATTATTAGCGCCGCGCCTGTGGTACTCATACTTACTAACTTATCTTTTGTATATGTTCAAAGGTATACTTCATTCCAATCAAAAAAAAGCAAAACGTAAACAAACTTACTATGGAACTGACACATGTCAATGTCATCTGCATACTATGTTTGTTTACCTTTTGCTTTTTTTTGATTGGAATGAACCATACATATGAGGTCCCAATTACACATTATAGAGCGTTTCAACAAATAGTTCCTATGCCGTTATGTTGGCAGCAATGTTTTCCACGCACACTACAAGAACTCTGACACACACTACATAGAAAGCAGACACACACTAACAAAATGGGTAGAAGAGTCTTCGCGTGTTGATGTCGTTGATAGACAGGAGAGCCAACATAACAGCATAGGAACTATTTGTTGAAACGCTCTATACACATGGGAGCTTAAAAAGATACGTCAAATGTCTCGAATGTACGCAAACGGCAACACTGCAACAAACACCAAGATTGCTTTTTTTTTGCCCTTGTTGACCAGGCTAAGGCTCCATGGCTATACCGCCTCGTCTTTAGTTATGTATTTTCTTTTTAGTTTCAAAGTTTACGTCTTCAGTATTATTTTCTTCATTTCATCTTCATTTTATTTTCAAATTACTCTTTGTTAGTCAACTACCCTATTCTTCAGCAAAATGATAGCACTTTTGATGAAGATTTCATGGACTTCTTGAGAGCACTCGAAACTCAGTCTACACACTTTTATTTCATTATCCTACATATTAGACACTTAAATGGCACTTTATTGAATAATACACTATCAATATTATGCATTAAAAACCGCGATATCTATTTTTTCGGATAATAAAACAAAACTGACAAACCCTTGCTACGAGTTCCCGCTAAAAAGTCCACACCAAGGTTACGTTCCGAGGGTACGCTCTTCAAAGTCAACAACCGATCACTCTGACAACAGGATAGCCTTATATAAATCCTGTAAGTGCGAAAGAGAAAGTACAAAACTGTCAAGTGTACACCTGGGCCTCGTTTAGGCTGCGGCCTGGACGCAAGCGACGGCGACAGCGACAGCGACAGCGACGGCGACAGCGACAGCGACAGCGACAACTGTTCACGACGCAAGCGACAAGGTCACTGGGTTTGCGGCGATGTAGTGACGTGACTCTGTCGTTGTCTGTCTGTCGCGATGTCGATATTTCGATATTTTCATAATTATTCTTACTAATATAATAACACTTAACACTGACTCAGAGGTTTGCGCTCCTGACTATTGATTGATTGAGTCGTGGGTTCGATCCCCACCCAGGGCAAATATTTCTGTTTTTTTAATATTACTACTAATTTGCTAAAGAGGACGTAGATTTATATTTATACAACAAACAAAACAAAAAGGCGATGAGCGGGGTGCGGGGGGGAGAGGAGCGGGTGGGGGGATGCTTGGGGTGCGGGTGGGGCAGGAGCGGGGTGCGGGGGAGGGTGAGTCGCGGGGTGCGTGAGGAGGAGCGGGGTGCGGGGGGTGAGGCGCGGGTTGTGGAGTTGAGGCGCGGTTTGCGGGGGGAGACGTGGGGTGCGGGGGGGATATCAACTCCCTGAGCGAAGCCGGGCACTCCCGCTAGTATCAAACCTTATAATTTTATTATCTGAAACTATTTTTTCTACTCAAACTATCGATAGTTTAAACTGGTTTATCGATTAAACAAGAACGTCCCTAAACGCGCGATGTCCTTGAAATGTCGCTCGTCGCTCGTGTGTCGCTGTCGTCCAAAACAGCTCCATACAAATCTATGGAAATTATCAAGTCGCTCGTGTCGCTATCGCCGTCGCTGTCGCTGTTACTGTCGCCGTCGCTTGCGTCCAGGCCGCAGCCTCAGAATCTGCAGTCTGACAGCAACCGTTCACTCTGACAACAGGATAGCATAATTACACCAGTCACCGTAGACATAAAAATCGCGTTAGGTCGCATTGGTTGCAACAGTTCTGATTTTTTGGTATGTTGTTAGGGTTGATAACAGTAGTGTAAAACAAATTTTTTAGCTTCGAAAGACTTGTGCTAACTGCATGGTGCTCCAAAAACATCGAAATTTTCGGACTTTTTTCAGATTTTGGCTTATAGATTCTTAAAGGTGCATTTTACGGAAAAAGACACTATACACACTTATAAGAAGACACCTATAATTCCTATAATTTAAGTGCAATTGCAGCTCTGTAGGTTTAATAGAACTCAAGATACAGCACTTCAAACTTTGGGAATTTTCCCTAAAAATTTGAAATTGTAGTTTTGCCGCCTTCCGAGCAGAATATCGGCTATAATACTCATTCTACGAGGAATGTCATTAAAAAGAAAGTTATAGAGCAGTTATTTAGCTTTAGTTTAAGCACAAATTGAAGTTTGTAAGACCAACAGTTCCCTTGTAATCTGGACAAAGCGAAAAACTAAGGAAATTAGATTTTTCAAAAAAGGGAGCCTGACAAATTGCAGGACTTCTGTAAAGGATAAGAAAGACATAAATCGGTGTAAAATAATGTATACTGATATTATAAAACTTAAATTATATCACTTAGTAATGGCGGGACCTCAGCTGACACCTGCGACAGAAATATAGAACAAAATGTCTATTAATATTTATTATAGTAAATGGTAGGTATGTAATATTAGGATTACCTTTATGCACTTAGCGACGAAACAATCGTGTTCTTTTGGAAGGTCTAGGTTCATCTGACAGCTCTTCCTGGGGCTCCGGAGACTGTTATGTTGCTTGTTGTAAAGGAGAGGTCGTCGAAGTCGTCCTCTTCATTCAACTCAGTCAAGGCTATGGACGGAGTGTTGAGGCAGTCAGGTCTTCCCCTGACAAACTTTGCAGAAAGTTTCAGCCCTGTTATCTTGCAGGAGCATCTTCCTTTTCCGCACCCATTCTTACACCTGCATGACAGGAATTTCATAAAACTTGTTACAAATAGTTTAAATACACAGCCCAGGATAGACCTACGAATGGATTACCTTACCTGCATGACAGTAATTTCAGCAGGGTTTTCGACGCTGATTTCTTCGGTAATGTCACTAGTATCAGACCCTACTGGCTCCTTGAGGTGTTGTCGCAATTACTGAATGCATGAAATGATAGCTGTATTCCAATCAGGATTTTGAATGAATGATGTTGATGAGAACATCTCGTAATTGGGACTTTCCTGGAAAAAAAAGTTGTTTACGTTGGAGCCTAATCTGTTAAGCAGAGGATGTTAACCTCTGATGCTCTTTACTAGCATAATCTGATAGATTGGGCTCTAACATATAAAATGTTTTTTCCAGAAAAGTGCCAGTTGCGAAAAGTTCTCATCAACATCATTTATTCAAGAAGAGCTTTCTTCCCACTTTGGAATACAGTTGTTCTTTTACGCATTTAATGGTTGTGACAACACCTCGAGGAGCCAGTAGGGACTGCCACTAGTGATTCAACGAAGAAACCAACGTCGGAATTCCTGTCATGCAGGTAAGGTAATCCATTCGTAGGTCTGTCCTGGGTCGTGTATTTATGAAACTATTTGTAACATGTATTTATGAAATTCCTGTCATGCAAGAATGGGTGCGGAAAATATGGTCCTGCAATATAACAGGGCTGAAACTCTCTGCAAAGTTTGTCAGGGGAAGACCTGCCTGCCTCAACACTCCGTACATAGTTTGATTGAGTTGAATGAAGAGGACGACTTTGACGACCTCCCCTTTACAACAAGCAACAGAACAGTCTGCGGAGCCCCAGGAAAAGCTGTCAGATGAACCTAGACCTTCTAAAAGAACACGATTATTTCGTCGCTAAGTACGTAAAGGTAAACCTAATATTACATACCTACTCCTTCGTTGTAATTCATTATAATAAATATTAATTGACATTTTGTTCTATATTTCATGTATATTTCTGTCGCAGGTATCAGCGGAGGTCCCGCCATCACTAAGTGATATAATTTTAGTTTTATAATATCAATATAAATTATTTTACACAGATTTATGTCTTTCTTATCCTTTACAGAAGTCCTGCAATTTGTCAGGCTCCCGTTTATGAAAAATCTGATTTCATTAATTTTCGCTTTGTCCAGATTACAAGGGAACTATTGGTCTTACAAACTTCAGTTTGTGCTTAAATTAAAGCTAAATAACTGCTCTATAACTTTATTTTTAATAACATTCCTCGAGAATGAGTATTATAGCCGATATTCTGCGCGGAAGTCGGCAAAACTACAATTTCAAATTTTTTAGGGAAAATTCCCAAATTTGAATCGTGCTGTATCTTGGGTTCTATTAGACCTACAGAGCTGCAATTGCACTTAAATTATAGGAAATTGTATCTGCTTATAAGTGTGTATAATGATTTTTTCCGTAAGATGCACTTTTTAGAAGTAATAAGCCAAAATCTGAAAAAAGTCCGAAAATTTCAACGTTTTTGGAGCACTACGCAGTTCGCACAAGTATTTCGTAGCTGAAAAATTCGTTTTACACTACTGTTATCAACCCTAACAACATACCAAAAAATCAGAACTGTTGCAACCAATGCGACCTCCGATGTCTTGTACGACTGGCCTAAATATAAATCGCGTAAGTGTAAAAGAGAGAATCCAAAACGGTTATCCGAGGACGTAACGTTTATCAGAACCTACAAGTAATCTGTACCTAGCCTACTATCCGGGCACAAACTTTTTCACTCTGAGACGTGTCGTCGTTCCGAACCTCCGTGTAAGGGCAGAAACACATTGTTAACACGCCACCCCACGTGACGACATCCCATGCGATAACACGCCGCAACACACTTAGGTATCTAATCCATACAAATTCTATGGCTAGAAACATACTAGAGTCTGACAAATAAAAGCGTGACCTGAGAAAACGCGGCAAATTCAAAAAATCTTCATGTGGTATCACCACCTATAGCAGGAAAAATAGATTTAATACTTGTGTAATAATAATAAACGATTGGTCTATGGATTGTGTTAAGTGGCAAAAAGCTGATATACATACACATGTACATATAAATACATACATATATAGTATATAGATATAATTAACAGATTTATGAGCATATATAAAAAAACACATGTTTGTATTTATTCACATAACATGATCTTATTTATTTTCAGTAACATAGGAACCATAATATTACATAATATACACATTTATCACCACATATTATTCTAAGATCATGAAACATTTTATCATCGTACTCAAAATGTGACTAAAAATTCGAGGGATAAAAAATCCAACTACATAATAAATATAAATAAAATATTAAGCCAACAACCACCAATATTACCAGTTGTACTAGTCTAGAAATGTAAACATTGTTGTTTTTCTTGGAAAACAACTTGTTAGCCCTCTTGTTTTTGTCTGAATTTACTGATCAAGGTATTTAGAATACTTCTCAAATACTTTTGATCGTTTTGCCCATTATTAAACAAATATATGTCTGTCATGGCGGTACAATTTGCGAAATTACCTAATTTGCAAAAAAAAACAAAAAACGAAACGCCAAAAGTTTTGAGTCCACAGTCATAAAATAAAAGTCTTTTCTCTATGAACCGTCACAGATACAATGTCAAACAGTTGTTCTTTTTCATATTTGTAAATGAAAACAAATAACGAAAAACTACCTTTGATCACGCAAACGTGTTTTTTTGAAAAACTACTAAGATGTATATACGAAACTCACATCAATCAACAGTTTAATATTTAATACAATTTCAAGCAAAAATGTTTGTATTCGCGAATCAAAAAACGCGAGCGCTCTTCTTCTTTTTCCTCACGAACACAATGGCGATTTCCAAAACCGTATTTTACAACTAATATCATCATCATCACTAAATATCATCACTATAATAATAATAATGGATAATGGATGTTTGTTTGTTTGTCAGTTTGTTTGTTTGTTTGTTTGTTCCGCTTTTACGCCGAAACTACTGAACGGATCTGGATGAAATTTGGTAGGTAGATAGATAAAGCACTCGGCTAACACATAGGATACTTTTTATCCTGGAAAACTTAACGGTTCCCGAAGGAATGCTTAAAAACTCAAAATTTCCACTTCGTCACTAGATGGCGCTATCTTAACATTTTCTTTCTTTCTGGACACAATTCTGAAGTCCACGCGGACGAAGTCGCGGGCGGAAGCTAGTTGTCTATAAAAACAGAGTAGTATTATACGTCAACGTTTAGGATATTTATCGAATTTTCATAAAATACTAAAAATGTCATAAGGAATGAATGAAATACTCTAATAGAACACTTTTTAAACTTGGTAGTATTAAACTTGTCATTTTCTGTCACAAGTGTGCCTATCCGAGCTGACGGAGATGTTATTTTCTGTCACATGTATGCATATCCAAGCCGAGAGGTAAAGCAAGCAAATTCTTAGGATTCGTAATGAGAACGTCCCACAGCTTCAGTGATATTTACGTCATAATGTCGTCGCGTCGGCGTGTTTTCGCGTGGGGTGTCGTCACGTTTGGGTGGCGTGTTAACAATGTGTTTCTGCCCATAGTCACCCAAGCCCTTACTTTTATATCGATGCTTCAACTTAACGCAAATAACGCATTACGTTTGTTTTGTGGTGTTGCAGAGTGTTAGATATGTCACGTTGTTGTACTTTTAAAGATAAATTGTAATTTAAATAATCATGAATACGGTACCAATAGCTTGCCGTATTTGTAGAGATTCGTCGTGTAATACAAAAATTAAATTTGAACACGACAGTGACTGGTCATCGTTGTTCGAATTTTGCTTCGGATTCCAGGTAATATCAATCATAGGTATATACCCAGTAACTTTTATTTTGAGCTATCCAGGTACTATTGATACTAAATCCATGTTTTATCAATGCATTTCTTTGAACATTTATAGTAGGCAACAATGCAGTTTAATTTATGAGTTTTGGCGGGCTCAAAGATAACCTCTTGAACTTCCGACTGGTACTTAAAAAAATGAATGTTTCTAAACAAAAAACGAATGCCAATAACCTATTGGTTGACCAAAACCGACACTTCGCTGAGAAAATGCTGCAATTCGAATAGAACTTTTAAGGGTAAAAACGTCCATGAAGATGCTGAGATGCCAGAATAACCTCTTCTATGAGTACATACATGAGATGAAGATGCTGACATGGATAGATTGATTAACTAATTCTAGTTACCAACAATTTTACATGTGGTTTCACAGGGAAAATGATATAATGTTGTGTAATAAGCTGTGATCGGAGTAGGTAGATTGATTTTAGTACTTGCATTGTGATTTTATAACATGGACAATCCTTTTTTCCCTAAAGTTCCGCTATTTCCGAATTGAGTATTATAAAAGCAAATCTGGTTCAATCAATTGGTTCTGAAGGAAGCAATTTATTTATATGTAGAATTACAGAATAAATGAGTCCTATAATATCAAAGGCGGCAATATCCACTCATACTCAAAAATTTCTATGAATACAATATTGTTTGTCTATGAACGTAGAATCCATAACAAGAATAAATTCGTAACAAAATTGGCAGTAAAATAATCAAAATACCCGACAAAACTAGCAGTTAATTTCAAACCCGGCATTATAACGTAGTTTATTAACTTAATTTGCCTTTCCTTAGAAAACATACTGTTTGGATATTGCCGCCTTTGATATTATAGGACTCAAATGTTTGTTTTTGTTTGCTTAAAAATGTTAAACTATCGGAATCCCAGAGGCATGTCCATATTAACAGGTATATGTTTGCGATCATTGATCCTAAATCAATCTACCTACTCCGATCACTGGTAATAAGGCCGTAAATTGTATGGAAACTCCATATACTTTGCGGCCTTCTTTTGTATGAGGGCTGTATGCTTACTCCACATTTTTCAACATTAACAATTCTGTTAATGTGCATAACGAAACAAACTCACCAGAGGAAGCTTCAAAATCATGTTGATTAATGACTGACTCGGTGGCTAAGTGGTCAGCGATCCTGATCTCTGATCCGAGAGTTGTGGGTTCGATCCCCACACAGTGCAAACTTTTCTGTGGTGAGCAGAATTGTTTGCTCTGAGTCTGGGTGTATTATATCTATAGGGTGCTTCTAAAATATATGCCACGGCTGAAATGGGAGAAAGTATCATGTATAGTGATCACGAAAATGAGACATTCATGTCCGGAAACTATTCTTTTTTTTCCATACAAAAAAATAACAATCATAAAAATAAATTGCTTTACTTTATTAAGCCATCCCGTATTGTGTTGAATGAAACCAGGCGCGCGAAAACATGCTTAAACGCTCCGACGTTGCAGCTAGACATCAAACAAATTCGGCACTTGTGTCATGCTGCAAAAGGCTTTGATCTGTCCGCACCCTTTCGCATACACGTACTTGACGGACCGTGTTGTGCGAAATTGAATCAAAGTAAAAAAAAATTGTTTAGTCTCCCAAATCAATTTAACGACTCCGGGGCACGAATTTTTTTTACTATTGTAATCTATATGCATGACTCTTACTCCCATTGCAGCGGTGGCATATATTTTGGAAGCACCTTATATATGTATGTATTGAAAAGTATATGTGTATGTATATCAGTCTCTGGTTCCCAAGATACAGGGAATCCTAGTTTGGGGCCAGATGACCATGTGTGATTTGTCCCAGATATTATAATACAAAACTGAAGTGGTTGTGGCTGAGTGCAGCTTGCGTAGTCGCGTTGATCACGCAGGTGTGGCTTGAAAACTTGATACTGGGGTTGGCCACTAGGCCCACAACCTCCACCAATCTGGACTTGGCCTCCGTGTGTGGAGTATGGTCTAACCTTCCCGAGTTATGGGAAGAGACCCGTGCCCCTGCAGTGGGGACATAATGGGTTGTTAACAATAAGAAACTCATTGCAAAGAAGCATGAGATGGCACAGCCATTGAGGTAAGGACTTGGGCACGCCGTTTACATAGCACTGGACCTGCCTGAGATGAAATGAGGAAGAAGACCTCCCAAGTCTATGAACCGCAATATGTAGAGAGATGAATAATCTGACAACTAAGGACTGAAAAACGTACTGTAGTCTACTCCACTACTGATTCAATTAGGTTGTGTTAAGTTGACATTGTCTAAGTTCAGCAAAGTTTTCCCTTTCACTACTTCCCTGGAGGTGGTGAATTTATGAGTTTAAAGTTAACATAGTTATTGACCTCCTTTTCTTTTTTTGTTTCCTTTAAAGGAATCCACCCTCCCTCCGCCCTCCAGTCCTTCACCCCCCCCCCCGTCCTTCACCCTCCCCCCCCCAAATTCAGCAGTCCAATATGTTAATTTTTCCCTTCCATTATAACTTCAGAGCAGAGATATATTTATTACTCACTGATATGTAGTGTGCCTATTATTAAATAGGCTTGTTTACCTTAATTAAGATGTATTAGCAGCATGCAAGACATTTAGACATTTTGTCAAAAAATTTTTGAGTTCCTTCTTCCCTCCTAACCCTATAAATGTGTGAAACATGGATTTTTCGATTATATGGACATAAATTTGTAAGAAAATAGATCTGTATTGAGTAATATTGAGTTTTCTATGCTTCTAAATTGGGTCAGCTCTTCTAATTTATTTTATTTATTCAACAGATAACTTCAATTGGTCCGCTGTCATTTTGTGAAAGTTGCGGTAACAAACTGCGTGATTATGGAGATTTCAAACATTTATGCCTTGAGTCTGAAGAAATATGGAAGTCCCTGTCAACCTATTTACCTGTAAAAGTGAGTACTTTATTTAAATTTTAAATTTAAGTACATGTTTTTTAAATACCCAAATGATTAGTACGGAGTGTCTAGGATGTGATTCTGCAACTGGTTCAGTGCAAATGGAAACTTGGTAGCCACAGGTATAAGGCTTTACCCCAAAATTTTCCACTCCAAACCGGAAGATTCAATTATTATTGATGTTCGTCCAAACTATTCTTGTTCTTCTGGTACACGTGCAGTGAATATTGCGCACACGCATCAGAGGTATGGTTCATTCCAATAAAAAAAAAGCAAAACGTAAACAAACTTACTATGGAACTGACACATGTCAATGTCATCTGCATACTACGTTTGTTTACCTTTTGCTTTTTTTTGATTGGAATGAACTATAGGTGGCAAGGATACCAGTTGCAATGAAGCATTTACTTGCATGTTTGGATTTTGCGCAGATATTAATGCCCTAGAATACGGTTGGGATCGTGCAATGGCACAATTAAAAAGAAAGACGAGAAAAACGATGTTCTGATCCCTACAACAAGTGCCTTTTTAAAAAAGGAAACAATCAAACGTGAAAAAAATACAGTATAGTCCATGGGTTATTAAGTTGACCGTTTTTTACTATGCTTATAAAAAACACGTGAGTTCGTGCGGCTTTCAAATGCTCGACCAGATCTCTCATCTCGTAAATATCTGTGCAAAATCCACACAACAACTATATTCTTCAGTTTAACTGGCATGCTTGCTACCGCTTCTGATGCGTGTGCGCAATATTTATTGTAGTTGTACCTGCAGGTACAAGAATAGTTTGGATGGACATCAATTTAACCCTCAGAACTGGAGTGGAAAATTTTGGGGTAAAGCCTTATATAACTATAACTCCTTTTTATATGAAAGTACGTAGGTAGTGTAAGTACCGCTTGATAGGTAATTTAATAAGGATTAATTGCCTCTTTAACAGTTTTCGTCTAACTTTTACTGGTTTTGAGTAAAATGAAAAATACTGAAAATCAGAATGTTTCGAGGGGGGAGGGGGGAGGGGGAGACGCCGCGCCGTCACCCTAGGAGTTGGGATTTCTTAGGGCACATCGCGCGCGGTCAGCATTTTACGCTATATATATATGTATTTTATTTTAGTCTACGTTTGGCCGCCGTACCGCGCCCGCGTACGCTCATTATCATAATATCATCAATCAATATCAATAGTTAAGTGATCAATAAACATTTACGTAAAAAGACTTTCTATCATTGTGCGAACTCTATCAGCATAAAAGGTGTACTGGGTAGCAACAGCCCATACACCCGGTATACTTCTTTGGTCCCAAGGAACAACTGTGCAAAAAATCAGCTTTAGGTTTTTTTTTGACCTTGCCATACCAACTTCACCTAACTTGCCCGTACTACTATAGTTATTCGTGCTGATATGGCGCTGATTCATAATTTCGTGACTTTAATTTTTGACTTGGGTACAGATTATAATTTCATCACATTATAATCCTATACTATTAAACGAGTTAAGTTTCCCGACGATTTCGAAAACGGCTTGAACCCTTTTGACGAAAATCTAGGATTAGGGGTTAAAAATCACCAGAAATCGATCTATGAGGGAATTATCTTCGAAAAAATTAATTTAAGGGAGATATGAGCGAAATTACATTAAAGGAGAACGCATATGATTCTTATTTTTAACCGTCGCTTATAAGTACTTTGGTGGACTGTCGGTTTTGCTGCTTTTAGCTCCGGATTCGAATCCCACCCATGAGACTTTATAGTTTTTTGTCTTTTTATTTTGTGTGAATTTATGTAAATATCATGTAAATAAATAAAAAGACTTAAAAGTGATACAAAAATAATATTTTATCCTCTTTGTATTTTAGAGACGAATAGCGCCATCTTTCGCCGTATAAGGGAATTATGTACATACCTGATGATTGTGCCGCCCTGCCCCGTGTTTGACATCAGGGAATTTTCCACGGCTTTCTCTAAATTCAACTAGATGGCGCTGATAACATTTGCAATAAGAAAATCTCTAAAAAGTCGCCAAAACTGATTGATACTACTGACTAATATCATGATAAATGATGAACATTTAATATCATTGAATATTTTTATGTTTTTTTTTTATAAAAAAAGGATAATTTGCATGTATTTTTTTCAATAGAATCAAATTATAAAAAAAATATTGTAGATATTTTTAGAACAAATGACGGGTTGCAAACCATAGGGATACAAGTGATACTTAGATGAAATGAAGTAAAACAGTTTTTTGTAAATGGTTTTGAAGCTATTTATTTTACATTTATAATAAAACACAACCAATATTTAATCATCAGCATTTAATATTCTGGAAACAAAATTTAAGACCGCCCAGATTGTCGATTTGTTTCTTTTTATCTCTAAAAAGTCGCCAATAAATGATGAACAACTTTCTAATATTACGTATCATTGAATATTTTTCTGTTTTTTTTTAAATATAAAAAAAGGATAATTTGCATGTTTTTTTTTTCAATAGAATCAAATTATAAAAAAATATTCTGTTTTTTTAAATAAAAAAAAAGATAATTTGCATGTATTTTTTTCAATAGAATCAAATTATAAAAAAAATATTCTAGATATTTTTAGAACAAATGACGGGTTGCATTGCAACTTGCAAACCATAGTGATACAAGTGGTACTTAGATGAAATGAAGTAAACCCAACCAATATTTAATCATCAGCATTTAATATTCTGGAAACAAAATTTAAGACCGCCCAGATTGTCGATTTGTTTCTTTTTATTGTGTTATTATATGTTTGTATGTTTCTTGTATGACAATAAAGAATATTTGATTTGATTTAAAATAAATAAATTGGTATTTAAAGAAGAAATAATAATAATAAATAAAATAACATAATAACTTGTACGTAGTCGGTCCCATAATGAATTGGCCTGATATAGTTCTACGCGACATTTCGATACATGTTATGTTGCATTGAATAGTACGGTTCTCAGACACTTTATAAACGAACACGCAGGGACTTGACGAGCGTAGTTCAGTTTAGCAGTTTGTTTGAACAACAAGTGTCGCGTATTTTTTCAAAATGTCGAAAACCAAGTATCGAAGCGTCATAAAGTTTCTATTTAAAGAAGGCTTATCCCCCGCCCAAATTAAAGAACGATTAGATGGTGTGTATAAGGAGTGTTCTCCCTCTTATAGCACAGTAAAAAATTGGGTGAAAGAGTTTCGCCTCGGGCGAGAAACCGTCGAAGATATCGGCCATGACGGTTTACCGGTAGAAGTGCTCACTCCCGATACTATTGCTCAAATCGAAGAAGAGGTTTTGAGTGACCGCCGTTTGAAGATTAGAGAAATTGCAGCAAGACTTGGGCTCTCTAAAAGTACCGTCCATCGTGCAATCGATGAACATCTTAATATGAAAAAAGTCAGTGCAAGATGGGTCCCGAAACTTCTGTCAGCTGTGCAGAGACGGGAGCGAGTTCGCTGTGCTGCCGAGTTTTTAGATCTTTGTGGAGAAAACCCAAAGAACGTGATCGAGAGACTAGTGACTGGTGATGAAACTATGGTGTTATATTATGATCCAGAAAGCAAGCGCGAGTCAATGGAATGGCGTTATAAGGGTGAAAAGCCGCCTAGAAAGGCAAAGGTGCAACAATCTACCAAAAAAATCATGTGCACAATCTTTTGGGATTTTCAAGGTATTTTGATGGTTGATTTTAAAGAGCGCAATACAGTCGTAAACGGCGAATATTATGCTTCATTAATATATAAACTGCGAGATATTATAAAGGAGAAGCGCAGAGGCAAACTGAGTAAAGGCGTCCTGTTGCTTCACGACAACGCCCCCGTGCACACCGCCGGTGTTTCGAAGGATGCAGTGCGTCAATGCGGGATCACGGAGCTGGACCATCCACCTTATAGTCCAGATATGGCTCCGTCCGACTATTACTTATTCCCAAATTTAAAGCGGGACTTAAGGGGAAGAAAATTTTCAAGCGATGAAGAGTTGCAGGCGGCCATCTTCAGTCATTTTGAAGACAAAGATTGCGATTATTTTTATAAAGGATTGGAAATGTTATTTCACCGATGTCAGAAGTGTGTCAGTATTGATGGAGACTATATTGAAAAATAAAAATGATTGCATTTAATTTTATTTTTTATTTCATAGCTAGGCCAATTCATTATGGGACCGACTACGTACCATTGTGGCTCATTGATTTGTCACTTATACCCCTATGGTATACAACCCATTAAATACTGCTTGTACTTTCGTCCCTCAGAAGGCCACTACCGACTAAAACATCATCCTGCAAAATGTTTCATAGAAAATATATCTTATATGTACTTACTACTAAACAAGTTATCGTAGTTTATAAAAACTCAGATTGAACGAGCAACGCTCGGTCTCCCAGTTAGTAGTAATAAAACTGAACATAAATACAAATTTTACTAAGTATTGTGTGTGTTGAACACAATTTTTGTGGTCGTTTTTTTTAAACTGATATTTAACTCATTAAATACACGTAAATATACATTAGATACAAGTAAAGCGACATAATAGCTTAACTATTTATTGAATTGTATTGTTTTATGATTTTTATTATAAGGTATATTTATCAAGATAATTATCAGTGACAATTAGCACTTAGTGAAGTGCATTTTTTGTGTGTTCGTTAAAATTATGAAATTAATTTTTTATAGGTATTGTGTTTTTTAAGGTGCCTTGCGTTTTGTTTTGTAAATATTATGCATTTACTTAAATACATCCCTTTATACAGGGTGTTAAGAAAAGTACGTTTGAAATTTTAAGGGGTTACTCAGACTCAAGTATAAGTAATAGGAAAAATATTGAAAAAACCCGCTCTTCAATTTTTTTTCAGATTATACTAAATTTAAATAGTGAATCAAGAATTTGTATGAAAAACTAAAAAAAAAATTGAAGAGCGGATTTTTTCAATATTTTTCCTCGATTCTATATTTGATACTGAGTAACCAGTTAAAATTTCAAACGCACTTGTTTTAACACCCTGTATAGGTATTGGTTCAGAACGTTGTAACCAATTTGTAAAACACCTAAAATAAACTATGCGTTTTCAGAAAATCGTGAAAGAGGAAGAAAATATTAAAGAAAAAACAGTAAATATTAAAGAAAATGATGAAGAATATTTTGAAGAAAATTCTGGTTATTCTGATATATTATTTGATAATGATGACAATGATTATAATGTACTGTTGATTGTCAAGGAAGACGAAGAAGAGAGTTTGATCAAAAATTTAGAAAATAAGTTGACTGAAATAAGTATTAAAAAAATAGAAAAGCCCTCCGACAAAGACGAGGAGCCTACACCTGCAGCTACAAAAAATGAAATTAAAAAGAGTAAGAATAGCAAGCGCTCCAAATGTGGAGTAAAAAAAGGTACCTATTTTGTAAGAATTATTATTTAATATTTTATTGTGCTATTTAAATAGACATATAAACAGAATTGGTAATAATTTCGCCAAATATTTTCAGGTAAAAAACTCAAATCACTGAAATCGTCTAACACTAAAGTGTCTGTGAAGCAGGAAAAGTCTGTGAAACAGGAGAAGTCTGTGAAACAGGAGAAGTTTGTGAAACAGGAGAAGTCTGTGAAACAGGAAACTAAAGAATTATTTTGTGGTGAGAACATGAATACTTTATAATGTTCTGTTTACAGAAATGTTCAGTGTTAGAGTTTATTAAAAAAAAAACTTTTTAGGTCTTTGCGATTTCACTGCAACTACTGCATTGGAAGTGGATCAACATTTAATTCAACATTGTCAAGAAAATATGTTAAATTGCCAATTGTGCAGTTTTGTGGGCAAAGATGTGGCACATATGGTTTCCCATAGGTAAGTAATATTGTATCTATCGTGGATTACCAAGTAAAATAAAATATTATTACTTACTATTAATTAAATTATTTTTTTTGATAAATGCATTACTTAGGTCTTTAATATTTGAATTTTACAACGGTCATATATTTTCTGACGGCTTAGCTGAATGAATTCAATATTTTAAATCTCTTTTCGTATAACTTCTTTCTGTATTTTTGTGGGTATCTCTTGTACACACGACGACACGCGACAAATCAAATTATATGCACTAATACTTATAACTACGCTCTGTTGATTTTGCGACAAAGTAGTAAAAAAATATAACATCTTCTTGCATGATTCGCGGCCTTCAACTTTTAATAGTTTTGCGCTTTGAACTAGCCCAAATAAGGTAAGTGTCGACGTGTGTAAACTCTAAAAAATACACATTTCACCGTCTCTGGGGTCTAGTAGCTAGACCGCTCGATTAACATCAGTAGGTCGCGGGTTCGATTCCCGACCTGGCAACTTTGTAGGTCTCTGTTTAGTTGGTGATGGGGCGTTTTGTGAGCCCGCCTGGCTAGCTACAATCATCTTATTTAAGTTTTGCCGTCAGACATTGCTGTTAATAACATTTATGTGTTCTGGTGTGGAGATAAGATAGCCAGTTCCGCAGTTTCCATTTCGTTGCCGAATCGTGGTAATCCCGCTTACATATTGCGAATCATCGTCATTTACGTCCTGGTGAGAAAATGCCAAGGGCTTAGCAATTGTATAATACAGGGTGTTACGAAAAGTGCGTTTGAAATTTTAAGGGGTTACTCAAAATCAAGTATAGAATACAGGAAAAACATTTAAAAAATCCGATCTACAACTTTTTTTTTCAGTTTTTCATACGAATCCTTGATTCACTATTCATATTTAGTTAATACTAGCTTCCGCCCGCGACTTCGTCTGCGTGGACTTTAGAATTGGATCCAGAGAAAGAAAATGTTAAATTGGCGCCATCTAGTGACGACGTGCTTTGAGTTTTTAAGCATTCCTCCGGGAACACTTAAGTTTTCCGTTGTTAGCTGAGTGCTTTACCTCTCATCCAAATCCGTTCAGTAGTTTCGGCGTGAAAGCGGAACAAACAAACAAACATCCATATTTTCGCATTGATAATATTAAGTGAGATGAGATGAGATTTTCCCTGTATTCTATATACTTGATTCTGAGTAACCACTCAAAATTTCAAATGCATTTTTTTAACATTTTGTACTTATTTAAAAAAAAAAAACAGGCCATAACCAAACCATAGCAAAAAAGGGATTTCTTTGAAATCTTTACTATAGCATTGCATTGGTCGAATATAAATAAGATAATACATTTTTTTTACACAGTTCTCCAACATTAAAAGTGAAATAAAGTGTTCAATAATTACCTTTATTTATAGGTACACGCACAGCCCACCGCTGCTGAAAACAAAACTAAAATGTCCAGTGTGTTCTTTATGGTGTTATAACAGAAAAAAACTTCAGTTCCACTATCGATCTGTGCATTTGGAAACTAACGGTGGTCTGTGCATAATCTGTGGACGTTCATTTAAAGATTATAAGCAATGGAAAATTCATGAAAGATCTCATGTCTCAAAAAATTACATGTGTGATCACTGTGGTATGAGGTGAGATACTCTTTACAATTTAGCTTGTATGTAATACTCTCCATTTAGATACCTAACATAATTTTTAGAATTTTCAAGTATACCTTTATAGTTTCACTTCATAAATAGAAGGTAGGAATAAACTTACTGGGATTGACAGATGAAAACGTCAATTGCCTAGTTACTTTGTTAACCTTTAAACAAGGTTTACCTCCCTGGATGTAATTTTCAAATTAACCTCCTCGGTCCTCAGATCCCCTATAGGGGACATTTTTCGTGTGGCTTTCACTGGCGATCTTTTAAATAAAAATTATTGCAATGCATTGGAACTAGGTACCTACAAAAAATGTTTAAGAGAGGACAACACATATATTTATTTTTACTTATATAAAATCCCTTTAATATTTCCAAGTATTTTTTTCAATGTTACAAACGCAATCATCGTTCAGGACTGAGGAGGTTTATACTGAATCTTAATCTCATGTAAGCAATTATAAATGAAATTAATCCCCGGATACTTATTTACAAATATCGCGTTATTGTGTACTACATAGAAAGACACTTCTTTATATCGTACACAGACTTTTACAATATACTTTTTCATGAAATGAATACTGTATACACGAGATAACGCTGTATAGCCTTAGGAGCAATTACCTCTCTCCTTCTCTCCTTATGGAAATAAAAATGTTTTTGGTTTGCCAATCTCTTGACAGCTGGTCACTTCGATGTCACACATTGGGGGGGGGGGGGGTGAGGTAGCCTTCAGAGAGCGGATAGTACTAAGTATTTATTTTGTGGTATGGCCGTGCGTGAAGAATAAGTGCTTGGCTTTCAAGAATTAATAACAAATATCTGTTTCAGTTTCGTTCAACGAAATCACATTGAACAGCACATGATTGTTCACTATGATATACGTAAATTCATATGTGACTTATGTGGAAGAGGCTTCAAGAAGGCAGGTAATTTAAAGGTAAGTGTTAATAAAAACTGGCTAGTTTTTATGTCAGTCCTTGTTGGCGCGCAGTCCGCAAGCCGCTAGCGGTTCGCGACGCGGGCATGGGTTTTTCGGAATATCCTGTGTTGTTCTCCGTCTTCTATCAAAGCTCTGCCATATTTCAATGAAAATGAAATCGTTTGAGTGGTTAGTTATATAATTGATTTGTCAAGTTGCATTTTTTTGGGTTCTCCCTACTCCCGAGGGCATTCGGTGGTATTATAGGATAGAATGTAGTGTGTGTCATTTCACACCTCGTCAACAATCTCTGTACAAAAAGTCATGTCAATCCGTTGCTCCGTTACGACGTGAAAGGAGGACAAACAAACTCACTTTATAATATTAGTAAGGATCCCAAAAAACTAGATTAGTTTTCTTTGTAAGGGGTGGCCTACGTCAAAATCAGAACGAGCTAAATTGAATCTTATTTACGAGTATATGGAGTAACTGTAGCATTTGTATTTTCCAATAGTATTTTTTACAAAATAAATAAAACATAAGTACTTATATTTTTTCTATCAAAAAAGCAGACCACTTAATTTTTTCTCCATAAGAATACTTACTATAATTCATTCCAATAAAAAAAAGCAAAAGGTAAACAAAACTACTATGGATTTCACACATGTCAATGTCAGTTGCATAGTAAGTTTGTTTACCATTTAGTTTTTTTGATTGGAATGAACTTTAGATGATTTTTTTACAAAATGTTTTTTCTTCAAATCTAGTCATAGGATTGGATTGAAAATCTGATTTCATAAATTGTATAGTATTGATAATTGCAATGCAATGCGTGAAATGCGCAATCCACATACACTTCAGCGTTTTCTTTGAAGCTTAGTTAGGAAATATATACATTTATATTTTTTTTTTCTGCTAATCTATAAAAAATTTCAGTCTCACTACTTCAATCATCATATAGAACACAAAAAAGTGGTATGCAACATTTGCAACACCGAATACAAAAATGAAAGATGGCTGAAGAGACATATGCAACAGCAGCATAGCGAAAAGAACATATTTTGCGAAGTTTGTTCAGAAGGTTTCAGCACTCATGACATGCTTCGGCGTCACATGTACTACTATCACACGGATGAGAAGCCTTTTGCGTGTGACTTGTGTGGAGCGAGGTACAGGTCCAACTTGAGTCTAAAGACCCACAAGTGGACACATACCGGAGAATTGCCTTACACGTGCCGGGAATGTGGAAAGGGATTCAGAAGCTCAAATGCGTGCAAAAGACACCAGAGTATCCACACTGGCGTGAGACCCATCAAATGTTCTTTCCTTCACTGTGACAAAACGTTTTATTCTAAGAAACTGATGCAAGCCCACCTTAATTCCAAACATAAGCTCGTTGTGATAAAAGAGAAGTAAAGTTATGATTGGGATAAGGTAGGTATTAACTTTCTAATTATTTGATTTGATGTATTTATAAATAATATTGTAATTACTACGAAATAGTGTACTGACTCGGTGGTTCAGTGGTTAGTGCTCCTGACTACTGATCCGAAAATTGTGGGTTTGATTTCCACCCAGGCCAAACATTACTGTGATGAGCAAATTGGTTTGCTCTGTGACTGGGTGTATTATATCTTTGTGTATGTGTGTGTGTGTATTCAAACATAATGTGTATGTATGCACTAGTCTCTGGTTCACATAATATAGGTATAAAAAAAAGTTTGGGGCCAGATGACCGTGTGTGATTTGTCCCGGATATTTATTTATTTACTTACATAGCCTTGTTCGTCCTACTTCGCCCCCTACTTATCTAAAATAAAATAAACCAAATACATAGTTATTAGTTATTATTCCTACGCCCGTGCATAAAAAGTACCAGCTAGCTGGAATAGCACCTCCGTCTGTAAGGCGAGACGTGGCAACTGCTGTCAAGCGGAAGAAGCAGGAGTTAGATAGCCGCCATCCTATGCACTTGCATGAAGCTGCACCGAAACGCCTGAAGTCAAGGAAGTGTTTCTTTTTAATCCTGCTCTAAGTGACAAGACGGCCCCGGAGGCACGGCTCCAGATGTGGAAATCGACTCTGATAGAAAAGGACAAGGTCGTGGACAAGGTCGTGGAGCAGGATTAAACGTGGCCAGTGTGGAGAATCCTGAACCGTCTAAGAGATGGTGTAGGACGACGGACGATCGAAGGATATCCTCAGGAAATGGGGGTTTCTGCAACAAGGTTCCAATGATGAGTGCAAGTGTGGCCAAACCTAAACTATCGCACACATGTGGCAGTGCCAACTTTGCCCTGATATCTGCACATTTGAAGACCTAAAAAAGGCTACTCCCAAAGCAATCGTGGCAGCAAAATTACTGGCCAAAATTGCATGACAGCTCTGACAAGACCACTATGAGGTTGCTGAATACATTCACACGATGAAGAAGTTATTTAAAAAATACCGTAGGGAAGTACTGATCAGGTATTACCGTATTCGAGTATTTAGCATGGAAGTCCGTTTTATGAAAGTTGTCAATAAGCCTTTGTGTTCCATTGCCTATTTTTAGAGGTGAAAGAGATGTGTCAGAGTTTGGTCTATCGATAGTTGTAGGTCATTTTTTTAAAGATAAATATTTTAACTTTTCCATTGCTTCTAACTTTTATATTATAGATAGACAACAGTATTCACGGGATCTAACGATTTGTGTATTAACATGGTGCAAGTAATTTCAAAATTAGAGTTAAACGAGTAATTTAAATATAGTAAATGCGAAAAAAAAAACATGTTTATTTGTTTTTTCCACTTGCACGTCGAAACTGCTGAACGGATTTGGATGAAATTGGTAGGTAGGTAGATCAAGCACTGTATTTACATATAAACTACTAGCTTTCCGCCCACGGCTTCGCCCGCGTTGACATCGTTTATGGTGGTTTATATTTTTGTTACGCCCGGCCAAAGGTTAATCCACGGGAAACATGCATAAACAGAAGACTTATTTCATTTGATTTTGATTTGACTGAACGCTAATTACCGTATATCAGAAATATTTGCAAGTATATTTAAAGAAAAAAGGCAAGCTCCATACTATTTTAACTTTCTTATACCATATTTCGACTCCTTTAGGGGATGAATTTTCAAAAATCCTTTCTAAGTGATTGCCTACGTGAGCAAAAGTATTTATAGTGTTTTTTAACGACTTATTCCCAATGCACTGGCACGGATCTCTTCTGTCTATTCCCGTTGTCCCCCACCTTTGACCACCACTGGTGGACAATGGGAAAAACAAGTTGCAGTATACATTATTGATAAAACTAAACTAACAAATTATATTTGATTCAACTTAAAATACGTCTTTTTTTGTTTATTAGTAAACATAATAATTCTGATAGTAAAATATTAATTGTATTTATTAGAAAGTGGGGGACAGTGGCACACAATTAGTTGCGATGTCCACCAGTGGTGGCCAAAAGGTGGGGGATAACGGGAATAGACGATCTTCCCATGTCTCGGGAAGTTTAGGCCATACTGCACACACAGGGGCCGAGTCCGGAGTGATGGGGGCTGTAGGCTCAATGGCCAACCCAGTCTCAGAATTTTTCAAGTGACATCTAGTGACAGCAGCCAGCACCAACAACTTAACGTACCTTGCGAAACACGGAAACGGTCGAGATAATTGCCACTAATAGTCAAACCCATCCTGGTCGTGACCGTCTCTGTAGTCAGTTAACCTGCATGATCGACGTGACCACGAAAGCCCACTGAGTCACGGCCAAAGGCTTAATGTACCTTTCAAAGTACAGAAACGGTCTAGATAAATGCCACAAAAGTCAAACCCATCCTGGTTGTGACCGTGTCTGTAGTCAGTTAACCTGCATGATCGACGCAACCACGCAAGCCCACTGAATCACGACCAACGGCTTAACTACTATTCGAAGCACGCAAACGGTCAAGATAAATGCCACTAACAGTCCAACCCATCTAGGTCTTGACCGTGTCTGTAGTCAGTTAACCTGCATGATCTACGCAACCACGCAAGCCCACTGAGTCACGATCAACGGCTTTACGTACCTTGCGAAGCACGATAACGGTCGAGATAAATACAAACGTCAAACCTATCCGGGTTATGACCGTGTCTGTAGTCAGTTAACCTGCATAATCGACTTGACCACTCGAGCCCACTAAGCAGAGTCCGTTTTTACATTTATAGTGTAGATATAATATGATGATATTTATATCTCTAATTCACCGCCTTCGAGTTCCATTTTCGCAACAAAAAGTAGCCTATGTCCTTCCCCAAGGTCCCCTCTATCTCTATACCAAAATTCATCAACATCGGTTCAGCGGTTTAGGCGTGAAAGCGTAACAGACAGACTTTCGCAATTATAATATTACTAGCTTTCTGCCCGCGGCTTCGCCCGCGTTGACATCGTTTATGGTGGTTGTCGCACGCATCATTATATCATATTTTTGTTACGCCCGGCCAAAGGTTAATCCATGGAAAACGTGAATAAACAGAAGAATTATTTCATTTCATTTTGATTTGACTGAACGCTAATTACCGTATTCCAGAAATATTTGCAAGTTTATCGAATAAAGAAACAGGCGAGCTCCATATCATAACTTTGATATAATTTTTACCCCATTTTGTAACTCGTTGGGGGATGAATTTTCAAAAATCCTTTCTAAGTGATAGTGATAGCAGCCATCACCAACGGCTTAACGTACCTTGCAAAGCCCGTGCTCGAGACGGACGAAACGGTCGAGATAATTGCTACTATCAGTCAAAACCATGCATTTAAAACCGTGTCTGTGGTCATTTAACCTGCATGAGCGACGCGACCACGCAAGCCCACTGAGTTACGACCAACGTTTTCACTACTTTGCAAAGCACGGAAACGGTCGAGATAAATGCCACTAACATTCAAACCCAACCATGTCATGACCGTGTATGTAGTCAGTTCACCTGCATGATCGACGCGACCACGATAGCTCACTGAGTCACGACCAATGGCTTAACGTACCTTGCGAAGCACGGAAACTGTCGAGATAAATAAATACCACTAACAGTCAATTATAACAGTCAAAGGGTTATGACCCTGTCTGTAGTCAGTTAACATGCATGATCGACGCAGCCACGCAAGCCCACTAAGCAGAGACCGTATTTATATTTACATCATTTACAGTGTAGATATTTTGATAATATTTATATTTTATATCCCTAACTTGAGAAATGATTGGTTCCCCATACAAACTTTCATCCCATATTTCACCTCCCTCAGATTTTATTTTCACAACAAAAAGTAGCTTATCTCCTTCCCTAAGGTCCCCTCTATCTCTGTACAAAAATTCGTCAAAATCGGTTCAGCGGTGTAGGCTTGAAAGCGTAAGAGACAGACAGATTCCCCATAGAAACTTTCATCCCCGATTTCACCCCCTTCGAGTTCATTTTCGCAACAAAAAGGAGCCTTCCCCAAGGTCCCCTCTATCTCTCTACCAAAATTCATCAAAATCGGTTCAGCTGTTTAGGCGTGAAATCGTAACAGACAGGCAGACAGATAGAGTTACTTGCGCATTTATAATATTAAGTATGGATTAGTAATATTAGTAATAGTATGGAAATATGGATTCTGTATCCCGTGAAAATGCGCGGTTTCCGTAGGATGCCTATTTAAAGACGTGCGAGCTTAAGTAAATATGTTTGTATTTCTTTAACTTTGCAAGGGATCGATGTGATGTTTTGTACAGAGATACTTGAAATGGTAGAAAGTGACATAGGACACATACTTTTCATCCAGGAAAAAAAACTGGTTCCGAGCGATTAATTAATTAATTAATTAACCAGTGTTACTTACTGTGGTTCGGCATATAGCTAAAGGCCAAGAAACAACAAAGTATACACACAAGTTTTAAAAAGGAACCAATTCTGTGTCCCAAAAGACAGTCTTAACACCCTGTATCCAGCGGGAGGAGCAAAGCTAGTACTTAGTTCTTACACATTGAAATTCCAGTAGAATTAATAAATAATAAGATAATGAACTCTTGACTAAAATGCTACCAAGCAGTACGGGAATTTTTAAATGATAAATTGTAAACCAACATTATTTTTGATTATGTATGTATGTACTTATGTATTTGACAAAAATTTTACTGCAACTGATTTTTGTATTAATACGCTCTACAAAGAAAATCCATTATCTATTTTTGAACATTGCCCTCCTTATAGACTACACTAAGGCACCGAATTGTGTTTTTTTTAACCGACTTCAAAAAAAAAAGGAGGAGGTTCTCAATGCGTCGGAATCTTTTTTTTAAATTTTTTGTTATGTATGTTCACCGATTACTCGAAGACGCCTGAACCGATTTGGAAAATTCTTTTTTTGTTTAAAAGGGTATACTTCACAGGTAGTCCCATATTAATTTTATCGAAATCGATTCAGCGGTTTTTGAGAAAATCAATAAAAACAACAAAATTGGAGTTGTTGCGATTGAAGTCGGTTGTTTTTGACGTATTCAGCGTGGTCAATTATTTCTATTAAAATTGGATCGTCTTTTATTTATTTGGGATTCAAATTCAGAATTCAATTATCTAAAATTCTAAACACTCATTCCGTTTACAAAAAGAGACCCGCGACGGGCCCGCGACATACATACTGAGACGGACGGACAGAGAACAGAGTAAAAGCAATAATAGGGCTCTGTTTTGCCCTACGGAAGTCCTCAAGCGTATCAAAACATGCCTGAAGCATATCATATGTTTTAATTCCTACACTAGGCAACCGCCGTCTATACCTTGAGGGTAGAACGTTTAAAATGTGCCACACGATAAGAAGAAGAATTCCTACAGATTTTTATAATTTTCACTTAAATATTTTTTTTCAGTATCATAAGTACGTGCATAAAGGAAAAGTGACATGCCCAGTCTGTAAACGCAAATATGGAAACGAAATAATTCTTAAGAAACACATGCGTGTGAAACATTCCCAAACGAAATATATATGCGAAATCTGTTCAGAGGGATTCTGCAGGAAACTAGAACTTGAAAAACACATATTTTTTCATCATACAGATGAGAAACCGCATCATTGTAATATTTGTGGCTCAAAGTATAGAACGAAGAACAATTTAGTGATCCACACCCGGCGGCATACGGGAGAGCTTCCGTACTTGTGTAAAGAGTGCGGCATGAGATTCGTGGATAGTGGTGCGTGCAAAAGACACCAAAGTGTCCACACCGGTGTGCGGCCCATCAAATGTCCTCACTGTCACATGACATTTAACGAAAAGAGACAAATGCTGTTGCATTGTAAATCGAAGCATAAAACCTTCTGAACGTTGAAGAATTTCATAATTTTATATACATATAATAAAGAAAAGGATGATACGAGCAAATATATTTAATGCCACGGGATAATACAATTGGATTGTGAGACAATTTTTAAGTTAAGTGATGCCCGAAAGCGGCGTTTTATTTTATGAGGGTCACACAAAAATTTTGCCACTGAATATTTTTTTTAACTACATTCACACCATTACCTTCCCTATTGAGTAATTTTTATGATACAAATCTGAAGACGTACACTTTTGAACAAAGGTCTCCCGATATACTTTACCACGGCACTGGATCGCATTTTTATCTATAAAAATTCGGCTCGTAAAGACGAGAATTGTATCGAACAAAAATCAATAAAAAAAAATATATACAAAAAAGTATGCATATGAGATTTTTCATTCAATATTAGCTGGTGAACCCCGGCTTCGCTCAGGGAGTTTATATGAGATCGCGTGGTAGTTGGAATAAAATAAAAAGCTCAAAATCCTAAGAGGTATTTTTTATTGAAAATATATTCAAACTATTTACAATGTGTTATCAACCCATATGGTCCCCACTGCAGGGACACGGGTCTCTTCCCATACCTCGGAAATATTAGGCCATACGCCACAAACGAAGCACGCAAACGGTCGAGATAAATGCCACTAATACTCAAACCCATCCAGGTTATTATGACTTGTCTGTAGTCAGTTAACCTACGTGACCACGCAAGCCGCACTGAGCCACGACCGTTCCTGCTACAGTACTTGTTTATAAACAACAGTTTTCATTTTGTTATCCGGGGTACATATTTTTCGAATTCCGTACTCGAGGCAAGCTACGTAAAGTTGACCGTGAGAAAAGTAGGAGTATTTATTCCAGAACATTCCACAACAATGCACAACGTTAGTGTTCCCTACCCCTAACCCTCCGCGCAGCTCTTTTTTTGCCACCCACGCTCTCCCACTTCCACCCACCGAGACCAAACTCCCTTACTTGTGAATGCACACCAAGGTTTATCTACCAATACAATCGGCAGTGGATGGTTTTAGAGAAAAGGCTGGACGGACATACCCACACACACACTAGACTTTTATAATAATAATATAAGTATTAGGATAGTAGGCTATTAAACGAGTTAGGTGTCCCAACGACTTCGAAAATGGCTTGAAACCTTTCGACGAAAATCTAGGATTAAGGGTTAAAAATCAGCAGAAATCAATCTATGAGGGAATTATCTTAGAAAACATTCATTTTAGGGAGATTTGAGCGAAATGTACATAAAATATTAACGCATATGATGCTTATTTTTAATGATGCACTTATGTGCTTAGCTTAGTAGCACAGCGGTTTTGGTGAGAGCTGTTTACGTTTCCCATGAGGATTTATTGTTTTTTGTCTTTTTATTATTTATTTTATGTGAACTTATGTAAATATATGTAAATAAAAAGACTTAAGAGTGATAGAAAATACTTTAGGGACATTTGAATGAATTTTTATTTATGGCGCCATCTTTTGAATCACATAGGTACCTCATTTGATTTGAACAAAGTTGTAGAACAAAAGTTGTTCAGTTTGATGGGTAAAAGCCAACCTTGAAGTATTATCACACCTTTCTGTTACACCCTGTATAACAGAGAAACCAGAACGCTCCCAGAACCCAGCTCATCCTCATCAAGTTAAAAATTTATTGTTTCTGTTAATTAATAAGAATCTTATAGGTAGGTACTACTAAACAAGTTACCTTACCTTAGTTTATAAACGCTCCGATTGAACGAGCGACGCTCAGTCTCCTAGCTAGTGTATATTGATTTGACTATCTTAAGTTTTATGTATAGGTAATTCGTTCAGTTTACAAATATGATACCCGCGGCATACAGACTAAGACAGAGAACTAAGTGAAAGCAATAGGTCTCTGTTTTTCCCTGGGAGTACGGAAGCCCAAAAAGATGCCCCTAACCTCTAACATTATGATATGTTAGATCTCTTCATATGTTTTAATTCCTACCGATAATTATAATTTTCATTTAAATATTTTTTCAGTATCATAAGTATAACGTGCATACAGTTCATGAAAAAGTGACATGCCCAGTCTGTAAACGTAAATATGGAAACGAAATGTTTCTTCAGCAACACATACGTGAGACCCATTCCCAAAAGAAATATATATGCGAAATCTGTTCCGAGGGATTCTGCACGAAACGAAAACTTAGTAGACACATATTTTTTCATCATACAGATGAGAAACCGCATCAGTGTAATATATGTAGCGCAGAGTTTAGAACGAAGAACAGTTTAGTGATCCACACCCGGAGGCATACGAGAGAGTTTCCGTACTCATGTGAGGAGTGCGGCATGAGATTCGCTGGAAGTTTTGCGTGTAAAAGACACCAAAGTGTCCACACCGGTGTGCGGCCCATCAAATGTCCTCACTGTCACATTACATTTAACGAAAAGAGACAAATGCTCATGCATTGTAAATCGAAGCATAAAAACCTTCTGAACGGTGAAGAATTTCATAATTTTATAAATTATAAAAAAAAGGATGATATGAACAAATATGTGTTACGCCACCACGGGTTAATACAATTGAATTGTGAGACATTTTTAAGTTAAGTGATGCCCGAAAACGGCGTTTTATGAGGGTCACTTTATTTTGCTACTGAATATCTTTTTTACCTACATACTCACATCATTACTCCTACCGAGTCATTTTCATGATATAAGTCAGAAGACGTCCACTTTTAAACATAGGCCTCCCCATATACTTTACCACGCCACGGTACTGTATACCATTTTTTTCTATTAAAAATCGGCACGTCTTTTATTTTTATTCGATTTTTTATTTAATATTTGACTATCTAAATTTTACGTATAACTCGTCAGTTTACAAATATGATACCCGCGGCATACAGTCGGAGATAGAAAAAATTGAAAGCAATAGGTCTCTGTTTGTCCCTGGGAGTACGGAACCCCAAAAAGATGCCTCTTATCATATCTTATTATGTGTTTTATTTCCTACAGACAGTTAATTTTTATTTTAATATTTTTCAGTTTCATAAGTATAACGTGCATACAGTTCATGAAAAAGTGACATGTCCAGTCTGTAAACGTAAATACGGAAACGAAATGTTTCTTCAGCAACACATGCGTGAGACCCATTCCCAAAAGAAATATATATGCGAAATCTGTTCCGAGGGATTCTGCAGGAAACTTCAACTTAAAAGACACATGTTTTTTCGTCATACAGATGAGAAACCGCATCAGTGTAATTTATGTGGCTCAAAGTTCAGAACGAAGAACAATTTAGTGATCCACACCCGGCGGCATACGGGAGAGTTTCCGTACTCGTGTGAGGAGTGCGGCATGAGATTCGTTGATAGTAGTGCGTGCAAAAGACACCAAAGTATCCACACCGGTGTGCGGCGCATCAAATGCCCTCACTGTCACATGACATTTAACGTAAAGAGACTAATGCTCATGCATTGTAAATCGAAACATAAAAACCTACGATAAAACGAGAAATAAAAAACGGGATAGTACGAAATACGATCCAACATAATATGTAAGGCTCGATTTCCATTGTGATAATTGACAAGTGCGAGTAACCAGTGCGAGTAGCAAGTTTCGTGTGGAAAGGTAAGTGAGTGATAAGTAGGAGCGCTAAGTACTAAATTGATTGATTGATTGATATATTCTTTAAATAGTATAGAATCCCATTTTCTTTTACTGAAAAGTAGCTCTGCCTCGCGCTGCCCCCGCCTTCCCCTCAATAGCCCGCCCAACGCGTCATTTTTAGATCATAGACAAAATTTTGTGACGCGATGAAATCTCATTAATGTATCAGACCTTTGTATATCAATTTTAATAACTGGTTAAAAGAGTCCTGAGTTAACCTTCTTCGGTGAGCTCCGCGGCTAACTCTTTAAACAGGTAATCCATTTCCTTTGCCAAGCTCGTTACTCCAGCACAATTTTTATAACAGTTTTCACGACTTTTTGAAGGTTTTGGACCACTTACTCAGCCATATTTAACCCTAGCGTATTAAACGAGATGACAATCGATGAATCTGCATAGGTAGTATTGGTTTTACCAAGCACTGCCACTAATGGATATTGGATACCTGTTTATCTTATCACTTATCAGTATCTACTTCACACTGTTATATTTAACTCGCACTAATCACTTAACAGAGAAGAACGTTTTATTATTATTTTTTAGTTTACTTAATTACCTCGGACCTCGGAATTTCATCCGAGTAACATTGTCAAAAGTTGTGGTCTAAAACCAAATTTTTTGTAAATACATTTGAATCCAATTCCACAAAGGTGTTTTATTACAGCTCGCGTCACGTAAAAAGAGCGCTGGCGGGCGTTCCGATGGCACAACAGTTCACTCTGACAACAGGATAGCATAATATAAATCGCGTAAGTGTGAAAGAGAGGGTACTAAACAGTTGCTGTCAGAATGAATCCTCGGAACGCCAGCCAGCGCTCTTTTTACGTGACGCGAACTATAACGATGCTTTATTTATGTAACTTATTCATAGTTTTTTCGTCACATTAATTTTACCTTAGTCCCTAGTTTTCTTCAAGTACCTATCTATGTATCTGCTTCAGTGTATCTGGTCATCGCAGCTGTAAAGCGAACCAGACTATCAGTAATAATGAATGAATTATGAGTATTTTTACATCAGTATATTGACATTCCATCGTTTGGTATGCGTCAGACCATAATTCCCACCACTACACTGTCAGTATAATGTCAGTATATTGTCATTGCTTGAAAATACTGTCATTATTACTGATAGTGTCTGGCCTGCTTATCGCATTTTGTCATTGCTCGCCCAGTCAGTCTTAACGGTTTACTTTACTAGATAGTAAATAAAAATCGGCTAAATGAGTAACTAACTTGAATTTCTACAGGATATTAAAAAGTGCGTTTTAAAAATTTCTATAGGATATTTAAAAAAAAATAAGGGGTTACTCAAAATAAAGCACTAAATACAGGAAAATACAGAAAGAATCCGATCTCCTTTCCTTCCATATACATTTTTGATTCACTATTCAGATTTAGTATGGGAATCTAAAAAAAGTGAACGGATTTTTTTCATATTTTGCCTGTATTCTTTGATATGATTGATACCCTTATAATTTCAAACGCACTTTTTTAACATCCTGTATACTTATATATATTTTGCTCAACATCTAAAAATATCAGCATACTTACTATAACTATGCTATATCATATCTTCTATAATCTCGATGTTGTAGGCGATCGATGAAACCCCTCCATAAAATTGTTTTGGAAAATGTGCGCGGTCAGGGTCGTAGTCGGGTCGTAAAAATATTGAGATTCACTTTTTCCACCTATTAAAGTTCACTCTAGTGCATTTAATTGTGACCAAAAAATTGACAAGTGGTGATATTTACTTTCGAGTGACGGAGCAGTAAGGAAGTATTGTCATCGCAAAAAAAAAAAAACGAGATTTCAACGGAGATTGATTGTATTAAGTACACTAATGGAGACCAGAAAACTGTGCTTGTGTCCGTCTGGTGCTTTACCGTCAAGACCACTGAACAGATTTGGATGAACCCTTTAAGCGCTACAGTCGGCTAGGACCGACAACCAGTTTCCGTGCGCCAGAATTTGAGATTTTCATACATTTTTCTCTACTGGAGCTGACGTTAGCGCAGGGGGCACGATTTGTCAAGTAGCGTTGTGGTTAATGGGTTAAACTTTTTACGTTTCTGTAACTGTGTGTGTATAGGGCATAGGTACTTATATGTTTTTTTATTCTTTATTTATTAATTATTTATAACCAAGTCACATTCCACGTTTACAAAAACGTTCCAAAAAACCTCCAAGGTTTAGAAAGGAACGCAAGTCGGCTGGTACATTATCTTAAGTCTAGTTAAAATAAATAACAAAAATGGCATCGGTATCTGGTACAGGTATAACATAACAAAATAACAGGTAAGGGCGAAACCACAGGTTGGCCAAAGACAACGGAATAACGTGAATAGGTACATCATGCGTAGGCAGCGTGATCGGTCGTTAGATTTGACATTCAGTATGATTTTAATATAGTCTTGATATTTTTCGCCGTTATACTGTTTTTAAATTGCAGTTCCATTTCATTATGTAGTCGAGGAATTAGATAAACTAGTGTTCGTTGCCCATAAGTATTTTTGGCTGTTGAGATCACTAGTTTCTGCTGAGCTATGGAACGTACTAGGTAGCTCTATATTCCGGGAAATATCGGAATAAGGTACAACAAATTAACACATAATTGGGTTTCTATGGAAGGCCTACCAACCCTATCTTTTGCAACTGATTAGTACAGGTCCCGTCAAACTTTAAGATCGCTGAAGGGTACTGAGTGGGGGAAGTGTGCGTTCACTTAGAATCCTCATGCTTGAATTTCGAAGTAGTTCCTTGGTTCCAGAGATGAGGCTGCCAGCGAAACATTCCGCTAGCAGCCTCAGTGAAAAACTCGATTTTCTCTGAAACTACGATAGCACATTTTTTTCCTTTGGGCACTATTAGACAATAAATATTGGCATAATCAGAATATCAAAATTCGAGCATGAGGTTTCCAAGTGAACGCACACTTCCCCCAGTCAGTACCCTTCAGCGATCTTAAAGATTGACGCGACCTGTAATGTTACTTTATTGCTGATTTGTGTTAAGAAATGACAATCCTGTGTATGCTAGACGGTAAAATGGGATATGCAAGAAACTATGCACAGCGTGCCTGTACATTTTATGTACACGAGGGCTTCGTTAATCTTCGCTCAGGATCGATATATTCAGTAGATATTAAATGAATATCATCATCAATCTCCTGCCCTTATCCCAATCATTTGGGGTCGGCGCAAAATGTTTTCTTCTTCCATACATCCCTTTCAGCTGTCATCTCCGTACTCACACCCTTTCGACACATATCATCCTTCACACAATCCATCCATCTCTTTTTTGGTCTCCCTCTCCCCTTATATCCATCGACACTCATCTGTAACACTCTCCTTGTAACATGTCTTTCATTCCTCCGCATTACATGCCCATACCACGACAAACGATTTCCTCTCAATTTTTCTATCACTGGCGCAACTTTCAAACTTCCTCTTATATACTCATTCCTAATCTTGTCCATTCTTGTAACTCCACACATCCATCTCAACATTCGCATCTCCGCAGCATGCAATCGTCTTTCATCCTTTCCCTTAGTGGCCCAACATTCCGATCCATACAGGACGACAGGTCTTATGATAGTTTTATATATCTTCCCCTTAAACTTAAGGGGAAGTCGGGGGTCGCAGGTAGTCCCTGTGACCTGTCGCCACTTCATCCATCCCAAGTTGATTCGGCGCTCAATGTCTCTGTTAATGTCTCCGTCGCTCTGAATAAGTGAACCTAGGTACTTGAAATCGGAGCAGACCGGTAGCGCTACACCATCCAGTGCTATCGGTGTACAACTGGAGAGACCGCCGAAATCACAGAACAGATATTCGGTTTTGGTTCTGCTGATTTTCAGGCCAACGTTCTCCAGTCTTTGCTGCCATGCAACCAGTCTGCTCTGCACCTCAGGTCCATGGTCAGATATTAAATGAATATATTATATGGAAAGAAAAATTATATCTTAAACCAAGGGCCACGGTAGAAGGAAATATTGCAAGAACATTACCTATATTTAATGCGACTTCAAATTTTTCATTTACTGTACTTAACTAAATTTTATATTCCTATCCTGTTAGACTTGGACACATGGTCCCTCCTTGCAATACCTAGATAAATGTTCCGGTATAGAGTTATGTACGATAGATAGCCAGTTCCCTATTGAGTTGGGGAATTTGGTAAGCCCGCTTCCATATTCGGCATCATCATCACTTATCATCAGGTGAGAATACTGTCAAGGGCTTATCAGTTGTGGTTACAAAAATCATTTGAGGTGAATTAAGTTTTATAGTCACAAGTTTTCCAAATCCAACCCTGGCTACATCAACTTTGAGACTATTTTTTCCAGCAAGTTATCAGGAAAGTGCGTGCGAAGCAATATTTTTACTATCGTTTACGACTCTCATTCCTTCTTCACATCAGTGTTCATATCCCATAAAACAAGATTTAGCCTTTTAACCAACTACGAGAGGTAATATTTTAGGTGAATGTATTTATGTTTGATGAACCCTGTAACCTTAAGTACATACTAATGTAAGTAATTCGCTATGTTATATGTTTGTTTTCGTACATACGCACAATGAGTAGGTATGTATGTATGTCAGCGATTTTCTCAAAAACAACTGGACGGATTGGAGTGAAACATTATTTCAATTTCAATTCTATTTAACATTATTTTTACATTTTCCATTTTTTATTTATTTTATTTTCACTTTTTATGAAGACCAACAGTTATAAAATATTACAATAATTTTACAGCAATATAAGGCCATTTACAGGCTTATAGCGTTGCTAATAACAGTAGTAAAATAATCATTTACAAAAACATACACCAAAACGCTAGTACGAACAACAGCGTCAAAAGAGAATAGTTACAAATTACTCGCTATGTAACTTTAGTCAACAAGTCTGCAAAGAAAAAGAAAGAAGTCAAATAAAAGCTGACTCAGCATATTTAAGTTTTTTTTTAATATAAAGCTTGTGAGCTAGGTTGGACGGGGTGCTTTTCAAGACATGAATTAAGTACCCAGATTTAAATATTTTCATTATATTGTAACCTGGAAAAGACATCAACGATCAATGCAGTACTGATTGATACTGTTGTAGCTATCTGTGGGACTTTATTGTGAGAAAATATTTTAAAAAAAGTGTAAAATCATGTAAATTAAAAATGGAAATTTAATTTGGTTTATTTTTTACTATAACGATTTAAGGCACTTCTTGGTTTGCTAGGTAAGTACGCAAATGTTTATAAGGCTAATTTAAAGTTGGTAAGGCTACGACACGTCGAGAAACCATCCCGCTGGGTGTGAACTTTGTGGAGCAACATTCTGGTGAGATCATCCTAAAGGGTGTGGGTGAGGTCACTTTTGTCACCCCATAAATCATCCCGTGGGCCTCAATAGGACCACCGCCGTCGGCCAGGCCGCTATGAAAATGTTTGCAAGACCATCTGTCACCAAACAATGTGATAAGGGACCATGGTATGCGTATGTGGCCCAAGAAACTTTTATGATCGGTCTGTAACCCTTTATTTTGACATTGGGTAGAGTTTTAGGGCGAATTGAAGCACATATGTTTATAGAGTAAGTAGGTACTTAATTCAAAAAAGAAAAGGCCGATCTTATCAAAACTTTAATAAAATAACGCTTCACTTTTTCGAAATATAAAATATCAAGTAGGTAGGTAAGTACCTATTTTAAAATTAAAAAATCAAGTGACGACGAAGGCGTTGAAGATAACTCGTAATTAGGTGATAAGTAAGTACCTACTAACGTTAGAACCGTTTGTTCCCCTAGAAAGGCACCAAAGACACCTGATTACCTACTTACGTACATTTTTACTTATATTCTGAATCTAAGAAGGATTTTATTTGTGCGCCTTAAGTTTATCCTACGCTTGGTAAACATTTCAAGTAGAAGTCTTACCTTGAGTCTTATCGAGAAAGCAGCGCAGCCAGCGAACAAGAGTGTGTATCGGAGAGCACGTTTTCTACCGGCGGCGCGGCGCGGCGGAGATTGCAAAAGCCAAGTCCTTTTTCAAAAGCTTCACTCTATTTTGTAAAGTTAGCTTCTTTCCGTATGAGTACAATGACTATATATTGTACTTATTGATGATTAAGTAACTTATGAATAAATAGGTGCTTCAATACGAAAGTCGATAACCAGTTTACGTACCTACTTAATTAAAAAAAAAACACCTGCATTAAAATATTTGTTGACAACCCATATCGTCCCCATTGCAGGGGCACGGGTCTCTTCCCATACATCGGGAAGGTTAGGCCTCCACACACTGGGGCCAAGTCCGGATTGGTGGGAGGTTTCGCGGCTATAACCCCAGTGTCAGAAGTTTTCAAGCCGCTTATGAGGACTCCGATTTGGCTTAACGACTGTAATCTAGTGATAGCAGCCAATACCATCGGCTTAACGTGCTTTGCGTAGCAAGGAAACGGTCGAGATAAAATAATGTCACTAACAGTCAAACCCATCCAGGTTATGACCGTGTCTGTATTCAGTGAACTTGCGTAATAGACAAGATCACGCAAGCCGCAATGAGCCGCGACCGCTTCATCTCATTATTATTATAAATACGAAAGTATGGATGTTTGTTTGTTCCACTTTCATGCCGAAACTACTTACAAAACGATTTTAATGAAAGGTAGGTAGATAGATAAAGCACTAACACTAAGCGGCTAACACATAGGATACTTTTTATCTCCCGGAAAACTTTCCTTGACTTAATATTTTCTTTCTCTGGTCCCAATTCTGAAGTTCACTACGCATACGGAGTCGGAGACGGAGTAAGCTAGTTAAAATATAAATCCTTTATCAATCGGCGATCAAGATGAATCTAACGACGTCTCTCATTCCAAAATCCATTAACTCCTTTTAGTTACTGGCGTAAACAATGATACGGATATTTCCACTTTTTTCCTACTTTTAATTGCATTTAGAAAATGTCTTTCAAACTATATCTTTTTTCTGGTATTGAGTTCTTACTTATCATAAATTGTATCAACCCTCTTATACAAAATTTTGCCACTAGGCATCTATACGCATTCAAAAGACTTGGATAACTTATCACAAGAGGTTTTTGTCGGGACGACTTTGTAAAGATATTTATTTACGGTTGCCTATCTCTTGTGCTTGATAGTGATTGATTGCGTACCTTTTTATTGAGAAATCACCCACGCGCAACAACTTTTGGTAAGTACTTACCCTACGTTTTTGTTGGACGGCACTCATTTTTAGGGTTCCGTAGTCAAATGGCAAAAAACGGAACCCTTATGGATTCGTCATGTCTGTCTGTCTGTCTGTCCGTCCGTATGTCACAGCCACTTTTTTCCGAAACTATAAGAACTATACTGTTGAAACTTGGTAAGTAGATGTATTCTGTGAACCGCATTAAGATTTTCACACAAAAATAGAAAAAAAACAATTAGTTTTGGGGGTTCCCCATACTTAGAACTGAAACTCAAAATTTTTTTTTTCATCAAACCCATACGTGTGGGGTATCTATGGATAGGTCTTCAAAAATGATATTGAGGTTTCTAATATAATTTTTTTCTAAACTGAATAGTTTGCGCGAGAGACACTTCCAAAGTCGTAAAATGTGTGCCCTGTAACTTCTAAAATAAGAGAATGATAAAACTAAAAAAAATATATGATGTAAATTACCATGTAAACTTCCACCGAAAATTGGTTTGAACGAGATCTAGTAAGTAGTTTTTTTTTAATACGTCATAAATCGTAAACCGCAATTTACCTACAACGAACTACAAGAATCCTATACTATTAAACGAGTTAAGTGTCCAGACGATTTTGAAAACGGCTTGAAACCTTGTGACGAAAATCTAGGATTAGGGGTTAAAAATCACCAGAAATCGATCTATGGTGGAATTATCTTCGAAAAACTCATTTAAAGGAGATATGAGCGAAATTACATAATATACGGACACATATGATGCTTATTTTTAACGCTACTTTCAAGTGCGAACTGTCCTAGTCGTTCGGTGCGTGCTTCCTTTTATGTAGGTTCGGATTCGAATCCCGCGAGACTTTATTCTTTTCTGTCTTTTTTTTGTGTTATTATTATTATTTCTATACTATTAAACGAGTTAGGTGCCCCGAGGATTTCGAAAACGGCTTGAAACTTTTTGACGAAAATTTAGGATTAGGGGTTAAAAATCACCAAAAATCGATTTGGAACATTTCAAATCGGGTGCTGCAGCGTGAATGACGTAGGTGCATTTTTTACCTATTTTATCGAAGATAGTATTCTTAAAAAAATTCGACGTGCGCTGACTTATCAAGTTTTATATAAAAGACATCAACGACTGCTACAATGTTTATGTTTCGAATTTACTGTTCATTACATTTTTTTTATCTTTGTCGAAAACGATTCTAACAAAAATAATTCTATCGATCTATGGTTAGTTGTTTCGGATCTACAATGGATCTATGAGGGTCTAAACCTAAACTTATCCTCACAAATAAGGAATTTATATTGATAGTTGGTTTTTTGTTTTGTAAATATATTTCACTAATGGTGCCATCTTTTGTCGCGTAGGTGAATTACCAGTGAATTACATTACTTGGAGGCCTTGGAGCCCTTTGTTGCTAACATTGACCGCGCTACTCGACAACAGATGGCGTGCAGTTCCTGAAGAAATGAGCACAGGAAAGACAACATGCACTGATATGTTCGAGTATTTTTCTGCCATTTTTGGCGTGGTTCATCTGGATATGTCGTTTCCAGTTTTTTTTTATATTAAGTGAATTAGTTTATAAACGCTCCGATTGAATGTGCGAAGCTCGGTCACCCAGCTAGTTTTTATATTATTTTACTTGCTGCTACGGAACCCTTTATGGGCGATTCCAACTCGCACTTGGCCGCTTTTTTTGTTTTGTAAATATATTTCACTAATGGCGCCATCTTTTGTCAAGTAGGTGAATTACCAGTGAATTACATTACTTGGAGGTCTTGGAGCCCTTTGTTGCTAACATTGACCGCGCTACTCGATTACAGATGGCGTGCAGTTCTTGAAGGAATGACAACATGCACTGATATGTTCGAGTATTTTTCTGCTATTTTTGGCGTGGTTCATCTGGATATGTCGTTTCCAGTTTTTTTGTGTTAAGTGAATTAGTTTATAAACGCTCCGATTGAACGTGCGAAGCTCGGTCACCCAGCTAGTTTTTATATTATGTTACTTGCTGCTACGGAACCCTTTATGGGCGAGTCCGACTCGCACTTGGCCGCTTTTTTTTAGTAGATCTTTATCATTGTCCTAAGTACTTACAGGTAAGTAAAAAAACTAGTAAAAAACTAAAGTAATATTAAATTAGATTTTGTTCCTAGTACAGTTTTTCTCGGCATAACTATAGATAGCACGTTACAGTGGGGCCCACATATTGCAACTCTAGCGGGGTGGCTTGCTGTACTTTTATGACATAAATTGATAGGGCCAGTAATAAGGATCAATTCTCTCTAACAAACATGGTAAGTTAAATGAAAGGAAATCATGAAACTTAACATATGTTAAGTTTAACATAATAATTCGATAAACCCTTGAATACAAAGTGCTTTAGTGCTTCAATTGTATTTATAAAAATAGATAATTCAGTTGTATTTATTGAAGCACTAAAGCACTTTTTATTCAAGGGTTTATCGAATTACTTTATGTTAAATTATAAATTCATGGTTCATATCATAACACAAGATTTCATGGTTTTCCTTTCATTTAACTTACCATATTTGTTAGAGACATTTGATCTATATGATTGACCCTATCGATTAATGCCATAAAAGTACAGGTGTTATTTTTTTCAGATTTTAGCCGGTTCGATTCCTTGGGTGTGCTAATGGTATTTTCAAAAACCTTTGAATGTAGTTATGGTTCTTTTTAAAAATAATGTAATGTTTCCTTTGAGTAAAATTTGCTATCTCCAGTATTTAGAGTACTTTCCCTCCAGGTGAGGTTCCAATATACCTTTATATTTTATTTTTACACATATCAACATATTTTTTTATTTTTACAATATGATACATATTATCTTCTTACCTGTAGGTTTTGGATGTAAATTGCCCATCGAACTCGTTGAAAATGAAATTTTCCGTAGGGATTGTTATTTGAAAAAGCGGCCAAGTGCGAGTCGGACTCGCTCATGAAGGGTTCCGTAGCAGCAAGTAACATAATATAAAAGTTCGTTGTAGGTAAATTGCGGTTTACGATTTATGACGTATTAAAAAAAACTACTTACTAGATCTCGTTCAAACCAATTTTCGGTGGAAGTTTGCATGGTAATGTACATCATATATTTTTTTTAGTTTTATCATTCTGTTATTTTAAAAGTTACGGGGGGGACACACATTTTACCACTTTGGAAGTGTCTCTCGCGCAAACTATTCAGTTTAGAAAAAAATGATATTAGAAACCTCAATATCATTTTTGAAGACCTATCCATAGATACCCCACACGTATGGGTTTGATGAAAAAAAATTTTTGAGTTTCAGTTCTAAGTATGGGGAACCCCCAAAATTTATTGTTTTTTTTCTATTTTTGTGTGAAAATCTTAATGCGGTTCACAGAATACATCTACTTACCAAGTTTCAACAGTATAGTTCTTATAGTTTCGGAGAAAAGTGGCTGTGACATACGGACGGACAGACAGACAGACAGACAGACATGACGAATCTATAAGGGTTCCGTTTTTTGCCATTTGGCTACGGAACCCTAAAAATCATTTTTAGTGTTCTTATACTCTTCTATTGAATACACAGGGAAAAAAAATTGGGACTTTTCATACAAATCGATTAGCTGGCGAGCCAAGTTTGTATGAAAAGTCCAAAATTTTTTTTGCGATTTAAATAAAGTTGTAGAACAAAAGCTGTCGAGTTTGATGAGTAGAAGCCCACCTTGTAGTATTACCACACCTTTTTGTTACACCCTGTATATAATTTTCAAGTTTCTAATAACTTTAATGGTTTTAGCTGCGTGTTGTCTGTGAATCATTGAAGACAGTTTCACAGCTACAGAAAAAGACACCCGTATCTGGCAGAAGTAGGACATCCAAAGCACTAGCTAGTGGAACTTCCTTTAATAGAATTCCTAGAAAAAATACGATAGCGATCCCATTTAAAAGTTCCGTCCCAGTTCCACTGAAAGTAAATAAGTGATTAAACGGGTAGTTTTATGGTAGCCAGTCGGAAAGGCTAAGGCACACCTGCGGTGCGCTGCCATTCCGGAAACTTCTGCCATCAGAGTCATAAAAAAAACGTTCGGAGTTTTAGAGGGTAATTCTGGGAAGACTGATTTGGCATATGCTTCTGTTGTGGTTTTTCTGTATACTGTCCTCATAAAAAATAAGGCCGCAAAGTATACAGAAACTCCATATATGTACAGTAAAACCTGGAAAACTGGGACATCAAGGGACCTGCAAAGTCTCATTTAAAGAGCTATTTCACTTACCCAGTGTCTCAGATATCCAGGTATAAATAAATATCTGTCTCATTTACAGAAGGTCTCATTAATAGAGGTGAAAATAGAGGTTATTTCAGTTATAGAGGTGTGATTATTAAATATAAGACACAAGACAGTCCCCGTTAGAGAGGTAATAAATTGATGTTATCTTAGTTACAGAGGTACTACCTATGAAATTTAAAGGAAAAATTTAGTAAACATATTCTTTAAAATGTAGTCTCAGTGAAAGAATAAAGTCATATTAAAAGAGGTGAAATACACTCCCTGTCTCAATTATAGGGGTAATTATGACTATAAAATCGAAAGAACTAATCCCAGATATGGAGTTTGTTTTGTCCCACTAACAGAGTTAATTCAGTGCAAAAGCGTCGTTACCTCAGCATGAGTCCCAGCTATGAAGGTTTCCCACTTATCCAGGTCCTGCAGGCAAGTTTTACTGTATATACTTTGCGGCCTTCTTTCTTATGAGGGCAGTATAGTTATCTACTACGTTTTAAAGGCACCGCCTTAATAAACATGTTATTTGTATACTTTCAAACAAATCTATCGGCGGCGAGGAGGAGGGTTAAATATGGAGTGCACTACTTGAGTGCGACAAACGGATGTGCGATGAATGATCGTGCGACAGAACGGTTCTGCGAATCACCGTCGTGCGAATTCACGTTTGTGCGACAAACAGTAAATTAACACAACTATAGTGCGAATATGCGCTGCAAAGAACTTGTAATAATACTTATTATTTATTAAAAATGCTGTAATGCGCCGCTGCAGAGATTGACGCTTGTATAGTAGGTAACCTTAGATTTAAACACAATAAAAGAATGAAGAAAAGAGTGACAGATTCGTGAATTTTGGACCATGTATTTAATAAGTAAGTAAGTACACAAAAACACGAAATAGAACAACTTTATCTGATACAACGTTATAAAATTTTGCTGAGCAATTTTTTAGAGATACCTAAATAGTTTTATATCGTTCGGCCAGTATCAAAATTTAACAAAAGGATGATTTTCATATTCTTAAGAGCATCGAAAGACGTGAGTTATAAGAAAAGACCTGTGCCCTGAATGTATGTGTTACCAGGAAAGGTATTTAACATTCCTGCCTTCTGTCAAAAAGCTCGTTAATACTTTCGAACATAATAGAAGCTAGTTTTGACAGTCACAACAAAACACAATCTAAAACACATACTCAATGAAAAATCATTGAGTATGTGTTTTAGATAAGATAAATAACCTTAAAACCAAGGATGTTTTACATATTTGGCTTACTTAATTTTACTTAAGAACTAAAATAACAAGACTTTACTTACAATATGTTTACAATAGTTATAAAGAGTTGTATAATTTAAGAGCACACTGAAAACCAGAACCTGGTTTGTTTTCATTGTTTGTTTTCTTGCAATATTTTATAAAATAAATATTAAAGCTATTTCATGTACTTAAGTATTATTTGTTTTATTGCAAATAGCCTTTACATCGATCCCATCAACCGTGGCTTCTACTGAACAATTGTCCTTAAGGTACCGATATTATCGGAGCAAAAGAAAACTGACCTCATTACTTCAAGATTAGATCATGTTCAACTTAGTATAGAGAATACAAATCTTTCAAGGTTTTTTTAAATCTCCTTTTCAAAGACCATTTTGTGTTCAGATAGGTAATGTGCCAGGATATTTGACAACACGATGGTATCGAAAATAATCACCTAGTCACTACATAGCATTTCTGCTAGATTTACGCATCATGTTACTAGTTTGATGTTTCTAATCCATTTTAATGTTTTTAGAAATCATGAAATACCTAACAGGGCCATATCGCCGAGGAGTTGCGACAAAACAGAGTCAAGAGAGTCCGCTTCCTAAACTGGAGTTTTTTCGGAGCACCTCAACGATACGGAGGGACAGTCATTTTATGATCTCATTTATACAGGGTGTAACAGAAGTGTGTGACAATACTTCAAGGTTGGCTTTTACCCATCAAACTGAACAACTTTTGTTCTACAACTTTGTTGAAATCGCAAAAATTTTTTGGACTTTTCATACAAACTTGGTTCGCCAGCTGATCGATTTGTATGAAAAGTCCAAAAAACATTTGCGATTTCAACAAAGTTGTAGAACAAAAGTTGTTCAGTTTGATGGGTAAAAGCCAACCTTGAAGTATTGTCACACACTTCTGTTACACCCTGTATACATTTCTACATTGTAATCACTGAATTAAATTCTTCAAAGACCATGACGTACCTACTACCAACTAAGTATACAAATATGCGGAATTGGGTCTTTCTAAGGTGGCTAAATGGCTTGATACTAATCTACTGACGCTTAATGTGGCTAAAACTAACTATATCTGTTATAGTCTGAATAAGAGAGCATGCCCAGGAAGTGACTTCACAATAAAGATCCATACATGTTTCCCTGACGACGGTGTCCCTTGCTCGTGCAGCTTTATAAATAGAGTTACATCTATCAAGTACCTAGGTGTAATGTTAGATCAGCACCTAGATTGGTATTCTCACCTAGAACTAGTATCAAGTAGAATTCGTAAATTAATCTGGATATTCAAAAATCTTAGACATATAGCTGATGTTAAATTATTGAATAAAATTTATATTGCCCTTGCCCAATCTCTGTTAGATTATTGTATACCAGTGTGGGGTGGTACATCTAAGACACGTTTTATAGAAGTGGAAAGAGCACAGCGATCATTACTAAAAGTTATGTACTTTAAGCCCCTAAGATTCCCAACTGATCAGCTTTACTCCACTTGTAAGCTACTAACTGTTAGAAAACTATATATCTTAAGAACTATCCTAAAATTACACAAAACCTTACCTTTTGATCCTAAAATAGAATGTAAAAGAATTAAGTATAACGTAGCTAGAACGCCATTAAATAAAACCACTTTTGCTTCTCACCAATTTAATACACGTTCTTCATTACTTTACAACAAGGTAAACAAGGTATTAAATATCTATCCCTTGACTTTATCGGACTGCAAAAAATCAATAATATCTTGGCTAGAATCACTGAAATATGATGAGGTTGAACGACTCTTTGAAGTAGCAGTATAAAAAAGCGGCATGCACACACACACACACACACACACACACACACACACACACACACACACGCACACACTACACACGCACACACACACAATTACAATCTCAGATACTCACTATTTTTAATTTTTCTTTTATGTTGTTACTCTTTAAACTTTTATTTAGAATATAAATTGTTAACATTTCTGTTTTAAAAATTAAGTACACTTGTATGTGACGATTTATGTAATGGAGGAGCGAGATCTCCTAATACAGGTATTATAATACCTAAAAGGAGTTCTCAACCTAAAATTTGTAAAACTTGGTTGAACGAATAAATAAATTTTAATTTTTTTTAATAATTTTTTAATTTAATAAAAAGTATGAAGAATTTTAGAACAAAATGTCATAAAGACTTTTTGTCTAAGAAAATGACGCTTTTGAAAGTTGATGAACGTGCACTCAAATGACTAGGTACATTAGTTGTCAAATATCGTATGGAGCTTTTAATTTTTTTTTGATAATCGATACTACCTATACAATGTAATTATGTGTAATAATTTTTGTTTACATTGTTTAAGCTAAGTAATTCATGACTGACCCATTCTTTTGGGGCTACTACTTACGCAAAGTATAGTCAGATTTTTTGAAAATTTAAGCCCTTTTTTGCCTGGGTGTTACCTAGGTTATAAAGTTGATTCTGACCCAGTATCTTCTCGTACTTTTTCCACATTTTTTAAGTAGATACACTGTTTTAAAAAGATACTTCAGTACCCAAGTAATTGGAATTCGGTAGCTTTTCGTCACCTGTTGACACAGGTAAAATTATTATAAAATTAAACCAGGTAATGTTAAAAACTAAACTCAGAAAAGGTTTGCAACACATAGATCGACATACACTCAGTTTGTTGTTCGGATGCGCAGAAAATCGATACTAGGCACTCTGAACTGGAGTCTCTGTTGGTCACTGTAAACTGTAGCCATAAAGTACTTATGCAATTTAGTGGTGTCTCAATTTTTAATAATTGACCACGCTGAATACGTTAAAAACAACCGACTTCAATCGCAACAACTCCAATTTTGCTATGTTTTGTTGATTTTCTCAAAAACCGCTGAATCGATTTCGATAAAATTTATATGGGACCACCTGTGAAGTATACCCTTTCAAACAAAAAAAGAATTTTCGAAATCGGTATAGGCGTCTTCGAGTAATCGGTGAACATATATAAAAAAAACAAAGATTCCGACGAATTGAGAACCTCCTCCTTTTTTTGTAGTCGGTTGAAAATAGCACTTGACAATACGGTATTTGACTACTAGTCATTTGAGTGACTTTTTATCAAATGCCAAAAACGACATTTTGTTCTGAAATTATTCGTGTTACTGGCGTGTGACGTCACAGTCTTTGACTAACTTATTTTCTGATTGTAATGAATATAAAATTAAAAATGTACTAAAACATCAGTCGAATAATATTTTTCGCTATTCTAGGACAAATGCTATTTAGTGAATAATATTTTTCAGTTTAATTTTGATAGTGTCAAATACCCTATTCGCATCAATTTGTGTCTTTTGTTGTTGTATGTATTATTATTTTTGTGTGTGTACAATAAAGAGTATATCAATCAATCAATCAATCAATTTGTTTTAGACATGTGTTTAAAGCGCCATCAAACTCATCGAGTACATAAAATGTATTTTCATTTTTTTTTTCATAAATGAACAGGCCGATTTTGTATGTTATGTATGAGATGTATTTCAGACAAAATAGTAAACAAAGTGTACCTATTTTATAACTTTTTAGAAATCTTTTCTCCTTATTTATTAATGCTTATTTATTTCTTGAGTATGTCTTGCGAACGCAACGGAGAAAGCCAGTATTCCTACTCCACGCCGGCCTTGTAATTAAAATTTCAGTGCCGTATTTATAAGTTATTACCAACGAACTAGAGTGCTCTTTTTTGCGTGGCGAAACCATCTAAGTTGGGATTCTTAAAGTTTGTCTGCTATATCATGGATTCCAAGGCTAAGTCAGAGTAATAATTGATTTAAAAAATGCGATTTAAAGATTACTGCTAAAAGAATTTAAAACATCGTGGTCCGTGATTTAATTTATATGCCTAGCCTAACATAATACAATCTTATATAAAATCTTATATAATCTATATATAAAACATCATCATCAGGCCTTTTACATCTTGACGGATGATTTAAGCAGCGTGAGTGTAAGTGGAGCAACCGCTCGTGACTAAAAAGTCCAATTCTGGAACGACACATACGGCCGCACTTCTGGCACGTGAACTGAGGCTGTGGGTCTGACAAGACACCATTGTGCCTTTGGGTTCGCTTGTCGGCCAAGTCCTGAAACCAGGCGTCGTCATGCGCTTTGCAGTCGTCAGATAAAGTTTTTTCCATTCATTATGGTTGGACGCAAGATTTTCCCATTGGTTGCCGTCGATCTTAAATGCATGGTCCCTCTTAGCACAGTCTTTAAACCGTAGCTAAAGTCGTCCTACCTTTCGTTTCGCGAATGCTACTTGGCTCAACAAGACCTGCCTCGGCAATCGAGAAGGGTCCATGCGATGCACATGCCCTAGCCACCGTAGTCGTCGCTGTTTGAGCAAAGCGGTGATGCTAGGCAACTGCGCGATCTCCAGCACCCTCTCGTTGTTTACCCTGTCCTTCCACGTTATGTCCAGGATGCTCCAAATACATCGCAGATGAAGGTATTCAGTCGTCGCTCCTGCTTGGCGTAGGATTTCCAGGTCTCAGCTCCATACAAGAGTATACTTAAGACGCAAGTTTGATAAACGATCATCTTGGTTTTAACTGTGAGGTGTTTATTATTCCATACTCTTATACGGAGCCTACCGAACGTCGTGGCCGCCTTGCCGATGCGAGTGTCGATCTCTCCATCGATAGAGAGATTGCCCGACACAGACGTCCCCAGGTAACAGAACTTATCGACTACTTCCAAAGTTGCTCGATCCAGCAAGATGTTAGGCTGGTAGGAGTAGCCCTGTGCGAGGTTTACTGTCTTCTTTGCATTTACTAACATGGAGAACAAGGAACATACTCGACTTTAAATAGATTTAAAAACTTTATTTATGACAGTATCGCACTATGACCACTTGAATTCTGTCTGCGAACTGTTGGCAGAATGTAAATCAATTAAACATTCAACATAGGTGCAATAATTCGTTTCACGCCGGATATAGACACACGCTGCACGCTGCGCGCTGGTTCATTCATTCAGTAACGTTGTTACATCAGGAAATAATTTAACAAACAAACTATTGAGCACATAGTTTTTGATGGCTCTTTAATAAGATATAGAGGGAAAGGGCAGACTTAAAAACTGTAACACAAGATCCTACTTGAAAAAAGTTCTATATCGTAGCCTGAGAGTGAAAACCTAGGAAACGCAAAATTGCTAATTTATCTCTTATAACTATATTTGTAGCTTTTAACGAATTTAAGACAACAATTCGAAATGAATTGTAAAAGCATCTGAAACCTCATCTTTGCTAATGAAAATAATAGTAATAATAGTAACAAAGGTTTTACGACGAGGGTTTTCCTTCCTGAAAAATTTCCCTTTCCGCATATACGAGGTTTTCACTCTCAGGCGACGATATTATATAGAATACACTTTAAAATACGCAACAACTATGAGAGTGTAAGAGTACGTAAGTACTTAATACCAAGGTTTGAACCTGTACTAAAATAAAAGTATTTGAGTTAATAGTCCATATCGTCCCCATAGCATTTTATGTTCTTTAACATTGATGAAATCGCAAAGATAAAAAAAAATTGCGGTATCAAATACATAGAAGACAAATTTTTCAGTAGGTATACTGAGTTGAGGCCTCAATTCATGGGCCCTGCACCGATTTTGTTACATTTTGTATAATGTTAATGTTTTAAATGAGAATGGGTAATTTTGTATGGACACCGTACACAATGCATTGTAGCATTATGAACTATGTTGGTCTTTGTTGCCGTCATGGAGGAGTCATCCTAAGACAGCATAAGTACCTGAATTCAATTTGAGAAAAAAATGTGTTTGTTGACAGTTTTTTTTTACCCTCAATTGGTAAGCCCTTGGCATCATCTCACCTGATGATGATGGCGAAGATGGAAGCGGGCTTACCAAGATTCCCCAACGCAATGGGGAACTAGCTATCTTATCTTCATGCCGGAATACATCAATGCTGTTAACATTGATGTTTGGCGGCAAGACTTAGATAAGATAGTGGTAGCTAGCCAGGCGGGCTTAGAAAATGCCCAGATGCACAGATTTTTAAAATAATTTAATGTTTGTTCTAGGAGTGTACCAGAATCTAGGCTTTTTTCTCCAAGTGAATTTAGATAAGCGTTCTTAGGATTAAATTAAGCTTCTCCATTAGGGCAACTCATACCGACATAGTTAATAATGCTACAATTCACTTTGTGTTTGGGTACGCTCTTACCTATTGTTATTTTAATCTGTATTTATAATTCACGACGCAGTTTGAAATATTCAAACCAAGACACGCATGTCATGTATCGAATTTGGGAAATGTATCATACATAACACTTCTTTTCCATTTGCGCTACATTACGTTTTATGTTCTTCCTGTTAGGTACCTAATATTGTGACTTACTCTGTCATCCGTGAAAATATATGCGAATAACATTTTATGTATATGTTGCAGGTTTTTGATTAAATCAGGATTTGCTAAGATAACTTTATTTACAAAGAAAACTTATTACATTTCTGGTAGTTTGTGAATTCTATTTTATCCAAGGTATACTGCAATGTTACTGTTTTTGGACTTTTTACCAGAATATATGTAATGTTCTTTTAAAGAATAAAAATAATATTAATTTAACCAGTAGGTAAGTAAAAAAAATATTGTTCCATACAACAGTTATCATTGATGCTAGAGTAAATTTTACTTACAATCAACCATGGGACTTTTTATTGCCAATAAACTGATGATGCATAAATGTTATTGTAAATACATATATTTTTTAATATTTATAATTGACATTGACATACATTATTCAAACAAGGGCCACATAGTGATATAATGAAATAAGTGCGGCCCGCCTTCATTTCATTTTATTACTATGTAGCCTTACGATCTCTATGATGTGGCCCTAGCCTGCTAAAATGTTGCCGACCGCTGGCTTTCAAAGAGTAATCCGGCACTATCTACCTTCTGTTCGGTTATGCTCTCCTGGTACTTTTGAACACGAAGTATCACAGGCAACCAGACTGTTGCTACTGAAAACTTTCAAAACGGCTGAAACTGAGACTTAAGCCGAAGGTTCGGTTTCGGCTGAAAATCGTGAAGATTTGTTAGTTAAAAAACAAACTTACCACACATGAGATAAGATAGGTCTGATACATCTTCATTTCGGTCATCAGTAATTAATGTGTTACATACTACCAGAGTTGAGCCGTCAATATATTTTTTCTTATGTGCACAACTAGTTGAGCCTTTGAGAAAAAAAAGTGCGAACGGCTCAACCAGTTGAGCCTATGGGAAAAAAAGTCCGAAAGGCTCAACCAGTTGAGCCTCGCAGTTGAGCCTAGGGGAACAAACGCATATGTATGTTATGGTTTCACTAAGTTTATTAGAACCTGGAACCTATCATGTAGTGTAAGTATTATGTAATCTGTGCTTGCATCCTTCATGTTAGATTTATCGCCCAGCTAACGTTCGCCCGTCGTGTTGGTATAGTTTAGTGCAACTTGATATTCAAATCATGGTAGCAAAGGCACCAATACTATGCATACTTATAAGGGTAGCCTTAATTTTAATAGCAAAGAATAATTACACAAAATGCTTTGCGATTTTTAAAATTTATTTACCGTTACATTAAACTCTACGTCTCATTTACAATACAATACATACATACATTTATTCAAAAAACAACACATTACAAAGTTGAGTACACACAAACAAACATGACAAAGGAAAAAAAAAGATAAACAAGAAATAAAATAAAATAGGAGAATAACAAGAAAAAGAAAAAGAAAACTCACTTAAATATCCTAATTACAACTGTGCTGCTTTCCGAACCGGTCCCGACTCAGCATAATGCTGAAGGTAGATAACTACCTACAACGCTGTTATTCTGCCGGAACCATGACAGACGTCGTCGACACGCATACAAAAAAAAACTACCTTAAAAAACGGAAACATGTTGCTCAAAAAACACTCTTAAACCGAATTATATCAACCTTAATTTAATGTCTGCCAATCTGACTGTGTTTACGATATACCTACTATGTTTATAGAAGTGGAAAGGACACAGATCCCTTTTGAAAGTCATGTATTTTAAGCCGTTCAGATTTTATACTAATGAACTATATTCATGCAGCAATTTACTCTCTGGTAGAAAATTATACATAGTACATTCCATATTGAAACCTAATAAATTTCTTGTCTTTGAACTTTGACGATGTATCCTTCTTATAGTATGATAATTTAACGGAGCTATCCCAAGGAATTATGGCAGTGGCCTGGTGTTGCACTTAGCTTCACCTACGGTCACGTGTAGGACATTTAGACTTATACCTATGGACGTGTGTAATGCTACCATCATACACATCTAATAATCAGATGTGCTGGTTTCCTCACGATGTTTTCCTTCAGCCTATCGATATGAAAACGCTCGTTTGCTAGTTGACAGCTTAAGAGACAGTCTGTTCACCTATAGAATCGTGTTAATAAATAAATATTTAGGAATCTATCCGATGTCATCTTTTTAACCGACTTCAAAAAAAGGAGGAGGTTCTCAATTCGTCGGAATCTTTTTTTTTTTTTAATGTATGTTCACCGATTACTCGAAGACGCCTGAACTGATTTGAAAAATTCTTTTTTTTAAGGGTATACTTCACAGGTGGTCCCATATAAATTTTATCGAAATCGATTTAGCGGTTTTTGAGAAAATCAACAAAAACTTATCAAAATTGGAGTTGTTGCGATTGAAGTCGGTTATTTTTAACGTATTCAGCGTGGTCAATTATTAGTGTAAGAAAACTGTAATAGAATAGATAAAGCCTTTAAGCTAGGATGATGTTGAATCACTGTTTAAAATCCTGCTTAAAGGCCACACTGACACACACCCCCACAGACCTCACGATTTTGATGATCCAAATATTTTCAGGTAAGTACTTACTTTTGCTTTCATTCGTATACTACTTATATCTAAAATGATTTCCTTCAAAAGAATGGAGTTATAATACCTACATACTATAAACCTTTAATATATTTTTGGCAAAGAAATAAACTCCTTTTGATTTATTTTTGACACGTATAAATAAAATTATGGAGTGTCAACTATTTACATAATATTTTTCATGGGTGAAATGGTGAACAATATTTCACTACTATGTATCTAAAGTAGCAGACATTTTCAACACTACGTGATGACGTCACCTACTTTTCCGTCATCTGTCAACCGTCAACCGAGTGCATATTGTTCCACGCTCACTGCACTAAGAAGTTTGTATATCTACTCGGTACAGTGTATAGTGCTCTCCATTTGCTCCGTCGCGCGTCGTAGATCAGCTAAATGGCCAGTGGCTACGCTTGACGCCTACGCCGCCGCATCGTAGCGAGTATGTATTAGGTAGATACTTTGACATAATTTTGTGATATAACTAAAAATGTATGGTTTTCGGACTTTGCCCTTTACTTGTGCTCATTTTGTCTGGTGATTGGGTGTCCTCGTGGTTCTATGCTACTGCTGGGGTACCACAAAGCTAGAAGATGTCTGGTAACTGATTCCTAGTTTTCTTAATGCTAGAAGTTGTCTAATGACTACTGAATATTGGTCGGCCTGCAGCCCGCTGTGACTGCCGTGACTAGTGCGAGTGCACTAAGCATAAGCATTGCTCTTTGCTAACTTTCATGATCCTAGGTCAACGTGAAGTACCCGTGAAATACCCATGCGAGTGTCTTTGAGTGAATTTGGCATAAACGACCGTATCTCTTGATTGCGTTGGCATAGTTTGATTTTCAATCTTCAAGGTATTGCAGGCCTGAGAATTTGATATAAATTTTAACTTTGTACCGTTTCGTTCCTGAGAAAAGGGTCTTGACAGACAGACAGACGGACAACGAAGTGATCCAATAAGGGCTCCTTTTTTGCTTTTGAGGTACCTACGGAACCCTAAAGACGCATTTGATCTGGTTTACCCATTTAAGAGCTACAGAGCCACAAACAGGCATATAGATGAAAGTACTAAACTTATAACCCCTATAATCAAACAAGATTTTAGAACAGTTTTACAAATTCAATTTAATTAATTGTGAAAATTCCAAGTAAAATACCTAAATATTATTAAGAAATGATAATGGCTGTTCCGACCTTTACAGAAATTAAAAGGAAAATCTTAATCTCTAATTAAATATACTTGAATAAGTATATTTAAAAATTTACTTTTAAAAGTTTGAAAACATTCGCTTATTAAAATATCACTCATAATTTTTATGCGCTTCGAATAATAAATGAAGTATGATTTATCCATTTCTTCTCATTATGCATAATTAATATTCGTCTCGTAAATTCATAAACAATTTTGTTATAGCCAGTTATTTTCACCAATCTCCTTGCTGTATGTATAAGGTGCTACTTTATTAGTGCCCGATATTTTAGTCAGTGCTTCTACTCCTGATTCTGATCAACTTTCCCCAAGAAACCCATAGTCAAATCGAAAAAAATTTTTTGGACTCTTCATACAAATCTGACTAAAATATCGGGCACTAATAAAGTAGCACCTTATATTACCGTAGCAAATAGCATAAAGCAAAATATATTAGTAAAACACAAAAAAATACTCGAGTATTTTGCTCTTTACCGCCGAAAAAATAAGGCTTTTCTTGCAAATTCAATTTGAACGGAATAAACCTGTTCTTACCGTGCTATTATAATAAATGAGAAAGGTTATTTACACTAAGAATTGTTATGAGTTAATGGTGGCTCTAGTGGAAAAAACAACTTTGGACGGATATTGTTTTAATGTAAGACACAAATACAAAGAAAGATTGCTAAAACTCTTCGACATTTTTGAAGGCAAATAAAATAAATCTATGTGATTTGGTACCCAGTCGTATATCTGTAATCAGCTTCTGACATACAAATACAGGGTGTAATAAAATACTTATATGTTTAATAAATACACAAGTTGTAAAAAAATACGTATAGGTGGAACAACGATTTTGACGAAATAGCAAAAAATAACTGGTATTACAAACAGTCATTAAAGGTGATAACTACTGTCCATCAGGTGGCTCGTTAGTCTTTTGCTACTTTACATAATTAAAAAAAAGCTCTCTCAACACCGCCAGATAATTTCCTCCTCTTCTTAAGAGTCTTTAAGCACCTCGAAAGAGAAACTCGAGTAGAATATGTTAATAAGCGTAATAAAAACCATTGTTGAAATTAAGTGACGAGAACAAAATGTTTTCAGTTTTAAAACAATAGTATTTTAGCATATAATAGATTTCATGGAGAAGTGAAAAACGAATGCTTTTTATAAACCTTTTTTTATAATGAAACTTTATATAGTAAAATAGTAAAAAAAGGTGTAAAGGGCGTTAACTTTAGGCTTTCTATAAAAAACATTTATTCCAAAACCATGCTGAAATAGCAATTATACAAAAGAATTCGTAAATTTCCTAAATTTCAGTAAAGTAATATAACAGAAATGGTTCAGTACTTAGGATAATTAGAGTTAACGGAGCCTACACTTATTTTTTCTACTCTGTATAATTATCTACTTCACAAAACATAAATGAGTACCCATAAAAAACTAATAATTTATTCATACAATAAGTATAGAAATATAATATCGATCGTTAAGTTACTTGTATAAACGCGTACCTATGTCATCAATTTTCTTACGTCCCCTGTATAATCATAAAATAATATTGTTCGTGGTTTCACATCATTTTATTTGCTCGTGTCAAGTCCAGGAACGCTAAAAGTGTTTTCCCGCCCAACCTTCTCGTCTCAATGTTTTTTGCTCAGCATCATTAAGCCAGATAGAATCCAGACCGAGAAAAATAAATCTCGCAGCAAGAAATTAAATTCCGCCGTCTTGTTCCATACTAATTATTTTTATTATTTTTTCCATTTTATTTTGTGTGACGTTTTTAGACCACAAATTGTTCGTATAGTTTCTTATTACATTACGAAGTGTGGAACCATTGAAACAAATTGCAAAGTTAAGTTTGAATGAAGACTCCGAAGGGTTTTCTATTAATTGTCGGGAGTGAAGGCTGTGGAAGTTGCAGGGCGGCGGTCGATGCGCGGGGCTGGCTCAGTCGACGGCAGGCCTGGCCGCGGGTGCCCGCTCGTCCGCGCTCAAACCACATTCTACAGGTGCCTGCGATCGCTTCATATAAATAACAGTGCTCGCTTTACGCGGGAACGCGTGCGGAATACGAAACGAAAAAGTTTGGTTATTAAGCTACAAGTGGGAATTGCGATATAGCGTGCGTCGTTCGACTCGGCACATCGGCTTGTCTGTTTCGCTTTATACTTAGACTTGTATTGTTTTGTGGACTTTTTTGGGTAAGTTTTGTTTTGACACACATTCTTTTTTTAACCTCATTTTTCAAGCGTCTATGTACAATTCAGTTTTGAATTATGTTAATAACGAACTAACTGTTCCTAAGAAATCTAAAAGCAATAATTCATTATTCACCAATCAGGAGCGAACAATCGAAATCAAATTTATGCCTCAACTTTGAAGTTAAAAGTTGGTGGCGAAATTAAGAGCTATTTTCGCGTGACAGCGTACTGCGCATGACCTGCGCAAGAGGAACTTGATATAACCTATACAAGAGTATAGATATGTGCGGTTTAATGGCACCTGGTATAGATACGTAACGGTTGAAACTTCCTGTGACCTAGATTTTATTTGAAACCTCGAGGGGGCGTTCAGGCTGAGAATCAATTGTCAAATCATGGGGGCAACAGATGTGGCGTAACGAGAGGGCTGGTTATCTTCATTTTCTTTACAAACATTTTCTGTTTTTATTGAAACACGGACTGATATTACTAAGTCGGTGGCTCTACGGTATAGTAACTTTGACTTCCTAAAACGTGGTTTCGGATTCCTGGATGGCCGATGCGTTGCAACAATGAGTTTTTTTGAAAATTACATGCATATCCATATTAATTATTTTAACGATCATTCGTGGGGAAAACACATCTGTTTACTGAATGTGTAGGTATAAAAGTATCGTTCTACACGTCCTAAGTTTATTGATTTAAAGGGGACATGGTCAGGGATTATGCTAAGTGCAACACCAGGCAATCTTATAGGATTATTTCCAAAGTCACATCAGTCATGTAATTGGCATTTAGATAGCGTCAGATTCAATCTCTTCGCGATGGGGCGGAAAATGCGCTTTAGTCAGCGACTTTGGAAACTTATATAAACTTTATACAAATACAAATAAACACAAATAAAATGTAAATGTAAATGTTTATATAGAATACGTTTTATTAATGAAAAAATATTAATTAGGTGTAGATATACATTGGGGCACTGGTAAACACTGCTATGCGCTACGTCACATTAACATTAACAACCTAGAGCGACCCCACTGCTGAAGCGTCTCTTCCCACAACGTTTTTGGAAAGTAACTAGTCCGGCCATACATTCTGGTACAAACTTTATACGTATTTTCGAATAAGATGTCTTCAAAGTGTTTTATTTGGACTAAATAAAATTTATACAACAAGTAGGTAATTAAATTAGCGTCTATAAAACAGTTAATATATTCAAAATGCCCGTCGTAGACTTTGATACACGCCGCAAAGTATACGGAAACTATACAGGGTGTCCTAAAAAGTATAGTCAAGCGAAAGTCCAGAGATAGAACAACTCCAGGGCTACCCAAATCACCCCCATGTATGTTCAGCGATTTTTGATAGATTCCGATTTATGAGTTTTATATTATTATTATGACCATTTCTTATAGCACCAGATCGAAAATATCACAATATTTGTTTCTAACAGAATTTATTGCCAGACTAGGTGTATGCCATACTCGTAAGTTAACTGTTTACTGACATGGACATAATCTGGTTTTGGTGGCATTGATCTCGAACGTGGCCATGCTTCGCAAGAAACGTTAAGCCGTTGGTACTTGTTGCTATCACTAGATGGTAGTCGTTAAGTCATGTAAAGGGCATAAAAACTTTTGCCACTGGTGTTGCCTGTTAGTCCCACAAGCTCCACCAATCCGGACTTGGCCGCTGTGTGTGGAGTATGGTCTGAACTTTCCGGGGATGGAAGAGTACCGAACCCCAACAGTGGGGACGATATGGGTTGAACGGACATGCTTTAAGCTATGAACTACGTATTGTAATTTTACCACCAGTATACGTACAATGTATTACAAAAGCGAAAGAATGAAAAATAAACTATATAAAAAGTTCGACGCAAATTTTAAAAGGAGATGTAGTGCGCAAAATACGTGTCTATCCATAAATTATGTGAACACGTACATTAACTCTCCGTATTTATAGTCACAGAAGCAGCGATCGACCAGTTGAATATCCCTAGGACTGGCAGACGGACAGACAGACAGACTGTTGACGTGTTCGCGATAACGATCTCTAGAGAGCCCCGAGGCCCTTCGAACTTCGAAGCCGAATTGCTACAAATGGTGAATGATGATCACTAGTCCTTTAGGTCTCTTTTCACCATCTTAAAACGAAACTTAGTTCGAAAAAGAATTTAAATGACAAGGCGCGACGTCATCTTTATTGAAAACCACAGTATAAGAACATTATACAGGATGGACACTCCCTGCCGCTCTCTGAAGGCTGTCTCATCCCCCTGTGTGACTTCTAAGTGACCAGTTGTCAAGAGTTTAGCAAACCAAAGACAGTTTTATTTTCATAAGGAGAGAGGTAATAGCTTCTAAGGCTATATACAGCCTTGTCTCGTATATACAGTATTCACTGAATTAAAAGTCTGTTGTTTATGTTCATATCTGTCTCTACTGTTTTCGGTAATATCAATTACTAAAGACGACAACATAACAAAAAGAAGTGTAACCTACGGCAAGGCGGTAAGACCAAGAAGCCTTAGCCTAAGCAGCACGTGTGCAGATTGAAGTGTCTTTCTATGTAGTAAACAATAACGCGATATTTGTATGAAGTGTCCGGGGTGTGTTGAAAACAAAGTAATATATGTATTTGAAATATTGAGTGGGAAATTTAGTCAATGTATTCGAAGTTCGTAATATGTATAATCTAAATTTCAAATAAATCGGCAGGTTTTTTGTATTAAGTGTTTTTTTTTTTAATATTCCGGAGGTTGTTTTCAGAATTACTTTTTTATAAAAATGTTTATTAAAAACAAACTTCTTAATAATGTTAAGAATATAAATAATACTAAGAAGCTTATTTTTAATAATTATTTTAATAATATCTAAAACGATCTCCTGAACATTTACAAAATGTCGCTTTATACAAAAATTGAATAAGTGGCGTAAACGGCAAAATTCAGGACAAGTACATACAATTACAATGTTGGGAGAGCTATAAGTTTCTATAATAGTTCATTCCAATAAAAAAACGTAAAAGGTTATTTCATTTCATGTAATCATTTAAGGTAAACAAACCTAGTAGGCAACTGACATTGACATTTGTGTCAGTTTCATAGTAAATTTGTTTACCTTTTGCTTTTTCTTGATTGGAATAAGGTATACACAGAAACTTAAAAAAAAACTTTTGACTTTGAAATAAAATATCATTAACAATCCATATCATTCCCACTCCATGGGAACAAGGGTTCGCATTGGATGAAATATAAGAATTTATGAAATAAATTGACTCCAGTAAAAAGGTTAATGAATGATGAATATTATTCTTCATTCGGTACATACCTATCCTAGATATTTTATGATCATAATACGATAATAATGCAGTTTTATATATTTTTTATTTATATTGAAATTTATGTATATCCCTTAGATATACACATATTTTATTAGAGTTTAATTTTTAGTTTGTAAAAAATTGTTATTAATAAATCATTTCATTTCGATTAAAAAATCGATATCTCGATACAGAAAATTCCTCAAAAAGTTTTTTGGCGAATATAGGTAGGTACTTATTTGAAAGTCGAATCTACGGTATGGTTGCACACTAGTTCTGCCGAGACAGAGCACTGACCGGGCAGGACAGGAGTGGCAAACAGTCCTCTCTCGTACTTAGCCTAATGAGATACAGAAAATTCCACAAAATGTTTTTTGGCGAATATAGGTAGGTACTTATTTGAAAGTCGAATCTACGGTATGGTTGCACACTAGTTCTGCCGAGACAGAGCACTGACCGGGCAGGACAGGAGTGGCAAACAGTCCTCTCTCGTACTTAGCCTAATGAGATACAGAAAATTCCTCAAAAAGTTTTTTGGCGAATATAGGTAGGTACTTATTTGAAAGTCGAATCTACGGTATGGTTGCACACTAGTTCTGCCGAGACAGAGCACTGACCGGGCAGGACAGGAGTGGCAAACAGTCCTCTCTCGTACTTAGCCTAATGAGATACAGAAAATTCCACAAAAAGTTTTTTGGCGAATATAGGTAGGTACTTATTTGAAAGTCGAATCTACGGTATGGTTGCACACTAGTTCTGCTGAGACAGAGCACTGACCGGGCAGGACAGGAGTGGCAAACAGTCCTCTCTCGTACTTAGCCTAATGAGGCTCATCATTATAAATTGGGCTGTGCCGTGCCACTGCTGACTTATATTATTTGACTTATTCTATACTTTACAAGTTTCATTGTTATTCTCTCAAGTGCAATTAAAATCGTCTCGATTTACTTCACGGTGTGACTTGTAACCATCTGCAAATCTCTTAACTGGTGATTTTACTCATTAAACTGCACATATTTTGCTGAAATGGTACCCATTTTTTTACTTTTCTTAAAATCTATATTTTTTCCAAAGACTGTGAAACTTAAGATATTTAATATGTAATAATAAATTGTTATTTTAGTCCTTTAGTATGGTTTAAAATTTTACACGCTGTAGTTTATGAATAGTACCGAATTCAAAATACTTTTTACTGAACATCGATTTCAGCGTAATTACGAGTACCCCACTACACGAGTACATAATTGTTTACAAAAATGAAAGACGCTACCACGTCAAAATCCTATAGCACTAACGTATCGATTTATTGCAAACGATGTTTGCTTGAGACCCACGGTGAGAAAGTGGGTGTATCGGGAGGGCTTGGACATACCCCGAATATGATGGCGGCGATGCATGGCACGTCTAAGTGAATCCCTGCGTCAGCTAACTTTATCATGGGATAGAATAATATGAATAATACGAGTAGGCAAGGTCTGCTTTATACTATTCTAAATATGACATGCTGTCTGGCAGTATGCAGCGATTCTAAATTTAGAGTATGCTCTATTATATTGACATGAGTGTCTTAATTCAGACTTTCACCTTTACACTTGGACGTATAATATGGTTTGTCAACGTTAACATAAATGATAATAACTCGCTACTGTTTAGTCTGTACCTAATTAAGACAACCCAGAGGCCGGTTTAACGTTACATCCACAAGTAAATTCTTGTTACCACTGCCACTGGTACTTCATATTATAAAATGGGCGTTATTTTGAACAGACTGACTGGAGCGCCGCATTTAATGGGAGGGAATCAAAGAAAGTGGCAGTTAAAGCAATTTGTGGTGTTAACTGCCCACCATAATGACTTTCAGCGATTGTAAAAGGTATGTAATTGTGCAACAGATTGCAATATTTCAAGAGGATTCCTTTAAGTAAAAAGATAAATCAAAGTTTATAATTGCTTATGAATCGTAGATAATGAGACATGAGGCTCTTTTATCTATGACAGTCCATATGGAGAGCATAAAGGTAAATTCATCAATTGGGTTTTGAGATGTTGCAAGAATCGTGTGTCTTTAAGCAAAGCTATAAAACGAATTATTAAAATGTTCTCTGTTTGCACACTTTTATTCCTAATATAGTTCATTTTAAAGGCTTTTTATTTATACAGGGGCTATAATAAAATAAAGTAATTAATAAATAATTTTAATAAATAACCAAAAATACAGGGTTTTAAAAAAGTGCGTTTGAAATTTTAAATGGTTACTCAGAATCAAGTATAGGATACAGGAAAAATGTTTTAAAAAATCCGCTTTACAATTTTTTTTCAAGAAATTGTATGGGAAACTGAATAAATAAAGTGTAGATTGGATTTTTTCAATATTTTTCCTGTATTCGGTACTTGATACTGAGTAACCCCTTAAAATCTCAAACGCACTTTTTTAACACCTGCATATTGCTATAATAATTCGCACAACTATGTAAGTTTGGTGATTGTTTTGCGAATTGTGCTGTTTTCTTGGAGAAAATTAATTAGAACAAGTAAAAAAAAAAAACAAACAAGTAACGATACGATACCCAAACAGCCGATCAATTTATTTCAGTCGTAGAACAAAAGTTGATCAGATCAAATGAGCAGAAGCTTCAAAACGGGTTCAACAATTATTTTGGTCTGTTATGTTGTTACATTCAGTCACCTGAGTGCTTATTTGTCCAATCGACCATATTAACGAAAATTACTTTTAAATGCAGTTATCATATTATCCAATTTCCCGTCGATTGGTGTATGATTCTTATAATTTAGACCTTTAGAACATTAAAAATATAATTACCTGTTGACAACGCAATCTTTAAGAAATCATTTAATTCATGTGAAATAGTCAGTAAAAACTTTGTTGTATAAAGTGTTGGTTATGGAGATTGAACAAATAAGCACTCAGGTGACGATTCTATGTAGGTGAAATTAACATCGCCGGTAAACTTAACTTTCTTCTTAGGAGATAGGTACTTGAATGCTCATTAAGAATTTGTCTGGAAGTAGGAAACTTAACGGTGGGAACTTTCGTTCTAAAACATAAATGTGAGGATGTTCGTCTTGAAAGGGATTTCGTAATTGGTTACAGGAGCGATCTACCTCGTCCCTACCCCCTCTCTCACCCTTATTTACCTACCTTCACATTTTACCTATCTTCCTTTGAATTGAGACTCAAAATCCGTAATACGCGTAATGAATAAGTCTTGTCATAATCCTTCCTTTTTAAGCGTATTTGCAGTTGTTATTTGTGTCACGTCACAAGATTTAGAAGTAAAATGCGTAAATTATTGGATGGTAAAATCTGCCCATAGCCCGTTCAACGTTCATTGTTCTTTACGAATGGATCTACTCTTATAGACCAAGTTTAAAACATTCAGTTAAGTTGAGTGTTTTTAAGGTTGTGCCACACGATAAGAAGAAAAGGGTGTAAGGAAAATATGTAAGAACAATTACCTTTAAACGGACATTATTCCCACATGAAACTGAATCAGTTTTGTTCTACATAATATGACTTTACTGAAATGACAAAAAATAAAATTTACAGAGAAACTGGTCAGTTGATAGATTAAGTGTTACGCGATATTATAATTTTTTTTTGCGAACTTAATGTTCAGTTTTGCGAGTAAAAGCCTTTTAAAGTGCTAAACTTTATAATCATTTATACCTTTATCCGCTGACGCAATGATCCAAAACTAAGTTGATATTTAATTTTTAGAACCTGTAATGAATTGATGATATATTTTAACCCTAGGTAAGGCAACCTTTTATTACCGATCATGACTTTTAATTTGAATCCCTGACGTAAAAGAGGGATGTTATAAGTTTGAAGTTTATATGTTTCTGCATATGCCTGTGGCGTGGTACCTCTAAAACAGGTGGACCGATTAGAATGCATTTTTGGTTCATTTAAAATCTGGATTCATCGCGACGATTCTTGGCTATGCTATGTACGACTTATTCCACTTTTACTGTCGGTTTTTGGTTTTTAATATAGTTATTACCTTTATATTTATAGCCATTTACGAGATCGGTCTGCGAGCAATAACATAGCCCGTCGAAGCGAAAGGGTTGCGATACAAATAGAATACGACCTGTTGACATTTGGCTGACATTTTTAATCGACCCCAGATATTATTAACCATGCCAGATTAACCTGGATAGATTGCTGAACTAAACTCATCTATAACGAAAACAAAAAAGTAACAAAAATTTGGAACTCGCTAAAAATTTAACGTCAATTTATCAAGTTAGTACGAAAAAAAGAGGAAAAATATAAAAAGACATGGAAATTGATACATACGGATTACAGATAAATACATAAAAATACATAAAGTTGCAAAAATGCGTAGAAAGGAGTTCGTAGAAAGGAAAATAATCTATCAATATTAACGTCTTATTTCCGCAGATACAGGAAAATATTCGTTAGCTTGATCCGCTAATACGATTACATTAGGGTTGGCACCTCCTTGAAACTGGATTAGGCTTTCGAAAAAAAGCGGCCAAGTGCGAGTCGGACTCGCCCATGAAGGGTTCCGTAGCAGCAAGTAACATAATATAAAAGTTCTTGTAGTTCGTTGTAGGTAAATTGCGGTTTACAATTTATGACGTATTAAAAAATAACTACTTATTAGATCTCGTTCAAACCAATTTTCGATGGAAGTTTTCATGGTAATGTACATCATATATTTTTTTTAATTTTATCATTCTCTTATTTTAGAAGTTACAGGGGGGGAGGACACATTTTACCACTTTGAAAGTGTCTCATGCGCAAACTATTCAGTTTAGAAAAAAATGATATTAGAAACCTCAATATCTTTTTTGAAGACCCATCCATAGATACACTACACGTATGGGTTTGATAAAAAAAAATGATTAAAAAAGAATTGTGCTGTTTTCTTAGAGAAAATTAACTAATGTTATAAGAATAAGCAACGAATACGATACCCAAACAGCCGATCAATTTCAATTTCAGTCGTAGAACAAATGTTGATCAGATCAAATGAGCAGAAGCTTCAAAACGGGTTCAACAATTATTTTGTTCTGTTATGTTGTTACATTCTATGTTGGTGAAATTAACTTCGCCGGTAATCTTAACTTTCTTCTTAGGAGATAGGTACTTGAATGCTCATTAAGAATTTGTCTGGAAGTAGGAAACTTAACGGTGGGAACTTTCGTTCTAAAACATAAATGTGAGGATGTTCGTCTTGAAAGGGATTTCGTAATTGGTTACAGGAGCGATCTACCTCGTCCCTACCCCCTCTCTCACCCTTATTTACCTACCTTCACATTTTACCTATCTTCCTTTGAATTGAGACTCAAAATCCGTAATACGCGTAATGAATAAGTCTTGTCATAATCCTTCCTTTTTAAGCGTATTTGCAGTTGTTATTTGTGTCACGTCACAAGATTTAGAAGTAAAATGCGTAAATTATTGGATGGTAAAATCTGCCCATAGCCCGTTCAACGTTCATTGTTCTTTACGAATGGATCTACTCTTATAGACCAAGTTTAAAACATTCAGTTAAGTTGAGTGTTTTTAAGGTTGTGCCACACGATAAGAAGAAAAGGGTGTAAGGAAAATATGTAAGAACAATTACCTTTAAACGGACATTATTCCCACATGAAACTGAATCAGTTTTGTTCTACATAATATGACTTTACTGAAATGACAAAAAATAAAATTTACAGAGAAACTGGTCAGTTGATAGATTAAGTGTTACGCGATATTATAATTTTTTTTTGCGAACTTAATGTTCAGTTTTGCGAGTAAAAGCCTTTTAAAGTGCTAAACTTTATAATCATTTATACCTTTATCCGCTGACGCAATGATCCAAAACTAAGTTGATATTTAATTTTTAGAACCTGTAATGAATTGATGATATATTTTAACCCTAGGTAAGGCAACCTTTTATTACCGATCATGACTTTTAATTTGAATCCCTGACGTAAAAGAGGGATGTTATAAGTTTGAAGTTTATATGTTTCTGCATATGCCTGTGGCGTGGTACCTCTAAAACAGGTGGACCGATTAGAATGCATTTTTGGTTCATTTAAAATCTGGATTCATCGCGAAGATTCTTGGCTATGCTATGTACGACTTATTCCACTTTTACTGTCGGTTTTTGGTTTTTAATATAGTTATTACCTTTATATTTATAGCCATTTACGAGATCGGTCTGCGAGCAATAACATAGCCCGTCGAAGCGAAAGGGTTGCGATACAAATAGAATACGACCTGTTGACATTTGGCTGACATTTTTAATCGACCCCAGATATTATTAACCATGCCAGATTAACCTGGATAGATTACTGAAATAAACTCATCTATAACGAAAACAAAAAAGTAACAAAAATTCATCAAGTCGTCAACAAACATCAATTTATCAAGTTAGTACGAAAAAAAGAGGAAAAATATGAAAAGATATTTAAATTGATACATACGGATTACAGATAAATACATAAAAATACATAAAGTTGCAAAAATACGTAGAAAGGAAAATAATCTATTAATATTAACGTCTTATTTCCGCAGATACAGGAAAATATTCGTTAGCTTGATCCGCTAATACGATTACATTAGGGTTGGCACCTCCTTGAAACTGGATTAGGCTTTCGAAAAAAAGCGGCCAAGTGCGAGTCGGACTCGCCCATGAAGGGTTCCGTAGCAGCAAGTAACATAATATAAAAGTAGTTCGTTGTAGGTAAATTGCGGTTTACAATTTATGACGTATTAAAAAATAACTACTTATTAGATCTCGTTCAAACCAATTTTCGATGGAAGTTTTCATGGTAATGTACATCATATATTTTTTTTAGTTTTATCATTCTCTTATTTTAGAAGTTACAGGGGGGGAGGACACATTTTACCACTTTGGAAGTGTCTCTCGCGCAAACTATTCAGTTTAGAAAAAAATATTAGAAACCTCAATATCTTTATTGAAGACCTATCCATAGATACCCTACACGTATGGGTTTGATAAAAAAAAATTTTTGGTTTTCAGTTCTAAGTATGGGGAACCCCCAAAATTTATTGTTTTTCTATTTTTGTGTGAAAATCTTAATGCGGTTCACAGAATACATCTACTTACCAAATTTTAACAGTATAGTTCTTATAGTTAAAGTGGCTGTGACATACGGACGGACGGACAGACAGACAGACAGACAGACAGACATGACGAATCCATAAGGGTTCCGTTTATTGCCATTTGGCTACGGAACCCTAAAAAGTAAAGCTCTTTGTCAAATTTCAATGAAATGGGTTGAGTAGTTATAGCAATTAAACGTTGCTTTGTTTGCAAGTTGCATTATTTTTGAGTTTCCGCTTTTATTACCGAAGGACCTGTAAGCTATGTGATTTGTATCCATAGCTAGTCATAGAGATGAAGTAGGTATAGTTATAATGTAAAGAATAAAAATGAATTTACAAATAATGTATAAGCTTATTAGATATTCTAAGTTGAATAATTTAATAGGTGGCGGTTTAGATATACTGATATAAACACAGTATTAAGCTGCTTGCTTCAGTCGAAAGGCGTCCTAATCAGAAAGCGCAGGCTTGCGGTAAGCTATTCCAAAAATAGCCTTCACTAACACCCGGCGCGCTATAAATTGCACTAAAATGTTTTCACAGGGTTAAGACATGGGGTTTTGAAGTTGTAGGTTGACAGTACGTAAACTCATGTAACGCACGCACATTTTAGCGACAAATTTTATAAAATAACGTTAAAATCGTTGAGATTATATCAAAACATAAAAATCACGTCATATTTAAATTTTAAATAACTATAAATTTAGAATAGTTTTGTTTTAAAAGATCTAGGTACTAAATTATATATATTTTTTATAAAAGTAAAGAGTTTTGACGAATTAAGTGGTTTGATCATAAATTGCTTTATTGTGATTGAAACTGCATACATCACCAATCTAAATTAAGAATGACTAAGTCAGTCGTGTAATTTCGTATATTTATTTTAAAATAACACCTTTCCTTTGCGTCAGGGGTTAAAAAATGTCATTTCATGTACTTATACGAATATTATTTGCCGAACATTATTTTTTTGCTATTAATTTAACTGAATGTTCTTTAACCGTATCAAACGTTGAAGCCTCTCCCAGGGCGGTGAATATTTAATCCAAACTACTTTTAAATAGTAATATCTAAACAAATGACAACAGGATAATTTTCATAAATCCATACTTTGATTCATTATCTTCAAACAAATATTACATTGTGCAATTGATCACACTAGACAACCCACACACACACACACACAACCACGCTAGATCCAGAAGGTTTATATGGCGGTATTAATGACCACGAATATAGGAATCTCAAAATATTTTCCAAAGAGACTCGTGTAAGAGTACTGGCAGACAATGACAGTCGCGCCCACGCCCGCCTCCTCCACGGGCGCGATATGGCTTGCCTTTTCCACACTTTATGTCACTCAAGCGAACATACGTTCGTTCTGACCTAGTCTTTAATTTATTTCGAATTGTTATTCTTATGAGGAGTCGCGGATTGAATTTCGACCAACACTAATTAGAAAGATACAATTTTGCTTCGAAAGAACGGTCAAAGAGTAACGAAGCTTTTTTCAGTTACCATTCACTTCTTGTATCTCTTTCTTTTAGTTTAAGAAAAGATGAACAAGTTGAGATATAAGGAGTCGCAGAGTGAATTTCGATACAATCTCGACAAGAAATTGCTTCGACACAGTAAATAGTTATGGGAATTTTTGTCAATCATCATTCTCTTCTGGTATTTCTTTTAGTTCAAGAAAATATGAACAACTAACTTCTGCCACCAACTTCGTCTGCGTAGACTTCAGAATTGGGTCCAGAGACAAAGAAAATGTTAAGGTAGCGCCTTCTAGTGACGAAAAATCTGTCTAGCCGTTTTTGTCTTAAGCGATAACAATAAAATGAACAGACATAGACAATTAATTTCAATTAATCAATGTTACTTTAAATAAAATATATAAGAGAAATGTATATTTTTATAAAACCAACAATACTCAACTACACAACTTTCTAGTTACAAACCAGCTTGATTCATCACAACGGAAAATTCTCGCAACGTGTTTGTGGGATCCTTGTGGTGCATACTGCACAGCCACTATCTCTATTCCCCGCATGAGTGCCGCAAAGTGCAGTACATAGTACCTGCCGTTGCATTCATTGGAAATGTGTGGGTGCAAAAAAACCTGCACTGCAAAGCGAATCGTTTGTGGGATTATGTCGTTTATTTGAACGAATAAAGAAATTCCTTCTTCATCGTTAAGCAGGCGTTGTGGTTGTTAAATAGGCTTGTTATGAAAAATAATCTTGCGATGACTTTAAAATTAAAATAACAAATAAATAAATTATGCCCTTCAGGAACTGGCTATCGTATCTCCATGCTGGAATAACAATGCCTTAAATATTGATATTTGGTAGCACGGTTTGAATAAGATGAAGATAGCTAAAGCCAAGTGGACTCAGACAATGACCTATCACCAACCTAACAAAAAGTCGTCTTTCATGGTGTGAGCTGGTTTAAGGCTGATGGAGAGTGGCTACCAACGCCTGTGGGAATCTGTAACTGCAACATAGTTATCAGCGCCTTGCCAATACTAGCTGGCTAAGATGGAATGCTTCTTGTGCCGGTAATTAAGCGAGCTATCTCACCCGTCGGAACTCAGTACGTTGCTTGAGCAAGGTATATAGCGAGCAATTGTACCCACCCAGTAGGACTACTTACTTGTTTGGGTAAGCTTGCGTGATTCAGACTTTGGAATAATAATAATCGCATCTAGAATAAATACAAAAAAAATGAAAATTAATATAGATTGATCCATTTAAGTAATTCGTTTCTATATTTTACCTACATAGATGTTCCCGACTTATTCTTTCTCGAAAATGTAATGCTTTTCTCGTGGAATATTCATTATTTTTCTGAAATATAATGTCGCCAATAATAATTTTCAAAACACTCTATCAAACTTAAGATTCCGTATTGTGTCACAAATATTCAGATTTTGTATAACAATCGTTTACAAGATATAAAAAAGTTGAAGGCCGATACCATCCTTTTGGTGAAAATGAAACATTCCTGAGTGAAAATCTGAATTCATCTTTACATATTTATACGCAACTTTTCTTGAATCTTCTTGAAGTACAAAAGGTTTTTCAGACCAAAAAGTTTATTACTTTTAAGGCTCAAGGTTTGGTGACCAGACGCCATTGTGACTTTGCAACAAGATGAATTGCGATCAGCGTTCTGTCGGTCCTTGTGCTTGTTTACGGAGGGAGGCTTTTACCCCACAGCCCTTTTGATATTTTATTCTTTGTTCCCCGTTTCATCTTTGTTTTTTATGTAGAGTTTTTTCAAGGTTATTTATTAGTCTTGTACTTTTTATAATCAAATATTTTCTTAGAGTCTGATGGCTTTTATTTTATGTAATTTTTTTGGACTGAAGTCTGACTGAAAATTAAATTATAATTTTATTATGACTTAAACAGTTATAAGATGAAATCAAAGAAGATGTGATTAAATTTAATACAATTTTATATTCATGGGAAACTGAAAAAAAAAAATTGTTAATCGGATTTTTTTCAATATTTTTGCTGTATTCTCAGAAGTCAAAGCTGTAAAATGTCAAAAATTTTGTACCACTATTCCTGACTGTTTCGGTGTGCCTATTATGTATCACTTCCTTAGTGTTTGTCGCGTACCAGTATATCGATACTTCTGGGCTCAAACGGGGTATACGCTAAATAAAACTTAGGCGTATACGCCCTTTGAGCCCAAAAGTATCGATATAACGTGCTACTTTATTAGTGCCCGATATTTTATTCAGTGGTTCAACTTTCCCCAACCCCAACCCATAGTCAAATCGCCAAAAATTTTTTGGACTTTTCATGCCTTATTTCATTCTTTTATTTACCTTTTACAAATGAATAAATTATTATCTTATCTTATCTTATACAAATCGATCAGCCGAGCGCAGCGGCCAAATTAGTAAAAGAAAGTAGCACCTTATAGTTGGAGTCCTTCAGTAGTTAAAACTACATTTATGAATGAATTAGCCTACATCCATATACAGGGTGTAAGGGACAGGTTTCGGAAAACTTTAAGGGCTTGCTCAGTAGACGAAACTGAACAACTTTCCACAAGAAATTTTTTCAGGAAACGAAAAAAAAAATCGGCTTCTCCATACAAAATTATAAATTTGATTGGACAGTTTGTATGGAGAAGCCGATTTTTTTTTTCGTTTCCTGAAAAAATTTCTTGTGGAAAGTTGTTCAGTTTCGTCTACTGAGCAAGCCCTTAAAGTTTTCGGAAACCTGTCCCTTACACCCTGTATACCGTAGTCACACTGAGATCGCATAACTGCATATCTTACGGACTGCAAATCGTTTCGAATATTCGTATCATTGCGAATTGAAATACATAATTTACCATCGAGATTTGTAACCCTTCATTTAGCGAATCGGGTAAAAGTATATAACTACACTTTAAGTAACATCATATATACACCGGCTCATCCCTGCTATGTTTCGAGGAGAAATTAAATTGTGGATGGTTCACAGCGGCTTATCGTTCGCCACTGCTGCCAAGAATTTAATTTAAGAGCAACCGAGAAAGATGAAATTGCAGTCAGCTGTCAACAGAGCCAGATTATAGCCTCAAATCAGATCTCGATATTATCAGACCAATGATAATTAGAACAGAATGGCGGTGGTGGTGTTTATATATCAATGATTATACATAATAAAAAAATGAGGGTAACTTGAAAAAAGGTACGTCCTTATTATTATTTTTACTGTCATACGCCATACATACAAAATACCAGTTAATGATACGGTTTCGAATTAAACTATTTATGAATCATCTTCTCATCTAACAATAAACCATAAGGTTCGTCTTTATGAGTGGACCTTAAATAATAAATAAATAATCAGGGACCAAACCACACACTCTCCTCTGGCCTGGTCTCAAAAGTACATGGAACTTCTTTTTCGATTAAGGAATAGATTGTTGAAAATGTTATGATATTATTCGGTCTTTCTTTCGTTCCATTCGTATTATGAAAATACAGCTTTATTTTTCCCTAAGTCAATAATATCGGTCGTGGCTCAGTGCGGTTTGTGTGGTCGCATTCATCACGCAGGTTAACTGACTATAGACGCACTTATCTGTAATGGGATGTGTTTACCTGTTAGTGGCATTTATCCCGACCATTCCCGTGCTTCGCAAGGTGTGCTATGCTATTGGTGCCGGTGGCTATCACTAGATGGCAGTCGTTAAGACATGTCAGAAAGCCTTAAAGGCGACTTATAACTTCTGACACTGAAGTTGGCCACCAGTTCCACAATCTCCACTAATCCGGAGTTGGCCCCCGCGTGTGGTTATTTATTTTCATAATTATATTGTAATACTGACATAACTATCGTAAAATTGTAATAAGTACTAACAAAATTGACTTTGGAAATTATTATTATTGTATTGACGTTGATATTTAACAATACCAGGCGACTATATTGCTGTGCCTATGAAGGTATCACATTGGGACTGTATTTCATAAATGTAACAACAATTTGTACTTGTGATTGCAATAAATAATTATGAATTATGAATTATGAATAAGGCCTAACCTTCCCTAGGTAGGTAGGAAGAGACCTGTGCTCCAGCAGTGGTGACGATATAGGTTATATTAACGCATTATTTATTTATTTTTTAAAATCAATTGCCTGTCACACTTAAACAACCTTTATGTTATTATTACAACTAGAAGGAATATAAATTATTTCTGAATCAACTATTTGTCTTATTTGGGATTCAACTTAAATTATTTCGGTCATTTCATTTAAACCCATGGAAGTCGAGAGAGGTCAATAGGTTTGTCACGCTTTGAATCCAACGGTTTAAAGGCTTTTCCGGTCTGACCACTGAAAAGGTCCATCCAGTGGGTCGGCAGTCGGTAGTGTTGAATTGTGAACTGTTTCGGGACCCGGTATTGAGAACAAAACCAATTCGTCTACCCAGTTAGTGAATAGTCGATAAGCTAGTCGGCTTTGTGGTTAGACAGGGTCTCGTGAAGCTGTTCTGCTAATCTGTGGTTTTATTAATCTTGATATTGTAGTAGGTAACTAATATCAAAGCTGACCCCCAATGAATGGACGTAATGACGTAATACGATTATTATAATGGTCATTTGGTGAATAGCTATTTATTACACTGCCACTGTTACGGGTACTCGTGGTAAATAGTATTTTCTAAAAGCGCGCCTAATATCAACATATTTTATTTATTCATTTATTCATAAATTATTACTTTATTGCATACACACATACACATGATTACAGACTTTACGCACAATTATAATTGTAGTATGAATTTAACTCTGTAAGAGTTTTTTTCTTACATACTATAAGTAATGAAGAGACGAGATGTAAGGGGTTGTGTTGGCGTGCACACGAAATACTACAAATCTAACAAAACACAATTTTTGTTGAAAATCAACTAAGTAAGAGATTAGATACTGCAAGGTTATTTTCGATTGTGTAATAAAATCTATTTTGAAAATCAGCCAGCTAGATTCTAAAAAAATTACTGCATTTTCATAAACTACTAGGTATTGGAACTATGATATAATTATTATATACTATTATATAACTATATTTGAATTATGTTCGTATACATACAATTTGTCTATCGGCCTTGTTGCTTTAAAGCAGGTAGACCGATTTAAAACCAGGTTTTATCACGGTGGTTCTTATTTATGTTTGATCGAAATTGGTTTAGTTACTTGAATTTTACTATCGGGGTCTGTTATTTTTTATTCTGTTATCAAAATAGAACGAAAGCATTTAAGCATATACCTAGGTAAATAAGAAACCTAGATGAACAATTTAAAATTTACAATACAATTCTATACCTGTATCGAACTGAAGCTAAAAGCAAACCATCCGGGAAGGATTCCTTTGAACAATCGTATTCGGAAAGTATTGAAAGTATTGCAGAAGTCATACATTATTCAAAGATCCCGACTTATATTGCTCTTGCTGTGCTGCGTATTGCTTACCTATGGCATTTCGGGATTTACAATTACAATATTGAATCTCTGTACTATGTGTATCTCTGGTTTGGCTGTGGTGCAGTTATAACAAATAGCAGTTCGATTTTGATGTTTAATTAGTAGTTATGGAGTGGGTTGAACTTCAAAAATCTATCTGCAATTTCTAAATAACAATATGAAATAAATAATTAAATTTTATTTTTCAGACCGTAGATCCATTACTGTTAGCTACAAAGTATTTTTTTGACACGACTTATATGGTATGAAGTAAATTCAATTAACCTGCCTTACTTTTTACTGTTAAATATTGTTAATTCTCTAGCTTTCTCATTTTATATAAATGTAATATGAAAAAGACATTAATAATACTACAGGCAAAACCAAATTAAATCAACTGGTTATAGTTTCTTTTCTTCCAGTACATACTTAAGGCCGTTCTTAATGCATTCTTTCCAAGATGGGTGCACATAAGGTACGTATTTATTATATAAGCATTCTTCTGTCCTCCTTGCTCCACCTGCTGTACTGATAATCTGATGAAGCTGACAAAAAACCGCGGGATACATCTCCTCAAAAGCTGACAAATATTTCACTTCAGAAAAAAAATATGACTCTCGTAATCTTCTTAAACTAAAACCAACCAAGTCGATCGTTGTATAAAGCTTGTTCTTAGCCCGTAGGTACTAACTAACATATCACCGTGCTTGGCACTTAACTTTCTAGCTCATGCCGAACGTTAAATGGCAGTTGGGGCGACAAATGAGAGGGTTAAGGCAAAGTTGGCTCGCTCGCGCAATGGATCTTGGGTAACCTTCCATTTTTCACCGGGAACCTCTAGTAACCTCTAGTCACCTTTACTCGAGTTTTACACACTTGCCCTGATGTACTTAGAATGAAAACGCGTTTTAGGAAAACCATTTGAAAAGAACTTTAGCATTAGCACCTTCTAAGTTGGTAGGTATACGTAATGTATAGGCGGTTATATAATTGCAATAAAAATGTCAAAAAATTGAGATATTGAGAGCCTGCTTAACTTCAAAAGTGGCGCCCCTCCGCTATCTAACTACTGATTTAAAACATTAATTTAAACATAGAACTGAAATATATATTATTATATATTATTATTATTATTTTGAAACATGAATTTGGGCTACTCTGACCACTTCGCGCTAGGCGAAGTGGCAGGAGCTGCTCCAGCAGAAGCACAGTCGGCTGGAGGTCAATGCGACGAGGTGAGAAAGCGTCGGACTATCCGGGCATTTTCGAGGAGGACTGCCTTTTGCATAGCCGCTATTATCGGTCTGCCTCGAAGTCCCAGCCGCCTAAGGTTATGATCCAGGTCAGCGGGGATCAAACCATTAACTTAATTATTATTATTATTATATCATATCATTTTCTGTAGGATTTTTGTTTTAAAAGTTTTTCAATTTCAAAATAATTTATCTCACGGCAGTAAGCCTTTGTTCCACAACTTAAGTTTTAAAAATGAACTCTACAAAATCCAATAATAGGATGATTATTGTATACGAAATTTCCATATTTTTTTACACATTTCACCAAAGTAGTTTAGTTTCATGGGTAGGAAAAAAACTAAGAAGATTACTTTTACTTACCTAAATGGTCAGTTAAAAATACTCTCTACAAAACTAAAGAACGTTTTTATTATAATCCGCTTGAGTTAGAAAAATGACAACAATTTTCCGAGACGCGGAACGTTATTGAACCTTAGATAAGATACGGCAGCGACGGCCGGCGGCTGATTGTGACATGTCCAGTAATCTGTATTTCATGCACTGTACATGACTATACCTTGGGCTTTCCTGAATCACATGAACTTACCTTTTTCAATAAGTAAAGGATTTTAGGGTAAATAACGTACCTGAGTAGATAGAATAAATAAGCACCACGAATAGACAAAGTCATTTTTTTAAATCATTTATGTGTAGAGGGTTTTTTCAAAACTTGAAAATGCCACCCTCATAGTGCTTCACGAAAATACAACACACAAATATACAACAAAAGAAAATCACAAAGAAAAACAGATAATACATTATACTTAAGTTCTACGATTAATAGCCTTTCTAACCATATGGAGAAGTATCTTAGTTGCCTCCGAGGATGGACAAGATAAGACACTATTACAAAAACCTACATCACCTCTAAAATATCCAAATTTATAACAAAATTGTAATCTTTCAGCTTCGTTTCGCGCACACTCCATAAGGACGTAATAAACGTCCTCAATCACGTTACACTCGCTGCAGTAAGGGGAATCTGTTTTACCCATCAAAAATGCGAAACTATTCAATGGGATATGCCCAGAACAAGCCGAAGAGCCATGACAACATTATTCCAGTTCATATTAGCACCATCAATTCATGTGTAGGCAGGCAGCTGGGGTTGAATGGTCTTGCACCATATACCTTTGGAAACGGAGCGCGCGTCAAAATATTCGTTACAAAAACTTAAACATTTATTTTTAACAATGTGATAATAGTCCGAATAGTACGGCAAACAGTTATAAGAGTCCCCATCTACAGCAGCCTCCCTTGCCAGAACTTCGGCCCTTTCGTTTCCAACAAGGCCTATATGAGGTGGAATTCATTGAATTTGTATGTTTTTATTTTTAGCATGTAACTGACTGATGGCATCCATGATTGAATAGGCTAAAGACAAAGACAAAGTCATTTATGAATTATAATTTCAAAATGATAGTTAAAGATATGAATATTTTTAGACACTAAATAAATATTCAGTTAATTTTGTAATATGTTTGTAGTTTAAAACGCTACCAGTTACCAGAACTGCTTACCAGGGGTGGGATTTAAAAGTAACTTTACAAGTTTTAACTAATTTTACTATTACCGTTCTCATTATGTTTAACTACCTATGAATGAATTTGGTTTCAAATAAATTATTTTATTATTTAAATGTCTATATCAATATGAAAAATTATATGTATATTAAGAACTGGCAATAAAGTGTCTAAGGTCACAATCAAAAACACTCAAGCAACCTGTCAAATTTTGAAACGAAAAGCTACTTAAGTACTTAGTTACTTCAGAAGAAAATTTAAACAAAAATTTGTGACAGCTTGTCAGTTAAGAACTTAAATAACTTTTACTTTTTAACAAATTGAAATAATTTATTCTACGCATATTATAAAATATGCGTAGGACCCGGTAACCGGAGCACCTACTCATCATACTGAACAACTTATGTTCTACGACCTTACTGAAATCGCAAATAAATGTGGACAAATTTGTCTGTCAGTATGTTCAGTAGAAGCGTCAGTTTTTAATTTTATTGTGTAAGATGGCAAATATGTGACGGCTGCGTCCCACCTGATGGAAAGCGGCATCCGCCGCCTATGACCATCTGTAAACCCAGAAGGGTTATCAAATACTTGCCTCTTATGACGATAAATTGCGCTGGCTATCTCCGCTGGCTATCTCCACCCGCTGGAACACATCACGCTGCTTGGCGGCAAGTATAGAGCGAGCAGGTGGTACCCACTCAGACCTTGCGTAATAAGGTTCTTCCACTGGTTACCAGTTACCAGGTCTTAACCCTTTTATTCGCCCTGTATAATCCTGCTATAACAAGAGATAGACACGGCTTTTGTCTGGTAGTTAGCATACCTGCGGTCTCGTGTAGGGCATTTAGAATAACACCTGTCCTCATTTCTGATTCGATCACGTAGAGAAATACCGTGCATAGCACGCTCCATCGCCCTTTGGGTGACTTTGAGCCTTCTTATGAGGCCCATAGTAAGCGACCATGTCTCGGATCTATATGTCATCACTGGCATCACACACTGGTTAAAGACTTTAGTCTTGAGACACTGCGGTATTTTGGACGTGAAGATATTGCGAAGCTTCCCGAACGCTGCCCAGCCGAGTTGGATTCGACGATTGATCTCTTTCTCGAAGTTGGACCTACCTAACTGGACTGTTTGTCCCAGGTATACATACTCGTCAACATTTTCAAGTGTAGAGTCTCCAACCTTCAGAGGAGTGGGTGTAACACGGACGATTAATATGATTTTCGTCTTATCCATGTTCATTTTAAGACCCACTTGTTGGGAGGCTTTACTGAGTCCTTCGAGCATCGCGCCTAGGTCCTCCAAGGTCTCAGCCATGATCACGATATCGTCAGCAAATCGAAGGTGAGAGATGTACTCGCCATTTATGTTAATGCCGAGTCCTCTCCAGTCCAGAAGCTTGAAAACATCTTCCAGTGCAGCCGTGAACAGTTTCGGAGATATAACGTCTCCCTGTCTCACCCCACGCTGCAGCCGGATAGGTTTTGAATTCTGTTCTGGATGGTGGCGTTCTCATACAAACACTTCAATACTTCGATAGTTGATAGTATTAAAAAAGTATTAGTTGTTATAAAAAAGTTAAGTTGATAGTATGAAAATTGGCATGTGTATGTGATCCTTTACAATTATTCGTCACTATTATACGTCACTCAACGTCGCCGGCGCCGACGCGTAGAAGTGTCTACGCTACCAACATAATACTTCTTCGCCATAATATGAGCAAAAAATGGCGGCCTGACCCATATATAAAATCTTTACAAACGAATCTTTTTAAAATTTGCATTGGCAAGTTAAAATTCATTAAAGTTTATATAACATGTTTGAATATCTGTGTTTCAACTCAAAGCATTTATTATTCCTTTCGCAGTAAATGTATTTTTGTTTGAGGAATTTTCAAAGCTTAATCTGGCATCGCGTCGGGAAATAATTAAACTTTTCATCACAAAAACATGTAGGTAGAAGAGTAAACTGTATGAAGCGTTGAATAAATAAATTAATTTTTACGCATTGACTTAAGAAGAATTCTGATGCAAGAATTCCTAGTGCGGTCGGACGAGAAAAGAGAAAAAGAGAAAAGCGTAAAAAACGTAATGGCGACTATCAACTTGCTATATTTTCCATTTTCACAGAGTAATGAAATGACGGACTCCAACTTCCCCACTTTACGACCAATTCTGTGAGCAATGTTTGTTTTTAAGGTTTATTAACAGTGAGTTTCCACAAACAGACAGTGTTAAAGACAATAAAGAGGGGGTAATAAATATAAAAAAATGAAGTGTAATTTTAATTCCAATTTTCTTCATCTATTCGATTTTGTAAGATACGTATGTTGACAGCAAATTTCTATAGAACTCTTGGTATACAAACAAGAAATAAAAATTATTGTAAAAAGGTATTGAAAATTTTAATGACATCTCAGAATTTATTTATTAAGTATGGATTTTTTAAGAAAACAGATAAACAAAAAAAATACAATATAAAGAAAACTATAGGCCAAGAATACATTTAATATTTTAAAGTCCCTTAATTTTTTTTTGTTGTATTTAATTTACACTTTCACATTGCGATCGTATTTGTTGGATAGATCTTGATCTATCATTTCACTTGTAAAATGTCGCGGACATACAAAAGACATCAACGTGCAATACAGTTGCATACGTTTATGGCTTAATAAATAACAATAAATATGAATTTAAGCATAGGTTATTTATATAAATACATATTTATCATTAGGTGAGAAAATTAAAACACAAAGATTACAATTATCAAGGTGATAATTGTAATCTTTGTGTTTTAATTTGGTCAACTCAGCGTCATAATGGGATGTTAATTTGTCAAGGTCCTATTTTTCCCACCCCTATCATAACCTCTAGACACGAACAACACGATAGAACTCAATTGAAAATACTTGTCTGCGTTTGCACTAACGACAAAAAAGTTTATCTCAAAGTAGAATCGCGGATAATACTAAAAGCAATTTCAAAAGAGAATTGTTGAGAAACACCTTTTCTCGTTTATCGGTGCAAAATGAAAGGATAGTGAAGTTCGCCTAACAGATTCGTCTCAAATCGGGGAATTGTGCTCGCGTCAAAACAAATTGCAGAAATGTAGACAGCGCAGCGGCGCGGCGCCATAGGAACTTAGTTAATTGTGCTTGAGAAACTTGCTTTTGAGTGCTTATCTGCTGAGCTGTTTTGCGCTCAACATCAGCAGTTCGTTATTAGCCGTATTTGCTTGGTTACTCTTCGCATTTTTGTAATATCTTAAAAGTTCTTTCTTTCAACTCTCTTTGTAAGAGAGCGACTAAAACTTCGTTAACAACCCATATCGTCCCCACTGCAGGGGCACGGGTCTCTTCCCATACTTCGGGAAGGTTAGGCTATACTCCACATACGGGGGCCTAGTCCGGATTGGTGGAGGTTGTGGTGTTTGCTAATCTCTTGACAACTGGTCAAGACATTAGCAAACACATGTGGAAGTCACACGGGGGGTGTAATGTTGCCTTCAGAGAGCGACGGCGAGTGTCTATCTCATCTCATCTCACTAATATTATAAATGCGAAAGTATGGATGTTTGTTTGTTTGTTCCGCTTTCACGGCGAAACTACTGAACGGATTTGGATGAAATTTGGTAGGTAGATAGATGAAGCACTTGGCTAACAGATAGGATAGTTTTTATCCTGGAAAACTTAAGGGTTCCGTAGGAATGCTTAAAAACTCAAAATTTCTATTCGTCACTAGATGGCGTTATCTTAACATTTTCTTTCAAGTCTGAATTCCACGCGGACGAAGTCGCGGGCGGAAGCTAGTACTGTATAATATTTATACTGTAATCACAAAGTAAGCTGTAGTTTTTTAAAGCTTTCGGCACATACCGTTTGGTAGTTACGTAGTTTGACCTTTGTTAAGTGACGATCGATCAAGGATTAATGATTTACCTTTATACTTACCACTTAAACACTTAACAGCAGTAGTTTGAACCACTGCTGTGGTTCAAACTACTGCTGTTAAGTCGCAACGCCTAAATAAGTACGCCTAAATAACAAACATATTTACTGTTCGTATATTCACCAAACCAACACAAAATAATAACAGAGATAAATTACATAATGTTACGAAAAAAGCGTTTGACTCAAAAAGTTTTCGTAGGTATGATAAAATTTGACATCGACAATTGAAATTTGTCAAATTACTATGAAAAGCTTTTCCAAATTATTAGAAACGCCTATTTGGAACGTCCACTTTACATATTACAACAAATTTAGTCTATGTATGCTTCTTTTCAGTTTGATATAGGGTGCAGGGGGGTAATTCCGAATGTCGGGTAATTCCGATAATGCGTAATTTCTACCAAACGCGGCAACATTTTTTGCACTGACAACATTCATTTGACGGCCATTTTAATCAGCTTACTTACTTATTACTTAAGTCCAAAGTCCAAATATTTCCAAAGTCCAAATATATTTATTGCATTGCTACAGGTATTGATAAGATGTCTTAGATATAATACAAAGAATCTCCGCAGCGTACCAAAGAGGTGTACAATATATAAATGTGATAAAATCATTACATTACAAAATAAGTCATTCGAAACTTATGAATCCACGCATTTGAGTATAAAATGTCATAAAATACTCTTCTCTTTTTTTTAAATCCGCATTTTCGGAATTACCCCCTGCACACTAATTCTGTTGTGCGTGAGATACTCGTCCGTTCAAAGTTCAAAGGATCAATGATAGGTATTTCACGCTTCGATGATTTTGTGGAAGGCAAAGGGTATGAGACAGTCTTTGTTAAGGTATTTGACTTTGTCTATTGATTTTATTCTAGGACAGTGATAGGACAGTCCCGTGACTTAACAAGCGGACTTGCGTAACTTTTAAGTAACCAAGTAGCTTTTCTCATATTCTGTGCAATACATTAGTTCCTTCTTTGTAACATACCAAAAGACAGTTTTGTAAGATACCACCACAAGACTCAGCCGATAGGCGTTCACTGCTAATACTTACAAAGGTTTTCTTCCAGGATTACCACAACGCTCGGTTTGCGCTGCCCACATAAAGCATGCATCCGCTCCAAATTATAGGTCCTAGGTACAAGAATTTTGTGACATTCAATCGCTAGATTCGTTGGTTGTTTTTATTGATTTGTTATTCTGTGACTTCTTCCACCGAAGTTTATTTTATTGCTGTTATTTTACGTTTGTTTTTCTTTCACCGAGGTGAAGAATTATGGGTGTGCTAAAGTAATAAACACCATTTTACTCGTTTTAGTCAAAAACTTTGAATGTTTATGGCGACAACAACTATTTGGACTCTAGCCAAAAAAACTGTTTTGAAAACAAATATTTTACGGACATAAACTATCAAACGTCAAAGCTATTATTCTTATGTCGTTTCCTATTTGTTCAAGTAACCATTTTCTTACTTGACACGGCTTTAATGTATTTTCTGCTGCGGTGACAAGTGGCGACTACGAAAACTGCTTAAAGTGGTTAAAGCACCGCCTCACCGTTTGATGGCTGGTTGCTCTTTAATTGTCGTGTAGCAGAGGTCATAGTGGAATATACACACCGAAAATACGACGAAATTATATAGTATATTGATTCCGAAAAGTTTCGATTGGTCGGGCGACATTTAGTAGAGTCTGGCATTCGTACAATTAGTAGCGATTTGTCAGGTCTGCTGTTATTAAAACAATTAAAATTATATTTTCTGTTTTTCTGTAATATAGGTAGGATTAAGGAATTCCTAAAACAGTTTTAAAATTTCATATGTCAAATTTATATACCTTGTATTTAACCTTTTAAAATTGAATAGTTAAATTAAAAATAATTCTATTTTGAAGTTAAAACTTAAAGAAAGTGACTTGTTTGGTGAGAATAATAAAGTGAGTATAAGTGTTAATAAACAAATAAATAAAAATAAATGAAGAATCGTACAAAGTGGTGAACGTAATCAATAAAAGTTACGAACATTCTGAACGATTAGTATTTGAAAGGTACTCTGCGTAACAAATTCGAGAATTTGTTAAATCTAAAATCCAAACAATTTAATGTCTCTGTTAAATTAAACACAAACAGTCCCTTCGCTCTGAACACCGCAAATGCCCTGCATACTTTACGTTCGCCTCTACAAATGTTGTCATTTATTTAATAGTCTAACATTTTAAGGTCCGAGCGTGAAAATTATTTATTTTCGTAATGCCTAGTCCAAACCTTTAACGAAATAAGCGTAAATGAGTTTACAATTAGCGTTTTCGTTAAAAAACACGTTTGTAAAGTAAAAAAACGTGGAAACTATTTTAACGTCTTTAGTGGTAATTAAACAAATTTTACTCCAAAACAGTAACTAAGTCCCATACCACAGTATATTCAATTGTACTACTTACAGTACGTATCTTCTCTGCTATTCTATGAAGGCAACTTGACCCCTCTGCGGGTAAGATCCGGTGACAGTCCGTACTATCGTCACTCAGATATCTTGCTCGCTCATAAGTGTTAGAAAGAGAAGACGAAGTAGGTAAATAACTCAAAATGATTTATATGAAGTGTCCGGGAATGTTCATATAGTGTCCGCAGATCAATTAGTATGAAAAATCCAAAAAAAATTGGTATCAGCAAATCAGTTACAATTAGTTTGAAGAGCCAGTATTTTTATTAGTGACAAAATATATTTTTATTTATTGTGAATGTGAATTGATTTTTTGAGGAAAGATTGGAAGCCATAATTATATTCCGAGTAGGTATTAAGAAAGACACTCCACTCGCATTGCCGCTTGTTATCCAACAAAAAGGCATCCTGTCTATTTTTGGTAAAAAAATAATTGTATGAATTATTTATCATACTAGATGATTTTGCGATAACAACTCATATCGTATCCACTATTAGGCCATACTCCACATACGAGATCCAAATCATGATTAGTATTTTTTTTAAGAGCAAGTTGTGCAGAAATTGTTTCGGTTTCAACTCCACCTAAACTAACGAGCAAAAGCAATCTGCAGGCTGATACAGTATTATACATATATGGTTTCCATTGTGCGTTTGCTTTGAACAGGAAGATATAGCAAACTAACTTCGAGATATATGTTTCCAAGGGGAATAACAAATATATATTTTGAAATAGTTAGCCGCTATGAGTAAACTTCTCTTGTTAAGCGAACAGGACATATCGAAAAATAAGTACTTAATACAACATTTGCAGTAGTTAATTTAAAGCCTTATTTATTTAGTAAGGTGGAAAAAGGCTGTGAGCCTACTTAATGGTATGTGATTACACCGCGCCTAATGGGGATCTATAACCCAAGAAGGGCAATAAGTTCCTTACCGAGATGGAATGCCTTTGATCCAGGAAATATACTGCCCTCATTAGAAATAAGGCAAAGTGTACGGAATAGGCTGACATTTGGCTGGCCTGAGGGTCATCCAACTCTCCTGAAAAATAGCACGCCTGTTGGCGGCAGGTATAGAGCTAAGTATAAAATACCTCGGTAATTTGCAGCCGTTTGGGCCTTGCATAATCTAGTAGTTTGGATTAGCTTACATGTATATGTAAGCTAAATGTTGACGAAAGTTATATAAAGATAGTAATAAAAGCCCCATTTTTTATGAAAGTTCCTGCTCATCAAGAAAAAAACAAAGAAATAAAAAAAAGAAACTAAACAAATATTGGAATATTTGTATAACATTTTGTCACTTACTTCGTGGAGTTATGTTATCTTGATTAGACTTAATAAATCGAATAATTTGATTAGAACAACAGTCAACACAGCGACAGATTGCAACGAAACGTCAGCGCGCTTCCAAATTTGATTAATTATGAACGCCTGAGCGGATGCCTAGTAAGAGATTAGGTCAAGTTATTTCCTCGTTTATTTTCGAAGCTACGCTACGGGGTACTTGATGGATTGCCATTCGTAAAAGATGTTTGTTTTATTAATTTTTTCATTGGTTTAGCAGTAACGAGAGTGTATATTCAGTTGTCACGATCTTTTATTGCCGTCAACCCTTTACAAATTGTATCCTATCCACGAAATGAAGTGTTGTTGAATGAAAATAATTTAAAAGTAAACCAGGCAACAGTGAAACGGATTTGCGCACTATACCTTGTGTGCAACCAACACGTTCTGCGGAGCGGCTTATGCACTGCTCATCTATTTTATCATTTATCTTAGTAGAGGCTAACATTGATACGTTTTCCGTGTAAATTTTATTAGCCTACGTATTACGGTTAAAAATATACTGCTCAACGTCACACTGCCAGACAAACGTGTGGTGAGGTCTCGTCGACGTTTTTTTTTTGTATAAAACCCTAAAATGGAACAGCTATCAGAAATTCGCCTTTAAAAAAAATTAAGCTTTTTTCAACTAACACTTGTGTATTCGGAAGGTATTTAATGATAATGAGTTCTTCCGTTTTCTGTGGCACACATAACATCATTAGCAGACACTCGCATGGTCTCTGTCGATTGTCATGTAAACACAATGGGAGACAACAGCTGTAGTAACACCATGTCACAGGGAAATGGCGAACAGGCCGTTTATTTATTCAATAATAACGATCCGGACTTGGCCTCGTGTGTGGATGGCCTGGAGTATGGTATGGAAAGAGACCCATCCCAGTTGGGATGGTATGGGTTGTTAACAACAAGTGACTATGATTAATCTGTCTTGCTAACTGAATAAATTTATATAAAAAGTGCATAAAAAAATTAAGCAACACTAAAGTTCGTGGAGGCTTCTCATGATTCTAAACAGCCCTTGTTTTATGACTTTGTTGAAATCGAAAAAAAAATTGGGAATTCAGTTGAGCCTATAAAAAACTTGGAATCGTAAAGAATTGCGAACTAAGTGAAACATTTTTCCAAACTATATTTTTATTTATTATATGATATAATAAAAATATTAATAACAAAAAATATATATTTAACTATAAAGTTAACTAAGACATTATAAAGATTAAAAAAATCCCAAAATAGCTTAGGGTTTTTTTCCATTAGGCTAACCTAGCCGAGGTAGGTATCGAGGGGTATCACATTTAGAAAGGTGTACTATTCTGGATTAACAACAATAACCAACATAGAGTTGTGTGGTTATAGAACCCACGGTTCATAAGTCCAACTCAAACAAATATTGGTTTATGGACAATATACAATTTTATTAGATTCAATATTAAGTTCTCAATATCCTGCACTAACAACCGTGACTATATCTACGCCATTCTACGCACTGCGTTACAGTTTCAATTCAATTTCGTAGCGTTCAGCCTGCTGGTCAGCCAGTGTTGCCAGATGTGGCGAATGTCAATTTCTCGATATCATAGAAATAAATAATAACTTGAACGTAAGACAAAATAATGAATAAAGCAAAAGATATGTTCAAAATAAAAATGAGAAACTTGTTTTCTAATTGCTTTTTGAGAGCCGTGTATGTAGAATCTCCCAGCTAGCTCCCAGCTGTCACATCATAAATCATATTCTTATCCAAAGAACTACCCACATAATCATCACCATCATCAACAGCATCAAGCAGCTGGAAGAAGTCCACTGCTGAGCATAGAGGTATAGAAGATAAGTCTTATTTCAAAGACGATGTCACTCACTTTCTGTAAGATATTAGAATGAAACTTTGTTGATAAGAAAGTATAGTTTGAATGAGTTATTGTTGGCTTGCTATTACACAATGCTACTTCTTAAAATAAACATGATAAAGTATTTTTTGTATATAAAATGAAGTCGAATGTCTACTAGTTACGTGATATGGATTGATGTGTTCCGCTATGGAGATAAGATAACCATTTCCTCATTGCGTAGGGGAATTTGGGTAAGCCCGCTTCTGCCTTTCGGCATCATCATCACTTACCATCAGATGATGATCTCATCCTACCAATACCATCCATCCAAGGACTTAACAATTTGTGGATAAAAAATATAGGTATATCTGGCAACACAGAGCTCGGCATAGACAGCTAGGGGACACTCCATCAACACGTCACGCCCGTCACGGCATATTCCCGCGATATATTGGTCACAACCCTATGATCCAGTAAACATGATACGTCCATACGTAGGCACCTACATTATGAAAGCGTGAAATGAAATTAACCCCGCTGAGTTGAGTTTGATGTCACAAAAGGTATTAAAATATATGCTCTGCTGAACACGAACGCACTTTTTAAAGAGAAGTGTATACCTAGCGTGCTGCATACAAAAGGAGATTTTTATTGGTCGCCTGCGGTATTTCCGGACCAATACGACATTCAAACCTTCAAGAAAAGAGCGTACTCCCATATTAAAGGCCGGCAACGCATTTGTGACTCCTCTGGTGTTGCGGGTGCCTATGGGCGGCGGTAATCACTTACCATCAGGTGATTCGTATGCTCGTTTGCCACCTCTGCCATAAAAAAAAGTTTTATTTAGAATGTGTTTTAAAATACGATATCATAAACTCCATTCCAATAAAAATCAAACTTCGTTAGTAGGAGCAGGATCCAGTGCGCTACGAATGCACGCCTCTTAAGATGGATGGAAGATTTTCTCGTATAACTCGTATTTCCAAATCAAAAGTTCACTGTTGAAATTCCAATTTCAATTTATGATTCTGGGAGTTATGTACAAAGTCTGAGTGTTACAGACGCCCCGCAAGATATCCTACAGCAATCCTACTTAAAAAGTAAAACATAACGCAATATATTTATTTATTAAAGGCCTGAGATTACAAATAAGAACCTAATCTCTATCTACTTAAACATAATACTTATTTGAACAAAAAAAAAAGCTGTTATACCACTTCTCCTTTCATTTCGGTTTAAGGTTACAGTTTAATAAGAATACCTTAGCAACAGAACAGGTAATAGGTGGTCGGATCAGGTTTTTCGTGCTCCAACTTATGAAATGTAATCCGTATTTTAGTCACGTTCATTTTCCTTTTGGCTTGGGTTTTAGGCGAAAATGAATAAGCATTCTTAGATACAGAAATATTTTTTACATCTTTCAGGAGAAAAAACAGCTTTATGTTTTTAATTTAAGGGTATTTGGCAATCCTTAATTTCAGTAATGGTTGTTAATCATCTGTTCAAAACAAAATTTTGTTCTGAAACGTTTTAAATAGAAAAGGGTGTTTTTTTTTAATGGAAAACAGAGAGAAATAAAAAAAACTTTTCGTAAAATTTTAAGTATAATCGTTCGTTATATTATTATCTTTAATTATTTTTGCAGTATTACTTTTGTTACTAGCATTTTTTCGTCGTATGGCTTTTACAATGTTTCAACATTTTTTAAGTTTGATTTTATAGCGAGCACTTTAAAATTCCAAAAATACGAATAATTTTGTATCAGTTATGAAAAAAAGTATGGAGTGGATATCCGTATTTCTAAAAGGTTCATTGAATCAAAAATCATGTCGTAAACCGAGGGTAGGGTTTCCAAAACCCTTTGTTTTATCACTATTGACGTGGGTTGCGAGAAGCCAACAAATTATTTGGAATGCGTATAGTACTTGTCTTCTCTAGATATTTTATTGGTCAAATAAAACTGTCCATATATCTTTGTGTCTCGAACAAAATAAAGTTAACTATTGAGCTTGATATATTTAGAATGTTTTGAAATGATGGCTTGTTAATTTTTTCTGACATGCTTCTACCTTTTTTTTAAATAAAGGTTGACAAAAAGGCTGACGGTCAACCTGATGTAAAATGGTTACCACCAATGTTATGTCGCTCCTTCCAAACATTTTCAATCCTTTCTTGAAAAGTCTGATATTATAGCCCTCAGGTATAAAACCTCAGATGTAGGCTCATTTCACAATTTGATTTATTTTTAGTATTTTTTCTATATTTATTTTGGCCCTCTTTGTATACATTCCGCTGCCGAGTCGAACATTAAACATTTTTTTTTCATAATTTTCATTCTTTGATTTAATAGATTTGACATAACATGAAAATACATTAAGAAATCGTAAGAAAATGATCAAGAAAGGATACACAGTAATGTTGTGATATTAATAAACAAGTAAATTGAAAAGTGAAAGTGATAAGTGAAGTAAGTTGAGTTATGGTGAGGTGAAGAGTTGAGTGTGGGCGATGGTGCACTCCTGGCTGTGGTCATGGCATCTCAAGGTTCTGCTCCTAGTGTACACCATACATCAAGGTGAGTTTCTATGATTTTATATTGTAATTTGAGACCATCCATTTTGTTCATAGCGCGCACCAATAGGCTTGAAAATAAATTTGCTACGCTGTGCTTCCTAAATATTATAGCAATATTTTAGGATATTCAATGAATGACGATTCAGAATTATGGGGTTGCTATATTTAATTGTAGTTCCATTGAAATTGCGTTTCAAGATAATTTTGACTGACTGCGTCTAAATACAATGTGTGCAAGCTGAGGTGATTTCTATCAACAATAGCTATCGCACAATAGAATAACTATAACTATATTATATGGGTTTTAATAAAATTACCGGCGATTTAAATCGTTGTTTTTACAAAGCCGCGGAATCTACAGCGAAAGTGAAAAATAGATTTGTGAAACCAAGTTATCTTATACTTGCTATTGAAGAAGACACAATGCAGCACTTTCAAATACCTGAAAAACTTCATTGTGGCTTCTACTAAAGAAACTATCTCCTCCCTGGAGATAGTTATTCAGTTTTATGAGTTGAAACCACAGTTACACTGTATGCTTTGGGGAAATGTCATGTTCGTGAGTGAAAGCAATGGTTTAGAAAACTATGCTTGTTTTTAAATATTTCAAAATGACCTCATATTGTTCATTTTCATGAGTAGGGTAACTAATATTAACTTATAAAAGCGCCAGTACACTGTTAAGCACGTGTAGTTAAAATAATGATAGAAGAATATTAATAGCCATCCGTAATTACGATAATATTCTTCGAAATATAAAGTTCCCGAAACGATGTCGCAGTTCAAAGCAAAGCCGATCAATACATAAAAAGTTTCGAAACTGTATCACCACAATTATTTTAATGACATAATGTGCCTATAACGACTGTTAATATTTTCAACAACATTGTTTTTAGTTCAAAACACAGGATTAATTTATAAAGACCACCGTCAATTAATAGCTTTGTTCTAAAATTATCGAATATTATCTGTTTTAGAATAATTCATTAAGTAGGGGAAAGGCGTGAAGCCGGTGATGTTGATATGAAATAAAGTTTAATGTAATTTTAACGTTTCTACAATAAAATAGTTTAAGGGATACAATACATCCTTTATACAATATTGTATTATAAAAATAACTAACTTCTATACCTATATGATACTACAATAAACCAAACAAGATAATTGTTTGAGAGGGTGTAAAGAAAATACAAAATAAAAAGATTGTATGAAAAAATATTGTAATTTTTAAAGGACGTCTACGCGGGCGTAGTCACGGGTTCTCCACTATATGACATTTTACAACCAGTAGTATTTACCGACATCTGTTGCCGACAATTCACTACATTGCCTTACGGTACGTTAAAAACCCATAATCCCCACTGCTGGGCACGGGTTTCTCTGACCTCGAGAAGGTTAGGCCATACTCTATGCATACACGGCGGCTTACTCCGGATTAGTAATAGTTGTGGCCTGTTCTAATGTCAGATGTTTTTAAACAGCCTATCATGGCTTAATGATTGCCATTTAAAGTCAAAGTCAAAGTCAAAGTCAAATCATTTATTTGCAAGAACACAGTGATCGCAACTGCACCAACAATGGACAAATGCAGCTTTATGAAGCAAATATTTTCTAGATAAATCCATAAAATACCAGCCCCCTCACACTGCCTCTCCAGATTGCCTAAGAGGATTTTTTTTTCTTGACCGCATGAACGAAACGATCTTTTATATTATATTAAGAAACATTCCAATATTATAAGCAATAACAAAATTATAAATAATACCAACCGCGACTATAGTTTAAAGCTGCTGTTCCACCGGCGAGGCGAGGAGTGAAGAGAATTTTAAATTGTATCGGAAAAAAATATCTAGGGAAGGCTTAATAACAGTTAATCCACTGAACTGCTTTTTTATCAAACATATCTTCGAACTATGCAATGAAAATCAAATCTCGTTCACTCTTTTGAGAGCTATGATTACATAAGAAAGACACACAGAGATAAAAGTTAATTTAAAATTACAAATTTTTATTAACGGATAAAATTGTCACTATTAACCCGACTAAACCCTGGATATGTTCACAGCCGCCATTAAAAAACACTTTGTATAAACATACATAGGCTTTAAACTTAGAACACCGCTCTCTTGCTTTGGGGGTTAAAAACACAGTGCAAGGTGAATTGTGTAACTAGCCAGCCATTCTACTTTGGCCAACATTCTGTTCGAAGCCTTCCGGCCTACAATACATAGCATTGTGTCAACTGCAGAACCCTCTGGGCCACTAAACAAACAAGGACCCATAGAGTACATCACTATGGATGTGCCGAGGAGTTTACCAAAACTGTTTCTAATGCTAATTCGAAGCTGATTGTTCATGATTTCTTTACTGCTAATGAACGCAATATAATAACAAGCGTGACTAGGTATGTGATGTGAATAACCTTTATTAGTCGGGTATAAGGCTATTTGTATAAACCAACATTTTTTTTTAATGGTTTAGGTGAGTTTTTTAAACGATTTTTATTTAAGAGAGTAATTTTTAAAACGATTTTGAAAAATGTGGCCTAATACAAATAATTGTAGCCTTTCACCTGTTGATACCTTTTCGTTCTTCAAGACATAGCTCATCTTGACCTACATTTGTTCTACTCTATCACTTCATGGATTCTACATACAAAATTAGCTGAACAACTTACTAGTATTCTTTTTTCGATTTTAGAAAAGTCTTAGAACAATAGTTGTTGTGAAAAAGAAACATAGCAAAGTAAAGTTAAATATAACGCTCGTATGACAAATACAGGGTGTTAAAAAGTGCGTTTGATAAGGGGTTACTTAGAATCAAATGTAGAATACAGGAAAAATATTGAAAAAATCCGATCTACAACTTTTTTTCAGTTTTCCATACAAATTGCTAATTCACTATTCAGATTTATTATGGGAATCTAAAAAAAATAAGTGCGGATTCTTTCAGTATTTTTCCTGTATTCTATACTTGATTCTGAGTAACTCCTTAAAATTTCAAACGCACTGTTTTTAATACCCTGTATTTATTAAGCTGGGTAAGAATCGAACCCACCACGCCCGTCGTTTTAGAAATCGCCACCGAATCACTCAAAAAACATATTATGAAAGATGAATGTTCAGTTTATTCAGTGCGTATTCTAATCTTTAGGTAGAAGTAGGTAAAATACAAACTCCTTGGTCTGCTCTAACACTGGCCGCTCTGCTCCAATCAAGCGCTCTCACCGGAAAAAATATATTGAACAACCATTGACAGAACCCTGCGAGTGAACAGCAATTAGTGAGCAGCCTCGCTTTATTGAGCGTGTAGGGTTCAACGCTAGGCCAAGGGTAAACACTTTTTTTTGTATCAATAAATTGTGATTACTTAGGGTATTCCGTTTGTAGACATTGATTGCAAAAGGAAACATTTCGAAAATGATGTTTGGTGATCCACACAGGTAATTCGTTTCGTAAATAAACTGGTAAATTCTGCAAGTGTTTTTAAAAATCCAATTGATTGCTCTAGGGTTAGGTGCCTGAATATTTTCGATCTTCTTTTACTTAGTGAATCAAATTTTTTATCCTACAGATCGATAATGAAATTACAGATCATTACTGAAAAGACATTATGGTAATTTAAGTCTAACTATTTACTTCGCCCAAAAAAATATCACTACTTTTTAACTCCTATGAACTAAAAAAAATAATAAGTCAATTGAATAGTCAGTTATTATAAAACATTGGTTAAAAAAAGGAAAAACTTTGTTTAGTTTTAACCTAACCAATTATTAAGACCAATTAAGGTCATAGCCTAGATACTGACTCTATTTTAGTCTATTTATACAAAAATAGACTAAAGCAGAGCGTCTCTCATACAATTTTTTTACTTTATTACTTGTTATATGCTACATAAAACGAGAGGGTTTTGGGATGGACACCTACCTATTGTAATAAAAATACGAGTATATTTTCAAAAAGTATTGTTTAGTATAATTCTGAAGCTACGGGAGTAGGTTTCGCAACATTACGCTACAAATAACAGTAATATCTGGAAAAAACGAGGTTTCGAGCACATTTTTGTTATTTCTAACAAATAACAGGTCTAAAATTGTATTGATGCTCCTAAGCGTCGCGTTGGTACTTGTAGCAAGCGAGCCTCGTTTTGCGTGACACAGGCATAGGTACAGAATTTTAAGTTTCTACCATTATTATACGATTGTAAAGTATATGGCTAACATAAATAAATGATGGCTGCATCATCTGTATATTACGAGCTATTTTTGTTTCAATAAAATATTTTTTTTTGTTTTCCATCCCATTTTAATTTTTAACTACAACTAATCACAAAATGAGTCCATTCCTGACGTCATATCTCTTTACATTTCAAGCACTTTTGGAACAAAATATCGTTTTTTACCGATGATAATGATACCATCTAAAAGTAGCGTACGAGTAAAGGACTAGTAGCCATCTACAGATACTCTATTGCACGTTTTTTTTTGCGCACGTTAATTTCCATAAAGGCTGTACCGAATGTACAGTACCTATGGAGCAACATCTTAGATAAACCAATCCCAAGTCGTATCGCGAGCACCAGCTAGTTATTATAAAAGTAACACATGAAAAAATGACAAAAAATGTCTGTAGAGATTTTGTGTCAATTTCATGAAATCTGTTTTTAAATGAGCCATAAAAAGTAGGACAATCTTGTCTTTATTATGATCTTTATGGCTTATTTGGGTTAATATGGCCTGTTTCGTGAAAATACAACATTGTCGCTGTCACGGATGAACACGCGAATTTAAATGACATCTATTCATGTTTATAAGTTTTAATACGGTGACGCGGAAACGAAGTTCTGCCCGCCGGCTAGGTGGAGCGAGGATTTGCGCAAGGTTGCTGTCAACATTCAGTTATTGCTAACGTTGCCCGGTCGAAGATAGGCATAAGCGGCGTGTCTTTAGAGACTTCTGTATCTAGCAGTGCACTATACGGGCTGATAATGATGTTCAAAGCTGAATAAAAAGTTTTGTATTGACATTTTAATACAGTAGTACACAAAAAATAAGGCGCGTCGGTTATCTTCGTTCGCGCAGACAAGAACAAACTATCGACGGAAACACCCGAAACAATCAACGCACGGTGACAGCTTTCTGACAGCTGACAATTTCATTGAATCAGGCGCGAAATCAATCAACCAATAGCGGCAGAGATTTTCGGAACGTGTAATGACGGGAGACAATAAAGCTACTTGAGTGGTCCATCAGTTTCCCGCGTAATTAAAATATTGTCTACTGCGCAGGTACATCGGCGAGCCTTATTAAATGTGTATTACTGTACCTTTCTACCCTCTCTGTGGTTAATTACGAGGTCACATTGTAACAGTAACACTCTGGAGCGGGTCCCACTTTTTCGTTAGTGGTAGGTAATTTTTTGAGCCCAATGGCTAGCTACAACCTTCTTATTGAAGTATTGCCGCCAAACATTATTGTTAACAACAACACAGGTAGCTAAGTAATTAGAAAAATCAATGAAAAAAGTTAATATAACTTGTGTGACTGACGGTATAAAAAGTAAAAAAAAAATGATCTGCAATGAATTTTGTTCTCGCTTAAAGTTACTTTGTTGATAACGATATAATGGAAGATTTGTACAGTTACTTTAAAAAATTTAGTACTTTTTAGGGTTCCGTAGCCAAATGGCAAAAAACGGAACCCTTATAGATTCGTCATGTCTGTCTGTCTGTCTGTCCGTCCATATGTCACAGTCACTTTTTTCCGAAACTATAAGAACTATACTGTTGAAACTTGGTAAATAAATGTATTCTGTGAACCGCATTAAAATTTTCACACAAAAATAGAAAAAAAAAACAATAAATTTTGGGGGTTCCCCATACTTAGAACTGAAACTCAAAAATTTTTTTTTATCAAACTCATACGTGTGGGGTATCTATGGACAGGTCTTCAAAAATGATATTGAGGTTTCTAATATCATTTTTTTCTAAACTGAATACACTGAAAAAAATAATTGTTAATATACATCAAAAAAATGTTTAATATTATCAAGTCACTTGTTTATATACGAGCGCACAAAGCTTTGTGATTCCGGGAATCAAGCCTTCTTGATTGAGAAACGAAACAAGCATACTTATTACATAAGTAATTGTCGGCTTAATCAATTCTAATCATTATTTTATAATATTTTATTGAATGAACTAAGTGTAATGTGTAGTAATAATAAAGCAACTTGATGGATCTAAATAAGTTGATGATAGAACTGACCATGCCTCGACATGAATAAAGTAAACTTATTAAATTCAGCACTTTCAATTTGATAAACGTTCAATCATTTCAGCTTTATTGTGGCAAGAAACCGTCAATTATTATTTTTGATATTTCTTTGAATGATTCAGTCATATTTTTTTCAATCAAGCGAGATTGTAACTTATTTAGCCATGATTTTTTTCAGTGTAGTTTGCTTGAGAGACACTTGTGGTAAAATGTGTGTCCCCCCCCCCCGTAACTTCTAAAATAAGAGAATGATTAAACTGAAAAAAATATATGATATATATTACCATGCAAACTTCCACCGAAAATTGGTTTGAACGAGATCTAGTAAGTAGTTTTTTTTTTAATACGTCATAAATCGTAAACCGCAATTTACCTACAACGAACTTCAAGAATTTTTATATTATGTTACTTGCTGCTACGGAACCCTTCTTGGTCGAGACCGACTCGCACTTGGCCGCTTTTTTTGAAATATGTAGATATTAGTGTTGAGCCGACTTTTGATTTTGATGACTAGTCGGTTTGCCTTGCCGAGCTTTTCTTTTTATTACAACATAAGTTCGCTTCGTTTGTCTGTGATAATATTCGTATTTGATGTGGTAATCAATTTGTTTTTTTTTTAATATGTCCAAATCAATTTGTAATATTGTAGTTCGGCAGTTGTAAAAAAAAAAAACTAGTCACATAACATTTTTTTAACAAAGACTTATGTTTTTTTATTTAATATGTTTGTCATTTCTCAAAGAAAACCAGCTGACTTTAAGGCTTTCCCGATTAGTCAGTACACCTCTATTTATAAATATAGGATAAGGTAGCAACCCTGAATGTACGAGCGCAAGCGTGTAGCTGTATTGAATGGTCGCAGATGAAAAAGATTCATAGCATAAAGGCTCCATCTTATAGGGTGGCTCGTGTATTATTTATGATCCTCTATGGAAGCAATTTTCATTCTAGAAACGTTCTAAATAACTATGGCCGCCCGCGACTTTTTTATGCTGTGGAATATAGATTGTAGAATAAGTGTTCCTTGCTAACATTTTTAAGAAATTTAATTAAAATGTAAGATGGTCTTTCCATTGGCCAATTGTAGTGTAGCATTTTTTCTAAAATAGAGGTTACACACTTTTGTTTAAATAAGGCAGTCATTACACTTATACACAATATATATGACATTTATACATAACATGTACAAAAAGTACTTTTGGTAATGTTAGTACTTTTGATGGGCTTACTCAAATGAAACCAGTTTTGGTTTGCAGATTTGAAGAATAATTATAAATAAATTACCTTGTATTGAAATCGATTACTTGAGTGGTCAATTTTGTATATTTGATTGTATAAATGATTGTCAGTTTCATAAAAAAGATTATTAGATATACTTCATTCCAATAATAATAAGAAAAAGGTAAACAAACTTACTATGGAACTGACACATGTCAACGTCAGTTGCGTACTAATTTTGTTTACCTTTTGATTTTTTTTTGATTGGAATGAACTATAGCACCCTCTTTGTACGCCTCCTGTATTTTAAAGTCAGGATAAATGGTGTACAAGATTTTGTCATTAGAGGTACCATTATGAGAGATTCAGTATTCACCGCCTTGGATCAAAGGGAGCGAATTAATTTAAAATTGTAAACGTAAATTTGATTAGGTAATACTTTAATTGAAAACGCAAAGTACCTTTATCGAACTTGGATCAGTTCCATTCGACTAAGGGTGAACACAGATTGTGATTGCCCATAATCACATTGCTATTTAATTTTTTTTAATGTTTTTTAAATATTAGTTAGTTGTATGTTGTAGTTAGTTGTATGTTAATGTATTTTATGACACATAGGCAACGTTTTGTGGGATATCGTTAGTTTTTTTGTAACAAACATTATTCCGATGTAAAATTTATTATAGTTATTTAACCTTCGCAACAATTTAAATGAGTTTTACAGTTTCAGTGAGGTTACATTGGCTTGCATTTTATAGTTGTGCATGTTATAAAATCACCGTAAAATTTAGTTTAATTTTAATTTTATTTATTTCCGAAAAATCCAGTGAGATTAATTTTGTATCACTCCTCGTCAAGTAACTCTTTGATTCAGATAAAAGAGGGGTACTCTATAAATATTATATTTTGTAGTCAACCTAAACAGTACCGCTTCAAGGCAGTCGGTAGTACGTTTTAATTAATAGCCTGCAGTTAAGCTCAAATTCCTTTGGTAATTTAATTGTATTTACGCACACCAAGCTTTTGGCACCATTTTGCGCACCTGCCTTTCCGTATAATAATTGCCTACTGTCTTGTTGGTTTTTATAGTGATTTATTAGAATAAAACATTATCTTTCGGAAAATGAGTATTCAGAACTATATACTTACTTACGCAAAAGTGTTTCAAAGTTTTCATTTTTGTCTTACCCTAAACAAAAGTCTTACTTATCATTGTAGCTACATTAATTACTTGGTCACTTGACCATACTTATACAAACTCAAATTGTTTTTATTTTATTTAAGTAGATACTTTACACATTCTTTGATATCGTATTTTTTGGTACTTACCTAGTACATATTCCCAAACCACGCCATAGTGGCGTTATTTCCTTATCCACCCGAAGTTATTTTCCTTATCCACCCCCATTGGGTAGATATATAGATAGAATGAATAGACCATTCATTCATGAACCGCTTCTAGCACCACCAAATATTTTAAGGATTGACATCCCTCTAGTCCATCCCTTTGGTATTCTGTAAAAAACCATCGCCAATATTTATGGTTCTAAAATATTTACATTTATGTATAGCTAATACATAAATTTGGGTTGTTTACTTACACATAAAATACATTGTTTAAAAATACTACCCCCAATAAAAAAAAAATAACTTGAAAACCACTCAACCGATTTTCAAGTAACTATGAAATACCGAAATAAATCTCGCTTTCAAGTAAAAAAGCACATTCATATTGATCAACTCGTTTGAGGCTTACGATGCCACAGATAGATATGCATATGTTAACAACCCATATCGTCCCCACTGCAAGGGCACGGGTCACTTCCCATACCTCGGGAAGGTAAGGCCGTACTCCACACACGGGGGCTAAGTCCGGATTGGTGAAGGTTGTGTAGCTAGTGGCCAACCCCAAGTCAGAAGTTGTCAAGCCGCCTATAAGGCCTCCAACATGGCTTAACGACTGCCATCTATAGTGATAGCAGCCGGCACCAACGGCTTTACTCGCCTTGGGAAGCACGGAAACGGTCAAGATAAATGCCACTAACAGTCTGTAGTAACAGGTTGTGACCGTGTCCGTAGTCAGATATCCTGCGTGATCGACGCACTGAGGCACGACCGCTTCGCGACCCTATGTTGATTACTCGTAAAATTCATACACAATAAACTGACAAAAAATACATCAAGTTTCGACTATTAGCTTCAAACAGATAAGCACGAAGGGATAATAACTTTATCAGGCCTTTTTGCCCCTAGAGCAACAAGAAAAACAAGATTAGCTTATCTTTAGTGAAGGGCCGAAGTTTCTTATTTCTTCCTTGGACTTAGGAGACTCGTGACTGTGATAAACTATAGCCAGTTACTTAACTATGATACGGGCTGTTACATAAGTTTTGTCGTATTATCCTCCTATCTTTTTCGCGTTTCAGTGACTATTATTTGACCAAGACTTAAAGGTTTTACCTTTATATGAAGCGTAATAAACTGGGCAACTGTGACGGGTCTACTGAACCTAAAGGTACCGTAACATTAACACGTGCTGTTGTTGAGCTCGCGCATCGCACACCATTTTTAATTTTTTTCATGACAGCGATTATAGCAAAACATATTCTGTGAAAATTTCACCTAACTACTTATTACAGTTAAAAAGATACAGCCCTGTGATATTGTACAATATAGACAGAGATGGACTAATAGTAGTTTAGTAGTAGACGTCCATTGGTATGCGGTCTCTTTGTGTATAGTAACCAAAAAGGTTCTTTTACATGCTCGTGCTATAGTCTACAAAGCACGAATATCAACTGTAGCTAGCCACCATAGATGCACCTTTTACCGATGTTATTTAATTTAATCCATTATCAAATCAAAGTCAGCTGATTTGCTAAACTAGTTTTTTTTCTAGAAAGTCAAGTTTCGTTCAAGTTTTGACTACGGCTTTTACTGGAATATCTATAAAACTAGAATGTTAATTAACATCATAAGTGAAAATAAAATTAAAATACAGGGACGTTCCCTATTTTATTTGTGCAAAACTTCGTAAGTGCCCCACGTCCATGACATAACTTATTGTTTCTTTTGCAATCCAGAAAAAATACAGCGTATGTAATATTCTTTACGTGAAAGGAAAATAGGAAAGTGAATGTAACAATGGGAATCTCGACAAAGTTATGTACGACGCGAGCTCGTATGTACACAATAGAGCCATTAGCATTAGTGAGCTTGAAATAGGGGAAAAACTACATACGGCCGACTATCCCCCGTTGTAAATCTCAAACAAAGTTAGCTGATTACTTCTCTGAAGAAACGAAAACGAATGAGAAACTTAGGAGGATCCTTAACGATAGATTGACAATGCATACAGTTTTACAGTCAATAATAAAGCAGATATGTTCTTTGAAACAGAAAAATCTTAAGAAATTTGCCTTTCTTTTAAACTTACAGAAAAAATCTTTGGAACGAATATGATGATTATAATGAAACGTACACGAATAAAAAATAAAAAAGCATATTAAAATGAACTGAATACTGTAAAAAGTGCATTAATAAACTTTTTAACTGACATCTTCAGTTAAATAGTAATCAATCACTAGGTTCATGTTACGCTAATGAGGTTTGTCCGAGACATGCAAAGTAGGAAAAGATAATCAATACTTTGGAAACTTTTTCACAACAAAAAACCTAAAGCTTTGCTTTTAACTTATGAATAACTGGGTTATAAATTATACAGATACATTGTGAATTTTCATGGAAATTCTAACATACGGGTATTCGGCGATAGCTGCAGGCGAGGTTACTCTTTAGCTTAGACAGTAACAGTTTCAAACAATTCCAATGTCTATCTGCTTTGAGATTTGCTTAGCACTGCGCCAGCCTAAACTCCCAACCACACAGCACTAACAAACCAATAGACAGTTACCACTGAAATTCAGCTTTGTATACGATAGTATTGGAGATAGTTAACAATGTTAACAACCCATATCGTCCCCAATGCAGGGACACGAGTCTCTTACCATACCACGGGAAGGTTAGGCCATACTCCACATACGGGGGCCAAGTTCGGATTGGTGGAGGTTGTGCGGCTAGTGGCCAACCCCAGTGTCAGAAGTTTTCAAAGCCGCCTATAAGGCCTCTGACATGGCTTAACGATTGCCATCTAGCGATAGCAGCCGGCACCAACGGCTTAGTGTGCCTTGCGAAGCACGGAAACGGTCGAGATAATTAACAATATGGATAAGTTAACAATATGGATTGAGAATCCTACGTGTTACTTCAACTCCACAACCTAAACGACGCCAAAACTACTCTATGCCTTTGATCACTTAAACCGGGGCTTCTAAGGTCAACAGGAACCTAAAGGTCAGCACAGTTTTTTTGTTGGCCAAACAAAGTCTGAAGGGTTAAGCGTGGGAAGACATAGCGTAGGCAGGCCTCCCACTGGTGGACCGATGACTTGATAAAAGGTCGCGGCGCAGGGCCGATCGATATGGAAATCCTTAGGGGATGCCTTTGTCAATCTTATCATCGTCTTTGGGCTGATATAATATATTATATTATGTCCCAAGAGGTACGAAGACGTTTATCGTACTTGTATTCATTCATCACCTACTTACAAAACGAGGTAGTCTGCAAATTATCTATTTAATTTTTTGGTTGAATAATAATCTGATTTCGAAATAATTTTTTCGTCTGAAAGCAGTAATCCAGTTGTTGGTGAGGTCTGATCACAGAGACTTGAATCATGGAATATACAATAAGTGTTACGTTATCCTTGACAGCAAATTACTATGGAATAGACACATAGACCACAAGCTGGAAAAAGCTTGCATAATATTTTGGCAATGCAAAAGACTTCTAGGCAGATCCTGGGGCATTTCGCCAAAAATTATCAGGTGGCTATATACAGCTGTCATTAGACCAATTATCTCCTACGGTGCCATAGCTTGGTGGTCACGAACCGAACTCAGCACTGTAATCAACAGTCTGCAACGATTTCAGCGACAAGCCTGCTCTGCTATCACAAGTTGCATGCGTACAACCCCCACAGCAGCCCTAGAGATGATTTTAGGCTTACCGCCACTTGATCTATTTGTGCAACAAGAGGCTACAATGGCAGCCATTCGTCTCAAACTACTTGGCCTGTGGAACAACCAAGAGGGTCCTCACCAGACTCTGCTACGTAAAGCGGTTGAGTTTCAGCCACTTATAGTAGTGCCCTGTGTGATAGGATCCCTACGAAACATGTGTTCGATAAGCACTATCGAATACAACTTTACGAGAAAGACACGGACCAATCGGGTATTGAAGAGGTCCGTATATATACCGACGGTTCCAAAATGGAGTCTGGTACAGGTGCAGGCGTCTTTTCGCTAGACCTTAACATCCACATATCACTGGCACTGGGTGAGCAGTTGAGCACAGCTCCATATTTCAATGCGAATGTGTTGCCATCACCTATGCTGCAACCGCGGTCATGAAGAGAGGTATCACGGACTTTAGTATCAGGATACTCTCAGACAGCATGGCCGTACTTCTTGCTCTGGAGAATAACACCATAAACTCCAGTTTAATCAATGAATGCCACTTAGCACTGGAGCGAATAGCCTCTGTAAACAGGGTCACCCTGCAATGGATCAAAGGACACAGCAATTCATTAGGAAACGATGCAGCTGATGAGCTGGCTAAAAGGGGTTCTGAAACTACAGTAGCTGGCCCCGTGCCACTCCTGCTGATCCCTTTTAGACAAATGCGCTCATGGTTAAGGCTGCAAACCGATCACTAACATAACGCCATATGGACCGATCTCACTAGCTGCATGCAGTCAAAGATGGTGTTGACACAGGTCATGCGAAAATTGACTCGAAAACTGCTCAACCTAGACGGCCGCGATCTCCGAATAGCTGTAGGTACTATTACTGGGCACTTACCCCTTAATAAACAGCTATTTATAATGAACGTTACAGACAGCCCGCTGTACAGAGGCTGTCTCGAAACAGAGGAAACAGTCAGCCACGTGATCCTTGAATGCACTGGTCTGGCCGAACAACAGACAAAAATCCTTCAAGATGTAAGGTCGCTCCGAGAAGCCTGTGAATGTCCCAGGAGACTTCTGTGCTTCTGGAAGGAGCTGGGTTGGCTGGAGTAGCCAACTATGCCTACACGTATAAATGACCAAATTGAGTCTAAATACGGAAATAGAAGTCCAGTAGAATACAAATACAAAGTGTTACGTTACGCCATCGTTACGTTAACAACCCATATCGTCCTCACTGCAGGCACAGGTCTCTTCCAATATCTCGGGAAGGTTACGCCATACACTACACACGGGGGCAAAGTCCGGATTGGTATAATACTGTAATTTGGTAAATTCTGAAACTAACTAAATTCTACTAATCTTTCTCGTATCATATCTGTTTCATTATGCCTTTATTTTATTTTTTTATTACGTCATATTTATTGGCATAATTATTATATCGAGTGAAATGTCTCTGCCATACAAAAGATATCAACGAGAAATAGCATATTAAACTAAATCAAGTAGGTAGTTGTAAAGAAAGTTGTACATAAATACATCTCTTAGCAGCCAAATACATGACTTTTTTGAAGTTGCTTAAAATACACAAGCAGCAGAAATCTGAAACCTTCAATATAGGTAGGTATGCTGCTCTGCGCGATTAAAGAAAAGCAGACCGAAGATCGAATTTTGTATCGATATTGCGAATAGAGATTTCTTAGAGAGATTACAAAATTCTTTTATACAATAAGCGAAACCTCTTTTGTAATAAAATGCAAAATATGAGTATGAAAAACGTTTTATTTTGAATAAAATGCAATGAAACGTTCCTATCTATCGCATGGCGTAGAAATGCACATTTTACCTTGACTGTACTTATGAACATTAAAATCTCGGTAACAGTTGTAACAACCGAGCAACACGTGTTACATGTAACTAGATACAACAGAGGCTAAATGTACTTTAGCATTCCGAGGGGATTCGCCAGACTTAGCTCCTTGATCGTTGCTACACAGACTGTATGTAAATTAGTCTAAATTTCTAATGGTATTGCGTTATAAAGTTTAGTGTGCCTTAGCTATTATTGTAAATGGAGAGCGGTTTAATTAGACTTAGTAAATATGGGTAGCGAACTTTATGGTTATTTGGGCAGAATATATTTTTTTTCTGTGTTTTTTTTTGTAAAAACAAAATGGCCAACCATAATTAAATCCAGTGATAAAGAAGATCTAAATGCTACTGAGATAATAAGATAAATAAGATAATAAGAGATAACAGGACCATTAGTGAGAGCGTTACGTTTTAGGTATAATGACAGACTAATCCATTTACAACTTTTAGAAATAATATTTTGCTACATTACGAGAATGAAGACATTACAATACGGACAGGTCTCTAAACAATATTTCTTCGTATCATGGATAATAAATTCTCGATCAAAGTATTCTGAATTTTAAATAATATGTTCATCAATATCAAATATTAATTTCTTAATTGGATGTTCCATTCCATCTGACTTTCACTCAGGGAGTTACGTACAATATTCATAGATATGTTAAACGGAATATCTACTATTAAAATTAAACCCTTTTTATCCAATAACTTTGCTGAAAGCAAAAATAAAACTCAATAGGTTTTGGCTCAAGTTGGTTTTATGATAGTGTGACAGTTTGAGTTTTGAATACTGATGGATGCAGAAACCTTCAATCCCGTCGTGCACATAACAACTCTCCAAAATTTCGTCGATATTCGAAGCCATACGTGTGATGTATTTTCGGAAATGCATCACTATACGGAACAAAGAATATACAATTTTTTATATGTTCCAGTTTATACTTACGATATTTCATTAAAAAAAATATGACTTTTCAGGAGATTTCAATTTTCTACGATATGACCAAGTTATAGTTAGTTATGCTAACATAGGTTATAAAATAATAGATTTACTATAATAATTTTTGAGTTATGGTTACTTGAAATAATATTATTAATGTTATGACAGGGTCGTGACTCAGTGCGGCTTGTGTGGTCGCATCGATCACGCAGGTTAACTGACTACAGACACGGTCATAACCTGGATGGGTTTGACTGTTAGTGGCATTTATCTCGACCGTTTCCGTGCTTCGCAAGGCACGTTAAGCCGTTGGTGCCGGCTGCTATCGCTAGCAGTCGTTAAGCCACGTCAGAGGCCTTATAGGCGGCTTGAAAACTTCTGACACTGGGGTTGGCTACTAACCCCACAACCTCCACCAATCCGGACTTGGCCCCCGTGTGTGGAGTATGGCCTAAACCTTCCCGAGTTATGGGAAGAGACCCGTGCCCCTGCAGTGGGGACGTAATGGGTTGTTAACAACAATGTTATGACAGAACTAAATTGGTTCAGTTTCATGAGTAGAAGCGCACTTTTAAATATAGGGTGATCTTAAATATCTGCCAGGGTTCAACCTAAATCTGAACATTTTTCACAAAGGAACTCATATTATTCAATTTACAAAAATATTTTCGGACTCTCCATCCAAATTCGATTCCAATTTTTTACAATTTGACTACAAACGTTTCTTGGAGAAAGTTGTTCAGATTTATCTAGAGACCACAATTTGAGCCCTGGTAGAACACCTTGTAAAGCCACATCTTTTTGGTATATCCTTCATAACTTTCTAAAATACAAGATAACAATATTATTTTTCTGCAATTTCCATCATGATCATAGGCTTTCTCCTTCCCGATGCCAGACACGTTGTGACTACTTATGACACCTGTGACACCCATCGGATATACACGTCACCGGAACTCCCTATCAGCTTCGCATTTCATCTCAACCCTCACGCGATTCACACCGTTTACTTTATTAATATAGAATACATATACAGATATTTTTGTACACTAACATTCACACATTGTTATACGCTTCGCTAAGAAGATGCGTTGTGATTTCGCTATTACGCAGACATGAAGTACGAGCATTTAACACTTTTGCAAAGGAGACTTAAAACACTATAATGTCTGACAAGGGATCTAGGATCGCAAGGGATCTGTCTACTGGTCAAAACCAATGGACAAAGCTAAAGACTGAGCATGGCAGAATCGTATTTTCTAAGCCTAAGCTGTTGGAAGAGGTTGAGAATCTATAGACAGTTATACACGACCACACGCTTACCTGTCAGTAATCTGGCTAAATACTCAAGAGACCAAGATATATCGAATTATTGAAGTGTTTGTACGAAAACGCTACCACGTTAGTCGGCCTTCAGGACCAGAGCTGGAAACCTATTCGGTTGCAGCGAGGGGTGAGACAGGGAGACGTAATATCTCCGAAACTGTTTTCCGCTGCCTTGGAAGTTTTTTTTAAGCTTCTAAACTGTAGAGGACTTGGCATTAACATCAACGGCGAGTACCACACCCACCTTCGATTGGCTGATAATATCGTGGTCATTGCTGAGACCTTGGAAGATCTAGGCAAAATACTCGATGGACTCAGAGGATCCTCTCAGCAAGTGGGTCTTAAAATGAACTTCTCTGAAGGTTGGAGAATCTAAACTCGAAGTTGTTGACAAATATGTATACCAAACAGTACCTACAGCTAGTTAGGTCTAACTTCGATAAAGAAATCAATCGTCGAATCCAAATCGGACGAGCAGCGTTCGGGAAGCTTCGCAGTGTCGATACGCATTCGCAGATTCGCAGTGACTTAGGTTTTTTATCAGTGTGTGTTGCCAGTGATGGCATATGGAACCGAGACATGGTCGCTTATTATGGCCCTCATAAGAAGGCTCAAGGTCACCCAAACGGCGATTGAGCGTGCTACGAATCAGAAATTATGAGATACGTAGAATAACTAAAGTAACCACCATAGCTCATAGAATCGCTAAACTGAAATAGCAGACAGATGGCCGTTGGGCCTAGTGGACCTTAACAGGTTCTCGAGTGGCGACCGCCCATCGGCAGACGTAGCCTAGGCAGGTCTCCCACTCGTGGATGGATGACCTAGTACAGGTAGCGGGAAGCTACTTGATGCAGGCAGCGCAAGACCGGTCGAGTTGGCGTGGAAATCCTTTGGGAAAGCCTTTTTTCAGCAGTGGACGCCATTTGGCTAATGATTATGATGATGATGAATGTTCTGATAAAGCATTTTTTTTAAATACTAAGAGGAAGACGAGTTTCTTTGGTCTCTTCTCAATAAACATTAAAATAATAATGTTTAATATTTTTTTTTTATAATTGCAATTTCATTTACGAACAAAGTTAATGATAATTAGATTCACAAGAAAACAAACTTATCCTGTAACGTAAATAACATATAAATAAGTAAGCCGATTCCAACCCGTCTCCGGTTCCCAAGATAATTAACCGACAGATACACATTTTATCTTACACAAAAGCTAAATCTTAATCAGGCAACAGTCTTTAAGAAACCAGATCCTTTGTAGGATAATCATTTTCTTTTTTACTTATCTTTTAAACAGAATGTTAACTTGTTATTTTTTGAAATGTTATTCATAGGTTATAACAAACATACATACATAATATACATAACAAAAAATTAAGTATTGTATCCGACTGAATAACATGTATTCTATGTATTCTATTGCACCTCGATACTTTGAACTCTTACCTCAGGAATTAAAAAACCTAATTTTTAGTTTTCGTGACGGTACTGAACTGACAAAGCCTCAATCATTGTATTAAAATATTAAATTCAAAACTTAAAACCCATCTCTTGGAATTAGAAAATCAAGAATTCACTAATGCTTATAATAATATTACATAAAATGCTTCAAAGTAAATATTAAATACTTATATGTCTATATATTCATTTATATTTATAATTTATACTCATATTCATGTCCTATTCTGTAGAATTTCCTTCGATATACTTTATTTATTACATTTGACTAATAAGCATAACTTATTGCTGCACCGATCGTTCTACTGAGCTCAAATTAAATGATTTCCGGTAAATGTTCTGTAGTGGCCCCAGGCAGGCCCCGGTCTTTTAGGGACACTACTGTGTTTCACCATGACACCAACAAAGTCGATTGTAGTACTTACTTGGATCTGTTTAAAGTTAAGTTAAACTAATGTTCCTTAATATATTTTTAAGAGGTGATAGTTTAAGTACAAAAATTTGTGAACTTAAAATAAATATAAATAAATAAATAAAATGTCAATCTGGGAACCAAATCGGACCAAAGGACACCTCGCTAAAAATACATTAAGCCGTTTTAGTTGTAAAAAGTAAAAACGAAACAAACATACATGCAATCGAAATAATATAGGATAGGGAAATATTAAGGATTTTCCAACAAAGTTTAATAAGGTACTAATAAAACCTTCTTTCTTGTGTATATTTTTCTATTTGATACATAACAAAAAATAAATTTATGTGCTTTGCTACTGCAGTGTAAAGTATATGAAAGAATCGATGGTAAGATCAAGTGAAGATTCTCAAATTACAAAAATAAACTTAAATCTCTTCTTTATTTGGGCGTAGTTATGCCATAACGATCCAACTCACTTTAAAGTAAGTAAGGGATAACGTACTTTATGGCACTACTGACATAAAGTACATTATCCGTTTCTTAATTTAAAGTTAGTTGGATCATTAAAGAATAACTACGGCCATTTAAAAACCCGCCGGTTGTGGGGGTTTTGTACCTGTACACAATATAAGAATAAGATTGTATAATATTTATTTTTGAATATTTTCAGGGTTATATATTTACCAAAAGATCCACGATCCCGTTGAGACCTATTGGGTACAGAACTCTAAAACATTGTCTATTTTTACGACATGCACGTAAAAATCTCTTGTAAAATTTTCTTCGGAGGTAAAATAAAAATGGTGTAAAACCTGTGTAAGCAGTTGTAATTTCAGAGCAAAAGTGTTTAAAATACCTACCTAAAGCGGCCCATTGTGGGTGAAAGTAAACAACCCGGGGACACGTTAAAACCGTGTTTTATGCGAAGGACCGAGGGGTTTCTTTATCCTTTGCTATTGAATTGAATTGGCTTTCCCTACGGCCGCGCCCTGTGTTGCCAGCCATCATTTAAAAAATCCTTTTAAACATTACTCGATTCTCCATTTTTAACACAATTAATAATTCAATATTTAATCAATATGTATTTGTAGTTTGTGTCGTCTAGTGTATCAAAACAACACGTAATATTTTCAAAGTTATAATATTAAATACTAGGTATATAGTATCATTATTTTCAACACTGTTAAAAGTATTTATAAAATATTTTTCACTAAATAATATTCCTCCTACAAGCAGAAAAGTCGTATACTAGTAACTTGTACAGTTTTAGAAAATAATGGCTTTGACTTTGCTAAAAAGTAGTTAATTATTAATACATTAATACAATACATCTTAAATAAATTTTGCATGCACACATTTCTTATTTATTTTCCTCCTAATCCTAAAACCCACCGAATAATGGATAATCCGTTAAGAATGTCACACTGTCCTTGCCAGGCTACATTGCCACCTAAACGTATTGACTTAGGACACATTATTAGAGTAGCTAAACAGAAAACCGCATACGTAACGTTATTCTCCAAACAGGCTGATTGAAGCATCCATCTCTTTGCAAGCACCTTTATACTAAGTATTCGGCTTAATTATGTTTTCAGGGGCATGAAATTGCTTTTGCGCATTACGTATCATACTATTAAAGCCTAGACATGCATAAAACCTACTACTTATCACAAACTTCACAGGAAATAAGGGGATTATATTATACTGTGATTTTCATAAATTGCTAGGGAAATTTACCGTTGAAAAAGCTTTATCTAGCCTCAGGTGCGGTGTGATAAGATAAACGAGATTTTACGTGGAGCTAAGTGGTAGCGCTCGTTTCTGGTTCGGAGTGTCGGGGTCTAAACATCGTGTAAGTGCGCAAATTATGGTCCTCATAGCGTGTAATGCCTTCATCAACGTAGTCGGCTTCTGTAAACTTCTCGTTATTTTTTCGTTGTTACAATTTTACATTTTACTGTATGTATGAAGGTTGAACATTGAACACTTTTTTTTCGTAACCTATGAGCTTCTTGGGAAAAGTTGATCAGTTTTATGACAAGAAGCTCTAGTTTTTTTTTTGTGGTACAGGAGGCAAACGAGCAGACGGATCACTTGATGGTAAGCGATTGCCGCCGCCCATAGACACCCGCAGCGCCAGAGGAGTCACAAGTGCGTTGCTGGCCTTTCAAATGGGAGTACGCTCTTTTTTTGAAGGTTTGTAGGTCGTATAGGTCCGGAAATACCGCAGGCGATAATTCATTCCACAGTTTGGTTGTGCGGGGCAGAAAGTTTTTAGTAAAACGCACTGTTGTGGACTGTCAACCATCTTAGTGATGGGGATGAAAATGTTGTCGCGTGGAATGTTGGCGAAAGGAAGCGGCAGGGATCAATCCGAACAATTCCTCGGAGCACTCCCCATAGTACATGCGATAGAGAATGCAGAGCGAGGCTACATCTCTACGCAGCGCCAAGGGGTCAAGTTGATCTGAAATATCCTGGCAGCCGACAATTAGAGTTGCTCTCCGTTGTATGCAGTCCAGAGGGAGAAGCTGGTACTGGGGTGCCCCTGCCCAGAGATGAGACCAGTATTCCATATGAGGCCGAACCTGCGCCGAATAAAGTTGTAGACGATGGGCCGCAGTGAAATACCGTCTCGATCTATTGAGCACACAAAGCTTCTTCGATGCTAATTTAGCCTTACCCTCTAGATGACCACGGAACTGGACTTCACTCGATATGTCGACACCAAGGATTCCGATACTAGCTGAGGCATTTAGGAGAGTGTCCTCAAAACGAGGTGATACGACAAATGGCATTTTCTTGGCGGTGAACGTGCGAATAGTTTTATTAGTTTTTGCAGATTTTGTTAAACCTTTTCTTATATTAATTTTAAACCATAATTGGTAAACCCTTGGCATTATCTCACATTACAGCCTTCTTTGTCCCGCTACTGAGAAAAAACCTCTCCCTCTAAAAATAAATCAGTATTGATCCATGTCTTCGACCGATTCCTACCAACCATTTATGTTAAACCTTATGTATAATACATTCCGATCCAGACCAACAAACGTTCACAAATATGTTTGCCCTGCTAGGAGCGTTAACCACAGGGACACCGAAACAGCCAAAATTTAAGAAATAATATAAGCAAAAATGTTTTTATTGACGACACCTTAGACATAAAATATAGGTTATATAGGATAAATAAGTGGGTTCTTCTATAAATAAAAACGCAGTAACTCCATAACGCAATATAAATAACATCTAAAATTCGTCGTTCGAGTATCGATAACTACCTCCATTGGGTTATGCTACGCCTGTAACAGACAGAGCTTAAATCATTTTCAATAGACCGTTAGGGCCGATACGAGTGATACCTACATACAGCTTTTCCCTACATGTAAGTACCTATGTTACATATCCATATGTCACGTTACTGAAGTTCTATGTAAACACATTAAAATTCTCTTTGAAAATTACTAGTCGACCAAAGTACGGAAGCGAATAATTATTGTAATTAATACGAGTAGCAAGTTGAAAATTTTGAAGTACGAGGCACAACAAACAAACAAACATGTTTTCTATATCTAACATACTTTTTTGAAAAACAAGTTTTAAACATATCATTTTTATGTTTTTGACGATCTTTTTACGTACATGATATGCATCTATACAATAAAACTAAACTATAATCAGGCTTGTTTACCCAAATCAAGATATAATAGCATGTAAGTTTATTTTAATATATTGGATGGTGTTCCTTTTGGACCCGAAGTTTCTACTGTATCTGTAAACACTTCCCGAAACGTTGGGTTTACGAGCTCCCAGTGAAATATAAGTACAGTAACTTCGTATTTGGCTGACTTAAAAAATCCTTTTAGAAGTGTACAGTGTAGCATTGTTTCTAAAAATATTTTTTCTTGGATTGGTGAACTCATTTACGCATACGCGTAAATGTGAGTGGCGTAGGTTGTGCTTGGGGGTAGGTCGCCTTGAGAAAGGGGTAGGGATTGTCTATAGTTCCATAAACTGTAGTAGACTAATGTTTGTATCCACAGTATAAGGACATTATACAGTATGGACACTCCCTGCCGCTCTCTGAAGGCTACCTCACCCCCCTGTGTGACTTCTAAGTGACCAGTTGTCAAGAGATTGATAAACCGAAGACAATTTTATTTTCATAAGGAGAGAGATAAGGCTTCTAAGGCTATACAGCCATGTCTTGTGTATACAGTATTCACTTCATTAAGAATATCTATTGTAAAAGTCTGTCGTTTATGTTCATATCTGTCGTTATAAGTTCTACTGTTCTCGGAAATATCAATTACTAAAAACGTCAACATAACAAAAATAACTGTTACCTACGACAAGGCGGTATGACCAAGAAGCCAAACACAAACTTTAACATGTGTTTTGATTTGATTTGATTTTTGATTGATTGGTGTGATTTGTATCGTACTATGATAAAGATACCAATTACACTCGACCATAAGATATTGTAAAACAATCGATGTAGAATCTGAATACAATATCTTTTCCTCAGGCCTTGGTCAGACCACGGACATGGAGGTGCGTCTCACTGCGCCAAGCTGGGTCGCTCGAGGGGGCTCCGCCACGCTCCGCTGCATCCACCAAGTGCCTCCCCTGCTACTCTACAAGGTGGAGTTCCTGAGAGCTGGCACCAAGATCCTCCAATACGTCAGGGAGAGAGTGCCACCGTTCACCAACTACACGTTCACTGGGGGTAAACTTAATGTGAGTGGCTTGTTTATTATAGATTTAAGATTACAGCTCATGCAGAAGACGTTAAAAAATTGGAATATTTATTTTAAATTATGACGTTAAGATAAAAATCAATCGTGGAATTTTTCCTCTTTTTTAAATTAAAATTCGAAAATTACTTTCAGAAGCAAAATTATTTTAGCAGAATTTGTTGATTATGGTAACACTGGTAAAAAATTAGTGTTCTGAGCAAGGTTCGGAACCGGTTAACAAATACCGGTTAATTTCGTTCGAATTTCGGTTAACGATTCCGTTCAGGTTAAAACCGGTTTCCAGCTTAACCGGTAAATTTGAATAAAATATCGGTTAATCAGGAAGCGGTTTTCTAACCGAAATAAGAACTAAATTAACCGGTTAAAACCAAACTTAGTCAAGTACAGGCGCGTCGCGCAGGTGCCACTGCCCGAGTCTTCTGCTCACTTTCTCGCACGCTTTCAATTGATTGCACGCGGCAAACATGCCTACAAAGTCGCATATTCTTCAAATTAACCGGTTAATTCCGTTCGAACGAAAAAATATCGGTTTTGGTTAAACCGGTTAAATATACCGGTAACCGAAACCTGAACGAAACCTTAACCGAAATTATTTCGATATAGGGGTCAATGACCGAAACCAGTATTTTCAAAAAACCGGTTTCCGAACCCTGGTTCTGAGGTTAAAATATCAAGTTGCTTCTTTAAACACTACTACCTGTCCGCATATAAACCTCATACTTAGTTTTGTTCAGTCACCCTCAGTTTCCGTTAAACATCGACTAAACTGATTACTCGAGTTTTGCTTACCGACGTGTGTTTGCGATAAATTAATATAAATTTATTTAAATTGAAAGAGTTTTTTCTCGTGATTGGTATTTCTGTACATCGTAATAGCTTATAATGTGTGTAAATCATCCTGATAAGTTTTGCTATATTTGAGGTCAACTTACTGTTAAAAGTCAGCGTCGTAGTTTGACACCAGTAGTTAAAAACTGTTATTTAAATTATTTTGGCTTTCCGGTGTGAAATTTAGACAAAACCTGGAATCCTAGTGTTTGTTGTGCACAATGTGTTAGTTTATTAACATCATGGGCTAAAGGATCTCGTCATATGCCGTTCGAAGTTCCAATGATATGGTCCGAAACGAACGATCATGTATCAGATTGTTACGATACTTCTGCCAAACTTCATTGAAAGGTATTAATAATAAATCTAGACACACTGTGAACTATCTGAATCTACAATCTGCTCAAAGACATCCTATCCCACACAGTAATTATTTGCCTGTTCCTCAGCCTCCTCCAGTAAACATGGATAATGTGATTGAAGAAATTGTTTCCGAGAATTCCGATTCCCATCCCCCCTTTTGAACCTTATTTTATAACTTATTTGTAGGGTCACAAATTAGAGACCTTCTAGCTAATTAACAGTTTCAACAAAAACTTAATCCGACCGAAAAATTCGCATTAACATGTTTCCGAAATATTATTCGTAATTTTCTTGGCAACCCACAGGGTCGAAAACTATAAAGAGTTGGGTAGCAACTTCTTAACAGCTTACAAGGATATAGAATACAATATGTCGCTCAAGATACACTTTTTACACTCGTATTTGTGTTTTTTTTTTTACAATTTGGGGGCGGTTATTAGTGACGAACGCGGTGAGCGGTTCTATCATGAAATATCTAACTCGGAAAAACGGCACCAAGGCAAGTGGAGTCGGAAAATGTTAGCCAACTACTCTTGGACACTCAAAAGAGATGCGCCTGATGCTAAATATTTCCAAAAGTCCTGAATAAGAGTTAAAAAAAAGATATTTTTCTTCATTTGACAATTATATATAGATATTTTTAATTAACTGCTGTTGCAAAAAAACTGAGGGTGACTGTTTTGTTTTAAAAATGCAGAATAATTACAGACTAGATAACAATGCAAAAGTACCCATTCAATTTCATTTAACTTTCATTAAGGTCGTCGATCAGTGTAATGGGTATTTTGTGTTGAGTGTACTGAACAAGTTTTTTTTTGGTTTTTAGCCTTTGGAAACGTCCTCTCTCACTTCAAAATCCATAAAGACATTAAGACAAGAATAAAAAGGATATTATATATTCATCGTCGTTCACACTCAAAAACATTACCCTCCTCCATTACTCGAGCAGTCAGGTAAAAAATATCACACATAAAATTATATCAGCTATTATATAAGCAGATCACTGGCTATAGGTAAACGTGTAAAAATGTTCATCAGTCACGCATGTCACTGGGGAATTATGAACAGCGAGGAAAATATAATCTATCACGCTAGGGCTTGTAATCTCAAGTTCTGTGCCTTCAGAATGCGATTATAACAGATCATGTTCGCGTTCCGTTGCGCAATGGTACCTATTTTTAACTTTTTTAATGTTTATCACAGATGAATTATCTCTACTTGTGATCTAGAGCAACAACGTAATTCGTAATTTCCGTAAATCATTTATTCAGGTACAATAAAATATTGTGTTTGAAATAATTGCTTAAAACAACTAAAACAAAAATTAAAAACAATAAAACTTATCATATCACAAATGTTAATTCATTAAATGAGCAAATAATAATAACAATTACATGCAGTTCATGTTCAAAGAAAGGGGTTGCCATTGCTAGAGCTGAGGCGCAGGACAATCTGTATAAATCTCTAGACTGTCCTGAAGGCCAGAAACAGCTCTATCGTATAGCGAAAGCAAGAGAACGGCACGCAAGAGATGTATCACATGTAAAATGTATAAAAGATGAGGGTGGAAGGATTCTTGCGAAAGATGAGGAGATAAAAGAGCGATGGAAGGTATATTTTGAAAGATTGATGAATGAAGAGAATGATTGGAGTGGAGTACTATTGGATCCACCATTGAATCTAGGTATGGTAAGAGAAGTAGATGTGTCAGAGGTAAGAATGGCCGTGCGAAATATGAAGAATGGAAAATCGGTGGGACCGGATGGAATACTAGTTGAAGTATGGAAGTTATTAAGTGAAGATGGTTTTATGTGGCTTGCTTTGTTCTTCAATAAGTTGTTGCATGATGAGGTAATCCCCGACGAATGGTGTAACAGCCTGCTGGTACCCATCTTTAAAAACAAGGGTGATGTACAGGATTGTAACAACTACCGAGGAATAAAGCTTATGTCACATAGTATGAAAGTGTGGGAGAAAGTGATTGGAAGACGCGTGAGAGAAGAGACTGAGGTTTCACGAAGCCAGTTTGGTCGAGGGACGACGGACGCAATTTTTGGACTTCGTCAGTTGTGCGAAAAATACAGAAGTATACACAAAAACTTGCACATGGTGTTTGTCGACCTCGAAAAGGCATATGACCGAGTGCCTCGGGAAGTGTTGTGGTGGGCCTTGAAAGAGAAAGGAGTGCCTGGGAAGTATGTGGAGTTGATTCGCGCCATGTATAAGAACATCCGTACACGAGTCAGATCCGTCGCTGGCACCTCGGAAGGGTTCGGAGTGGCGGTGGGCTTGCACCAAGGGTCAGCATTGAGCCCGTACCTCTTCCTGTTGATTATGGACGCTTTGACGTCGGACATACTCCTGTATGTCCGACGTGCCTCTTCCTAGAGGCACCCTGGTGCATGCTATTTGCTGACGACATTGTCCTTGTGGGTGAGGATGGACCTGAGGTGCAGAGCAGACTGGTTGCATGGCAGCAAAGACTGGAGAACGTTGGCCTGAAAATCAGCAGAACCAAAACCGAATATCTGTTCTGTGATTTCGGCGGTCTCTCCAGTTGTACACCGATAGCACTGGATGGTGTAGCGCTACCGGTCTGCTCCGATTTCAAGTACCTAGGTTCACTTATTCAGAGCGACGGAGACATTAACAGAGACATTGAGCGCCGAATCAACTTAGGGTGGATGAAGTGGCGACAGGTCACAGGGACTACCTGTGACCCCTGACTTCCCCTTAAGTTTAAGGGGAAGATATATAAAACTATCATAAGACTTGTCGTCCTGTATGGATCGGAATGTTGGGCCACTAAGGGAAAGGATGAAAGACGATTGCATGCTGCGGAGATGCGAATGTTGAGATGGATGTGTGGAGTAACAAGAATGGACAAGATTAGGAATGAGTATATAAGAGGAAGTTTGAAAGTTGCGCCAGTGATAGAAAAATTAAGAGGAAATCGTTTGTCGTGGTATGGGCATGTAATGCGGAGGAATGAAAGACATGTTACAAGGAGAGTGTTACAGATGAGTGTCGATGGATATAAGGGGAGAGGGAGACCAAAAAAGAGATGGATGGATTGTGTGAAGGATGATATGTGTCGAAAGGGTGTGAGTACGGAGATGACAGCTGAAAGGGATGTATGGAAGAAGAAAACATTTTGCGCCGACCCCAAATGATTGGGATAAGGGCAGGAGAATGATGATGACATGCAGTTCATATTACATTCCAAATTACAAAAAATAAAAATGTCAGGAACGTAATATTAAAGTAAAAATATAGATTGCGTGAAATATTAATATGTTTATAATCATAAATATTGCATTGTTCCACTTAAAATCTTAATAACAAAAATAAAAAGTCTCAGTTAACATATAATTAAAATAAAAATGTAAAATGAATTAATAAATTAAAATATATTAATATGTGTATAAATTAAAAATGTCTACAAATTAAAATTTAATAGCAACAACGTAACAGCAACAATATATCTTATATACATATACAAGGGTTTTCTGAAACTTCTGCCGATCCTTGAGAGAGATCTAAGGTGGAATGCCTATAAGAGGTTGGTAGAGAACGAGCAATAGTATCCACCGAGTTAGACCTTGCAAAAAAAGCCCTACCACTAGTGATAAATTTTCAACCTCAAACCGAAAATGTTGTGATTTAAATTTTAAAGTATATGCTTTACTACACATACTTTTAATTTAAATCATAAATTTTTCTAGCTTGTTTATTGATCATATTAATAATTGTATTCAGTTTGTTTGAGTAGAAACCGTTTTTGCAAAATGAGTGAGGTGAAAATGAGGTTTCATAAGTAGAATTTACAGTTATTTTAAGGCGTTCTTATACCAAAATAATGTTTTTTTTAAAGTAATGACGTAAAACTAAACTAAAACTATATGAATATTGGTTTTGACGATATAAAGGAAACCACGTCATTAGTTTGAACACTTGCATTCAGAAAAAAATAAAAAATAACCTAAATCGTAAATAATTCGCGTGGCATGTGAAGGTGGAACTTGCGTTTAGTACATACTGATTTAGGAAGATCGAATAGATAACAAACAAAATTTAACCATCAAAATATTTTTTTTGGAACAGTGGTAGTATATGTTTGAAAGTAGAACTTATAGTACGTATTGTTTAATCTAACGAGCCTCGAAGTTTTGATAATATAACTTCTGAATATGCTGTTATGCGGTGCCTGGCTTAAAGTATCGTATAGATGCATATAGCTTATAATACATATAACCAGTAACCTGCTCCGAAAAACCTCTAGATTAAAGGGCTCGGATGACTCTGTTTGTTAGATATCCTCGACATGACCAGTCATTTCTAGCTAACTCCTAAGATTAAATTCAAATTCTGACTTAAAAATAACTACTTACAATATATGAGTTGCCTTTTAGACCACCATCAGTTTTCAGTTTTAAACCAGTCTACGAGGTATTTTGTTGAAAAAAATACTAATGGAACTTTTTTTACCAGATGTCACTGGCCACAGAGAATTCGATAACCATAGACAATCTGGATCCGTCTGCTTCGGGGCTGTACTGGTGCGAAGTCTCCTTGGAGACACCGATTTTCACCGCTGCTTCGCCGCCACATCAGCTTACTATAGTTTGTGAGTATTTATTGATCGTAAGAAATATCTTATTACCGTTTATATTTAGATAAAAAAAAAGTGAGAGATATAAAATTAAAAATATTTCCTCTGTATCAAATGAAACGAAAACCTTTGCTTTTGAGTAGGTGTTGTTACGTCAACTTTGTATAAAAATTATTATTTTTGACTATATTTCCTACGATCGTACACAATCTGAAACACGATCCAACAAATTCGACTTGATAAAAAACAAATCCAAAGATGGTTCTGTCATTGCTTACAACAGTTCCCAGTGTTTAGTATATAAAAAGAAAAATATAAAAATTGTATAACAATATTGATTTCGACGATATGAAGGAAAATACGCCATTAGTTTGAACACTTTCATTTAGAAAAAAAAAACTTAAAACGTAAATTATTCGCGTAGCGCATGTGAGTAGGACTTGTATTCAGTACTGTACATATCAATCGTCCCTCCCACGACTAATACTCGTACTCCTATCTCATTTTTCTCATGTTCTTAAAAACAACCGTATTTTAATTAGAAAAGTCCAAACTCAAATATTCAAAAATCTGAGATAGAAGAGTTAGTCGTGCGAGAGACGCAATGTGCAGTAGACTAGTACAACCTTGCCTTAATGTAATAATACTCTTATATCGTGTATATATTCACTTTGCATGACTGTGACTTCAACTATGCATTAACGCCTTCTTGCTTTTAAAACAAATCACTTCGCCCAGTTTTTCATATGTAGTAAACACTATTTTTCCAGTGACTCGGTAACTTCGGCTAGCCAGTGGCATTACGAAATCGGATAATTCGTATTTAATTACATTGCATGTGTTCCAGTGTTCCAGCGCGGTAATTTCCGCGATTTATCGTACCTCTGCATTCAGTTGCATGCGCTATCCGTCTGCCTAGCTTCTACATTTATCAAGCAGTCGGAATTTTAGTTGGATAAGTAAAATTGTAGCTACACGATTTAGTTAATACCTACGTTTAGAATTTGCGAATGTAAAAAGGCCATATTAAAGCTTGCAGAACTTATAATTGATGAGAAAGAAAGGGTAGCTCGAGTAGCGACCGTAGACCGGAAGACGTATCAGCTTTTTACTCCATAACAGATCGGCCGAAAGTTACTTATCTGCTACTTGTTTCTCTTTCTAACATATAGTAGATAGTATTTTAAATGAGTGACGACTGTCTGAAAATGTCACTGAACATGCCTCAAAGTCACACGGTAGGATATATCAACGGGGAGATGACTTCTTCACATAACATATTTTGTACGCGGATCCGACAGCGAAGAAATTGATTTTATATTGTTTTATTATCTGTTCTTCTGATGTTCGGAAATCAAAATTAATATTGAAAGACTTCATCCGTCCGCTTCAAATTCACAATATGATAGCCCCCCATACGAGCTGAGAAAAAAAATTCAACTATAAAATACATACAGGTTATTAAATAGAGCATTTGAAATTTTTAGGGACTACTTAGAATAGAAGTATAGAATAGAGGAAACATATTGGAAAATCCGATCTACAATTAGTTTTTCAGTTTCCTATACAAATTCTTGATTCACTGTTCAGAATTAGTATAGAAAACTGGAAAAGAGAATTGTAGATTGGATTTTTTCAATATTTTTCATGTATTCTGTACTTGATTCTCAGTAACCCCTTAAAATTTCAAACGTACTTTTTTAACAACCTGAGTACTGAGGTAAATACCAGATACTGAGGAGCTAAAATAACTTTTTATCAATTTCAGTCTCAGTTGTGAATTGACCGCCCTTTTGTATTAATTATCATAATATTAATAATTATCTCTTTTTTACTTCTCAAAGCAAGGTAATTTAAGTCATAATTTTAAAATATATAAAATATTCATGACGAGGTAAGGTAAACGTGTGCTAATAAAATTATTCTTTCTACGCTTTGTTATTTAAACATCATTAAGAAAGAATTTTCGTAGCTCAAATTTGCTAGAGGAATGAGGTGGTAGACAGAATATACAGTATGTAGAAAAAATATTAGTATGCAAATTGACAGGGACATTTTAGCGACACGATATTGTTATGTAAATGGAAGATTCGTGACTCCTGTAGGCAGTACCCTGTGAAGAAAAAGCTAATTAAAACTTTGGGAGCAATTCCGCTTTTGCGACCGCATCAAAGACTTGTGTACTGGTGTATCTACCTGCTCAAAGTCATTTGCAAACAATTTTCGAGATTAAACTTATTTAAGGCCATCTTATTACTTTTCTTTTATCTTTTTAAAATTTTCAAGCAATTTGCAACAATTTTTTTGTCTTCTCTTGGAAGTCGGTCACCTTAGTAAGCTTCCAATAACTTTTTTTTTCAAAAATTGATCCCTGGAAAACGTTGTTCATTTCCATAGTATAAACACCAATATATGTAAATAGACTTTGTTTATTTGTTATTAATTTAATAAGTATTTATTTAAATTATTTTTTCATTTTTACAAATACAAATTTTACATAAGTTGTTATATCAAGTTCTTCATTGTAATGATGAGCGTAGGAATCGCATAATTAATTTTTTACAAAAACTTATAATTTATGAGTGTTAAAATCTGCATTTGATTCTTTTAGCGTGTATAGTATCCAAAATTGTACAAAAGCGAAAGAACTAATAAGGGCAGATCGGTTACTGACTGATTATATGTGTCTCACGTTTCATTTCCGTTTCCCCGAAATCGGTGAACCGTTGCATTAACAACATTATTGACAAAACCCTTCATTTACAGATTCCCAGAAGCACCCGCCTATCATAACGTTCGGTAAACCGGACGTTGTGGTGGGCGGGTTGCTTCGCGCGAACTGCACCAGCGCACCCGCCGCGCCCCCGCCGCGGCTCACGTGGTACATCGACAATGAGAAAGTAAGCTTTGCAATACCGAGTAATTGACTATACAGGATGTTAAAAAAGTGCTTCGAAATTATAAGGGGTTACTCAGAATCAAGAGAATACAGGAAAAATATTTAAAAAATCCGATCAACATTTTTTTTTCAGTTTATCATGCTAAATCTGAATAGTGAATCAAGAATTTGTATGGGATAATGAAAAAACTTGTAGATCGTTTTTTTTATTATTTTTCCTGTAGTCTATACTTGATTCTGAGTACCGCTTAAAATCGGTTAAACGCACTTTTTTAACGCCCTGTGATATGTAATATGTACGTACAGGTAACGAAATAGGCATAGGACGCATAACTACCGGTTTTGCCTCTCAACCGAACCACTATGGCTCTGACAAGGGTTTTCCAGTATCTCCGTGCAAAATTGGTCAAAAGGTGATCAGTTTCTATGAAGAGTCCCTGTTTTGAAATTCCGGAAAATTTTTCTATACGATACGTACCTACAAGGCCCAATCGGGTCCTATAACTATTTGATTACACCCTCTAAAACTAGACACATCACTATTCTGTCGTCCTCTGGAACTAGTATTGCTATCTTATGTTTATGAGATTGACGGCAGTTACCTGGTGTTGCAGTTAGGTTCACAGTGGGTTTCGTAAATAGCATTTCTATATACAAATATACTATGGATACGATTAAGGCTTATACGCCACAACGAGATAGTCCAGGACACTCTGCTCCTTCCTCACCCCTTCACTATATCAGTTTTTCACATATAAATAAATTACATAATAAGTAACGACTACATTATAATCGTATATTTTATTCATTTTCTTTACCCTCAATTGGTAAGCCCTTTGCATCATCTCACCTGATGGTAAGTGATGCCGAAGATGGAAGCGGGCTTACCAAGATTTCCCAACGCAATGGGGAACTATAGCCATCTTATCTTCGTCCCGGAACACATCAATGCTGTTAACATTGATGTTTGGCGGCAAGACTAAGAAAAGATGGTGGCAGCTAGCCAGTCGGGTTCAGAAAATACCCTACCACCAACCAAACCGAGTCCTACAAAGTTGGACCCCGCCGGGAATCGAACTCGCGATCTCCTGATGTGAAGCGGCGGACAAGCCACTTAGGCTACGGCGGTGGTCTAATATTCATAAACATTTATCTCTCCTTTTAGTTATAAAATATCTACCTAGGTTATCCTGTTATGAATAGGAAGTTTAATTTAGGCTTGAGTAACAAAATTCTCTTCAGCCTTATTTAATTACGGTGACCTAATTCAAGGCGCTATACGAGAGAGCACTAAACTAAATATAGGTTATCTAAATATGAAGTTTGTTGTTAATTTGGAAGCGCAAAATGCAAGTTTGAAAACGTTAATGAATATAGGTAACGTGAAAACGTAATTTTCAAATAAAAAAATCTCTTTTTAATGACCACTAGCTTCCGCCCGCGACTTCGTTTGCGTGGACTTCAGAATTGGGTCCAGAGAGAAATAAAAAGTTCAGGCAGCGCCATCTAGTGACAAAGTAAATTATTCCGTTTTTACCCATTCCTCCGGGAACCTTCGAGTTTTCCGGGATAAAAGTATCCTACTCGTATGTGTTAGTCGAGTGCTTCATCTATCTACCTACCAAATTTCATCCAAATGCGTTCAGTAGTTTCGGCGTGAAAGTGGAACAAACATCCATACTTTCGCATTTATAATATTAGTAAGATAAGATATTACTAAGAAGTAAGATATTGGACTAAGTATTTGAGTAAAATGTCTTGTAATTGTAGTTACGTGTATTCTATAGAGAAATAATATTTTGTTTATGGCTATTTTGTTCCATTAGAGTCAGCAATCATTAATAAAATGGTCGTGGCTGAGTGAGGCTTGCATGGTCATGTTGACCACGTAGGTTAACTGACGACAGACATAGTTATATCCAGGATAAGTTTAACTGTTAGTGGCATTGATCTATGGCATTAATCTCGACCGTTTTTGTGCTTTGCGAGGCACGTTAAGCTATTGGTGCTATTTGCTATCACTAGATGGCAGTCTTTCAGAAATATCAGAGGCCTTATAGGCAGCTTGAAAATTTTGACACTGGAATTGGTGATGTTGTGGGGTATCACAACATCCGCCATCCGGACTTGGTACTCATATGTGGAGTATAACCTAACCTTTCCGAGGTATGGGAACAGACCCGTGCCTAAGCAGTCGGGATGATATTGGTAGTTAAAGTAACGTAACGTAATGGGGAAGAAAACTGACAGAACTCGCCGATAGAGGCGCTGATATCGCTTGACTCATAACAATCATCACAAACTGTCAAAACGTATAGAAAAACTGTTTACGTGAACTAAACATAAGATTTATTAAAAAAATGCCGCGTTGTGTGGCGATTGGTTGCTATAATAATGGAAATAATTAATTTCCTAAAGATTCTCGGATGAAGAAGACGTGGGAAAACTTACGTTTTCAATTATGTATTTTTGAACTTCGCCTTTAATTAAGGAAGTCGCATACATTTTCCATTTAACAATTTTACAGAAAAAAAAAACTATTTTATTACACCTCGATAATAAAAAACGCGGAACAAATTGAAAGTTGTTATGAGTCAAGCGTACGTAGCGCCATCTGCAAATAGCTTTGCGTTTTCTTCCCCATTATCAAATACTTATTAAACAATTGGTTCCACATTAATCCTTTTCTCAGGTCCCTGAAGAAGCAGTGAAGTATTTTTCGTATCGAGTATCTAGCCTCACCCGGACGAAAGGCGGTGGCGGTTACCGGCATAGGAAACACCAGCACCGCTACATAGCGCCGGAGTTTAACTACACGTCGAAGTACTGGGCGCTTGTCAGTGAGACTACAACGCAACCTCCCGCTAACCTGTCAAAGCACCACAAGTGTACGTTGAAGGATGCCCAAAGCGAAGAAATGTCTAAGGTCAGTCAAACAGACGTTAAAGAGCCTTGTTCGTTTCATCCTCTCGACTTGACTTTTCTTTTTTTTTCACCGATAGTTGATAGCAAGGAAAAGTTGCATGTGCACCAAATGTCGTCATTTCTCGTGAAAAACTGAATTATGTCTAATAGCGTTAATAAACAAAAACATACTATGGATTTTACTCAAAGGTGTCTTTATTTCAACATCCTTGATGACGCAACTGTGGCACGGAACAAGCAATGCAGACCCTGGTGCATGGCATACGGTTACTAAAGCAATCTCTTTACTCAGTTTCAAGCCCACGAATTAATGGTAGGAGTGCTGGCACAGAGGATGCTTACAGCAATAAATAATTCAAACTCACATTTAGCCTGTTATCACTATATTATCTCACTAGTTCATTATAATCGTCGAAATTGAGCTAGAAAGGCCAATTACTAAGTTGGTATTACATTAAACGAGGAAATCTGAGATAAGGGTAATTAAGCTCATATAAAATGACAGGCTTGCATTAAAGTTAAAAGCTTTCATCACGATAGTCAACTTTGTCTCCTACGAGTACATTATGACCCTTTGAGCTTTTCCTTTTGTGACTCATATTAAAAGCTGCATTTAAAATTTAGCCTTTGTGCTAAAATTATGTTTCCTATAATAGATTACTTTATGACCTTTTTTCATAGTTACATTTTTTGGAAATTTAAAGTTCATAAAACCACTTTTAAACGACTTCTTAAATAATTCCGTGTTTTTATTAAGAAAAAAGTTCAATTGTCCATTTCGATTTCGATTGTCCAAGGTCAAAATTTACAGATCCAGGAGCGTCCTCGGCCTGCCCCCGTGATGCCGATCTCTTTGTGGGTGTCGATAGCAGAGCTACATGCGCCCGCGCACGGAAGGTTGCAGCTGACCTGTACGGCTACCATCCCGGACGAGGTCGGCCCGGGCGAGCGATATGCGGACATCAAGAAGCAAACTGTTACAGGTTACTGGGTTATTTATATCTAGACTTACAGGTTACTTGATTACTTACATCTAGACTTGCAGGTTACATGATTACTTACACCTAGACTTGCAGGTTATTTGATTACTAACATTAAACACCCATTAAACACCCAGAGCTGCAATTTCGAAATACTGCTACCTTCTTCTTCTTTGGCATATGTGGATATTCAGTGATTTTACCAATGTTAGTGGCGAAACGCCAATGTCAAGTGAAAGTCACGGCTCTAATGGTGATTGGCAGTGGTGGCCCTAGGGTGGTGCGAGCGGTGCGACCGCACCGGGCGCCGTTTGGTGGGGGAGCGCCAAAATCATCTAAAAACACCAGCGCAACTCAAGAGATGAGCGGCATAGGTGACGGCGGCGGCGGCCGGTGGTCGTTGGCGCCGTTTGCAGGGCGGCGCCAGAATCAGCCGAAATACCACCGCAAATCATGAGATGAGCGGCATAGGTGACGGTGGCGGGTGGTGTTGGCGCCGTTTGTAGGGGGGCGCCAAAATCAGCGAAAAACACCACCGCAAATCACGAGATGATCGGCGTAGGTGACGGGGCGGGTGGTGCTTGCTTACTATACGTATACTTTAAGGTGTCGAAACCAGTATTCTTAACTAATGTTCTCAGGTATTCCTTAATCGCTGTGGCTGCACCCTACTAAATCTTTGGGATTAAACTGATATTTTGCGGTGCAAAGTCAAATCATTTATTGCATTATAACATAAGGTACATAGAATAACAGTACAAGGTGGAAATAACATTATAGCGCCCTGTTAGGGCATGGCAATGAATTATAGTTATAATTATAAATTATTTACATATTTTAAAATTAAATTGGTTAAATATTTAGTAACATTATTAGATTAATAAAATTATTTTATAATATAATATAAACAATGATATATTTTATGAAAAAAATATTTGAATTTTATAATTACTATTTTATATTTGATAAATTATATTTAATCATTTTTCTTCAAAAAACTCCTGCAGCGTGTAAAAACATTTTTCGACTAGGTATTACTTTAAACATTTTTTAAATTTATTTATATTGTTCTCCTCTTGAATTGCTTTCGGAATTTTATTGTAGATTTTCGTGCACATGGAAAATGGACCGGAAGATACAATTTTCAATTTTGTTAGGGGTAGGGCTAGCCTAGTGTGTGATCTTAAATTTTCTGGCCGAGAATATACTGGGAAGAGGTGAAAGTTCTTTTTAACGAATATACTAACTTCTAGGATGTATATAGACGTTAAGGTTAGAATTTTATGTTTTTTGAAATATGGTCTACAGCTTTCCATTGAATCTATGTTGACCATAATTCGGACACATCTTTTCTATAAGCGGAACAAGTTAATTATATTGGTGCAGTTACCCCATAAAACGATGCCGTACTGAAGCTAAGCGTGTGCGTATGCGTAATAGGCGGTCATCGCGGTCCTTAGGTCAGAGCACTTTTTTAATTCGTACAACGCATAGGTTAATCTGGACAGTTTTGTTTTTATCTTATGTAGATGGTCTTTCCAGTCTACACCAGAGTCAATGGTTATGCCCAGAAGTGGATAGCTTGTTATATTTTCAATTTTTTCATGTCGATACGAATAATCAATGGGGATAGGTGATTTTTGATAGGGTTTGAATTGTAATAATTTAGTTTTTTTAAGTTAATTTGTAGGTTGTGTTCCTCGAGCCAATTTGCTAATTTAGTTAATATTGTATCTAAAGAGGTATTTAAGTTATTTGAGTCTTGACAGGGAAACACAATCGATACGTCGTCAGCGAAAAGGGTACAGGATTGATCTAACATTTTTGGCAAGTCGTTGATATACAGGGTGACTGGTTGAACGACGGACGTATTTAAGGAGATGATAGGATAATTTACATACTTTTCAACCATATAAAACAAAAAAATCATACACTCAAAAAACACAAGTTACATATTTTTTTATAAAACGTAACTATTCTTGTGTTTTCTAACTCTATGCCTAGGTACTTACCACTTTCCCACAGCGTGCACCGAGCTGCTCGTGGTCGCTAAGGCCAATCTCTTGGACAGGCTGATAACACACTGATAATGAAAGGATGGAGTTCGTCTTCATGTAGGATACTTTACCCCAACCACTGGGATACCTGGAAATGCCTTCCTGCATTCCGCGTACTTTCACATGGGTAATAATCGAAGTAAATTGCTTTGTGCGGGTTCACTGGATAACGAACGATTCCTTCCTCGTCCTTAATCAGGGTTAGGAACTGGAGGAAGGCCAAGTCTCCTAAGAAGTCTATGACGGCAACTTATGTAATTCGTGATACATTGCAATATCATGTTAATTCACGTCTAACAACACTAGCTTACATTACATAGCACCACACCATATCCCAGTATCCTCATTAGAGTACTGATAAGTCATTATCACTCACTATCAAGGCACCGAAATCCACGCGACAGCTACGTAAGTAAAACCAGAATGTTCGGGACGAACGGGACGCGTGAACGCACGCCACCCCTACGACGCGACGGCCCGCGGGCGACTGACTAGGGCCGGCGCGGCGCGGCGCAGGGCAGAGACGCGGGAGCAGTCGCTCACGCGCATGCGCAGTATTGCGCAGTGGCGAGTCCGCGCCGCCGCTACTCGGGGTCGTTGCCCGAGGCCGCGTACACGTGACTTAGTATTTAGTAAAATGTAGAGGTGAACTTTAAAATTATTTTTTAAATGATGAAAATTAAGGTCATGTTTTTTTTACATATTTGGAATGTGTATCAGCTTCTTATTCACCTCCTTAAATGCGTCCCTGTATATAGGGTGCTTCTAAAATATATGCCACGGCTGAAATGGGAGAAAGTATCATGTATAGTGATCACGAAAATGAGGCATTCATGTCCGGAAACTATTCTTTTTTTTTCCATACAAAAAAATAACAATCATAAAAATAAATTGCTTTACTTTATTAAGCCATCCCGTATTGTGTTGAATGAAACCAGGCGCGCGAAAACATGCTTAAACGCTCCGACTTTGCGGCTAGACATCAAACAAATTCGGCACTTGTGTCATGCTACAAAAGGCTTTGATCTGTCCGCAACCCTTTCGCATACTCACTCGGGAGCGGGGCGCGACCCGGCGGGCGGGGGCGGTTGGCGCCCGCGCGCCCTTCGTACAGGTCAGAGTTCAGTTCGCTATGCGCAGCGGTGACGCGCAGGCGTGACGCGAACGTTTTGCACCGCCTGCGCCCCCATCCGCGAGTGAGATAACGATGTCACCCAGACGTACATACGAATCAAGAGTATCTTGAAATGATACTCTGCTACCGCGATACCCTCTGATCGCGAGTGCAATAACATCCCTGCGCATGCCGTAAACCTGTATGAGCAAAGTTTTGGTGTAAGAGTCAGCCACCAGTGTTGTGTTGTGTCATCATCATCAACCGAAAAACGTCCATTGCTGGACTAAGGCCTCCCCCAAGGATTTCCACACCGACCGGTTCTGTGCGGCTCGCATCCAGCGGCTTCCCGCAACCTTCACCAGGTCGTCGTCGGTCCACCGAGTCGGGGGCCTGCCCACACTGCGTATTCCAGTGCGCAGTCACCACTCGAGAACTTTACTGTGTTGTAAAACTGATGTAAAACTTTGTTGTGTTGTGAAATAGCTTGTAAATAAGGTGATTGACACTCTACTACCGCGAGTGCAAATAACATCCCTGCGTTTGCCGTAAACCCGTATGAACAGAGGTTTGGTGTGAGTCAGCCAGCCACCAGTGTTGTGTTGTGCAAATCCTTGTAAATAAGGTGATGAACTTAGAAACACGCCAAGTTACTTACTGTAATACACGTTCTTTTTAATTTTACGCATCTACTCTTGAGTAGATGCCTTACCTACCTAAACTTTTTACAGATACATTACAAGTACGTAATTTAACAGTTCAAAGCCTGTCAAAGTGCAATGGTAAGTTTATCGCCTTGTTACGTGAATAAGCCGTTTTAATAACTGGTAAGTTTGTATATTCTGCTCTACATTTAATTTAAAGACAATCAGCTGTTCACTAAATTAACCTGTAAAAAGAGATACCTACGAGCGTGCGTTGCTTTCATTCAATGAAATGACATCGAGTTCATTCATGACTTCATGACGGAGCGTACGTACTTGACGGACCGTGTTGTGCGAAATTGAATCAAAGTAAAAAAAAATTGTTTAGTCTCCCAAATCAATTTAACGACTCCGGGGCACGAATTTTTTTTACTATTGTAATCTATATGCATGACTCTTACTCCCATTGCAGCGGTGGCATATATTTTGGAAGCACCTTATATAAGGAACAGGATACACCCAAGCACGCTTCCTTGCGGGATTGATTTTGTTACCCGCCCTTCAAGCGATCTAATCTTAGTTATAGTACCTGTCGCGTGATCTTAGTGCTCTATCTCGACATGTTGACGTCTGTTGCTGAGGTAGGATTCAAACCACTTATTTACTATACCTCTGGCACCTATTCCATAGAGTTTCCTAATCAATATTTCATATCGTACCCGCTCATAGCTTTAGACATGTCAAGGAGAAGGCCTATAGCATAATTTTTATTATTAATTATGTGTAAAATTTCGTTTATATACTAGAAAACAGCTAAGGTAGTAGAGTGTTTCTGTCTGAATCCGTGTTGCAGTGTATTTCTATAGATAAAATACATGGTCTGATGTATTTTTTTACATAATAAAAATTTCGCGCGCTCGCTTCGCTCGCGCAATTTCCTAAGAATACAGCTACAAATTCTATAGCCTCATGATTATACAACGGAGCGTTATTAAGATTTTTTTCTTAACACAATTTTTAAATGGTTAAAACACAGATATTAGTTTTTTAAACCCAGACTATTTCATATATATATCTCATATATTTTTTCTATCATAATCACAGTGCCTGATTAGCCTATAAGCAAATGAAGTAATTGCTTGAGGCATCATGTCTTTGGGGCACCATAAACGGCACCGAAAACAAATGTCTCTCATATGAAATTTAAGGAGCAAAGAAAAACTTTTTAAGATAGATAGAAAATTTTTTTTAAGCTTTTTTATAGTTAAGCGAGCTTTCACAATAGTCCTGTTAAAAAATGCTATAACCCTGAGGAGCTACGTAAGATAATTTGAAAATACCTTACGCTCGCTCCGCTCGCGCAATCTCTCTCTCTCTCTTTCTTTCTTACAAGTTTTGCCATGACAAAAGTTCGTTTCTTGAAATAAATAACACATATGCTCCATTTCGTTTACATGTAACCTTTACACAAGAGCAGAATTACGAGTATGAGCAAATAAATAAATGCATCAAAGGAACATAACTTTTTTATACGAAGGGGGCGCCATTATTAGTCTCGCACCACCAAAAAATTTTGCTAGGGCCGCCACTGGTGATGGGGAATTAAAACCACTCCATGTGGTGGTGTGCTGCAGAAACTCGGAAATCGGAGCTGTCTCCTGAGTGAATCCTCTTCTTATATAGCCTATCGCTGAATTTTTCATCACAAAAATAACGTTGAATCTATGACGTGTGTTCGGTACAGAGTCCCGGCAATCAACCCCACTGCTATCTGACAAGAATCCCACAGAAGCACTGCAGCTTTTCACACATGTGAAAATATTATAATTACGAACGCTTTATGATTATGAAGATTATGATGATGTTCATTATAGTAAAAAGTAATTTTACGGAGACTGGCTCGGATCGTATTTTGTTCTACACTCCGGAGCAGCAAAGCATTTTAATCAAAATTTTAAATTGTACTAAGCGAAAATCTCACCAAGATTCTGTGTAGAGGCGAAACGTGCTCCAATTCATAAATAATTTTCCAGCTCAAACTCCACACACACAATCCGAAATTAAATTTTCAACAGAAGCTCCTTTAAAAGGTAATATGGCGAAAGTTCGCTATTCGCCCGACTTCAAAATAGAAAAGTAAGCGCAGATGCGGGCTAACGGAAACTTGGCCAGGCGAAGTTCGGAATTTAAAATAAAGTAACCGTCACACTAATTGCACTCCCCGGACACTCTGACAAACTGTCACTATAACCTACTTCTACGTTAAAATTTGACGTTTTGTACACGCGTGGCATGCGCTAAGCAACCGGCTCTTACTCACGTCGCCTTTAGTGAGAGAGAGAAAGAGAGAGAGAAGGAGTGAACATACTGTTTGACAGTACTAATGAAGTAGCCATGCTTTTAATTATTCCTACATATCGTTAAACCATTTCATGATGTAGTCAATAGACAGTGAGATATTTCATGGAATACCTACATATTCGTATTTCATGAAAGGCGGTTTATTTTATGATCTGGGAAGTCTTACGATCTGGTCACGATTGCATTATGTCGTGGCCATATCATAGAATTGGCCATAGAATTAAGAACTGACTGGCCATACAATCGAGGAGCTTCGACAAGTAACACCAGTAACCTAACCTAACCTAGAGGTATTTTCGGAGCTCCTGAACGATAGGGCCAGTCATTTCATAATCTGGCCAATTCCTAAGATCTGGCAACACCATATATACATATACTATGCTAATTGCTAATGTTACCTCCACAGTGGCGGTAAACGAGCTGAGCCTGAAAAAGCCTCATTCGGAGACGAGTCTCGCCAACGGCACCTCGCCCCGCCTGGAGCACTGCCACCCGCTGTGGCTCCTCAGCATCAGCTTCGGATTACTTCGGATCAACATCGGGTGATAATTGTGTAGTCGAATTAAACCCAAATGAAGTGCCATTCATATTTGATATAGGCTCGATCTTGCAAAACAAGGTTTTCTGTAAAACTGCAATAGATTAAATCACGACAGCATTTTACTAAGTATATATAATGGGATTTCAGTTAAAGCGCGACAAAATCATTTTGGAAACCTATGCAACATTAATGGATGTCATCGAAAATATAATGTGAAGAAATGTTATAGGAAACTGGAATTTGAGATAACAAACACAGTTTACTTTTGTCACCGTGACAGTTTTGTCACCAATCCAAATCCAAGATATCAGCCAGTTCTCACGTCGTAACGAGCGCTCACTTCCATATAGATCTAAGACTTGATGAGAGTGTCAAAGTTGTAAAAGTCCGCGATAACCCTAAATATACTTTCAGTATAAACTCAGATCTACAGAAAACTTTGACAAAACGTAGTGATACCCTGCTGCACCGTATAACAAGTCTATAAAAAGCTTCAGTGAACTTATATTATACTTACAGTGGTATGGTTGTAATTTAAAGAAACCTATGATTATTTGCACTCAGCTTTACTACTTTTACATAAGAGAGAAGTTGCACCAAACACCTTATTTTTATGATATTTTACCTCTTATAAACATTTATATATACCTAAATATGAATTATACCTACATTTTAAGGCAAAATATTGTCGAGCATTGCGCACCTATTTTGTTCCTAGTCATCAACGACGCTACAGCAAACTGGCACCAATTATTACCAGAAAATGTCATCAACTTTTTAAACTTTTGCGGTTTTGAAGATACCACCCTGTGACACTGCCAGGCAGACAGACGGCGCGCGGCGTATGATTAGTAGTAAGGTTCTTTTGGGACCCTATGAGAACGGAATCCTAAAACTGATTGTTGATAAAGTGTTCACTATTAAAAGGTTATGAATTTACCTATTTTTTTCTTTTTATTATGCTTTTATTAGCTTCACCTACGCCACGTTTAATAAAGACTGACTTGGTGGCTTAGTAGTCAGAGCTTCTGACTTATTATCGGAGGGTTGGTTCGATTTCCACCCAGGGCAAACGTTTCTGTGATAAGCAGATCTTTTGGCCTATGTATGAGTTATCTGTATCTTTATGTATCTTTTATAAATTATATATTTATGTATATCAGTCTGTTTCCCATAATACAGGAAATCCTATATTAGGGCCGAATGATGCCATAGGATTTATTAATGTTAAAAAATCCAGGTCTAATTTTGTAGACTTACGTAATTCTGATAATAATCATTTCTCTTTTCATTTACTTATTATGGATTTAAAAAAAACGACTCTGTGAATTGTTTAACAGACAGGTGAAGCTGGTTCATAAAAGCGTATTTTTTTTAATTTTAAATAAAATTGTCGATTTGATTTAAATCTTTGAATTTATACTATTACATATGTGTAAGTCTCATTCCTCTGAGCTTCTCTAGGTCAATTATACGTCAATGATATTCTTACCTGTAAACCATACCCATCGCTAATAGAAGTTCTTTACATCCTTTTTACTAATTGAGACTTATAGGTAAATCATGCAATCATGCATAGAAGACATATTTTGAAATAGGTCACAAACAAAAAAAAATACTCGTCTACCTTTTGAATACCGCTTTAAATGTTGTCCTAGCACCTCTTGTAACGTAAGTACTTAATATCTGTTGCAGACTATAAGATTTTATGAAAAATGTACTCGATAAGCTGTAATGTACCTACTCTATTTTTGTTTAAAGTTGTTTTTTTTTAAAGAGTTTTAAATATTATAGGCAATGAAAATTTTTACATTGTTTTTCTTAATGAATTATTCAATTTTATCAAGATATTATAAATAGTTGTATTTTATTGTAGCGAATCCTTAGATTTGACGCTTTAGTAGTGTTAAGTAAACTTAGAATTATTTTATTAATTGCCTTGTTAATTATCCCTATATTAAAATGTAACTGACTGTTTATTAGACAATTTAATATTTCATTAGATAATTTAAAGTGAATACAAATATTTTGTGAATTAAATATAATAATAATGTCTATGTAAAAAATATTTCTGCAGAATATTTTCGATATTACTTAGAAATAACGCTGTGAAAAGTAAATGTTAATTAAATTTAAAAAGTACTAAGTATTACCAAGACACATCGACTTTTTATTACATGGCATGTCACTAAATATTAGACTTAAAACAAGCCTGTTTTTCAAATCTACTAAGTAACCTTTATGTCTTGTTTATATTTTGAACTGCGTCATTGTCGTGATTTTCAACAGTAAATCATAAAATTCACAAACGACCGACTAATAAAAAAACAGTACGCAGTAAAACTTGTTTTTGTGAAAATAAACTTTTGCAAGAGACGTAATTTTGGTCAGGATCCTATTTCTTTTTATTATCAAATAATGACGACGGCTTTAAACCTTTTATTCCTGTATAAAACTTAATTAAATTCATAAGTGATTTTTATATATTGTGATTAAATAGGTCCATTATAAGCCTTGTGATGAAAAGTCGAATGTGTCAATTTGGTGTCGAGTCTTCCCGCAGCTCTTTACACTGACTTTAGTAGAATGTTTATGTTTTAGGCTAAAAAATGTGATAAGATAAGATACAATTATGTGTATATTCGAGCGAAAGTATATTTTAAATGATAGATGAATTGTGTTAATGTATAGATGAGAAATACTAAATTTTAATGTCATATAGAGAAATTGTAATGTTTACTTACTAATTGTTCGCTATATTTATTTTCAAATGTTTGTCTAGCTGACAGTTCTATTTTTTATTCAATTCATTTTCTATTGTTAATGTTTGCATATTTTTAGTTTAAAAAAATCATAAAATAATGTATTCTACCAATAATTCGAACAATAGTGGTAAAAATCCTATCTTATACCTAAGTAACCCTATGAAAAAAGTTCAAAAGTTTTTCTTATTAACTCCAGGGAATATGTGGGGCAATGTGAGTGGCATAAAAACATCTGTTTTCCTTGAAAGGGATTACCAATTGTGGGTATAAAAAACTTTACTCTTAGAATAACAAAAAAATCGTACATGCTTTTATTTATTTAAAATGCGTTTATTTATTCAATAAAATATATACCAAATCCAGTCCCGTAACAGCAAAACATACTCGTAATTTTGTTCTGTTACGAGACTGAATTGCCGAATTCCAAAACGTTGAGTTTCGTGTGGTAGGAATTTTGTATGAAAAAATAAAAAAATAAAAACATTTAAAAGACCGCGTAAGGAAGCAGCGAAGTACATAAAAAAATTGTAACAATACTTAAGAACAAACACTAATCTCTATATGTTGAAAGTAATTGCAAAAGTTTTAACTAATTTACTTTAATTGTATACTTCCTGCTCACCTCCAATGAAAAGCACCCTAACTTATTGTTTTCGAAAACACGCAAACCGCCAAAAGGAAATTCCAGTGTTTCTCGAAAGAAACAAACTCGGAAGATTGGCAGCTAAATAGCTCAAGTGAAGTATGCTTGTAGCGAACAAAATACTCAAGACAGTTCACTTGACAGTATCTATTGGTCTCCATTGTGTGTTTAGCGGAACTTCGCGGCGTCTGTCTAGTCAAGAAAACTGGGAACTTCCTTGTTGGAATTCTCGGGTTGGACCATTTGGGATTTCATTATTTTACTGGGTTAAAAGAGTTTTTATTTGCTTGATTTTTAACGGCTCTTAAGTTGCCCCGTGAATATTTACTTAGGTATACGTAATTCACGCAATGCGTTTTTGTCCCCTTGTGAAGTTGTGGGTAATTAGAATGATACAATATATTTTTTTTACATAATTTAGGGGACTGCGTTATGAGGTTATTGACTATTAATAATTGCATTGATCCGTTTTAAGTTTCACTTACCGTCAAAAGAGATGACGATATAAAATATATATCTCAATCTACTTGCCACCATAAGTGGTATTAAAAATATATATTCCATTAGTAATTAAAGGGCTCTTACTTCTTATACAGGTTTGCTGGTACATAAGCTCGCTGTACAGTTGGAGAAATCAGTTTCTCTGGATACCTATATAAATGCACTGCACTGCATTGACGTGCGATGACAGCAAGTCTAAATTTAGAACGTGGTCTTGCAAAGGCAATAACAATACCTAAACTGAGGTTCTAGGCATGAAATAAAGGTCTTTCCTCAAGAATATTCGCTATAAAATTTTTGATTGATTGAATTTGATGGTTCAAATTTGTATTAAACTCAGAAACATTATTTATTTGTTAAAAACCTTAGATACTTTTACTTATACAGGCTACGATGCTCGCCGTTCTAGACTCGCCTCGCAGGGTAAAGCGTAGGCATGAAAATATTATACTAATTAGTTATTTTTGATGGGGTGATTTTTATGGCGGATATGAACATTATTCACGCTGCTATTCAGGTCAAATGTGACAACTTTAGTCTGTCACTTTTAAATAAATGTCAAAATTTTGAACTTTCCATACAAAAATGTTTAATCCGACGATCGATTTGTATAGAGTTCATTTTTTGTCGTTTTTTAAGATAAAAAGTAGTAAAACGAAAGCTCTCATATTGCTCTCTTGATATATTCATATTCCACATTAAAAATCTCTCGTATATATGATATCTAGTATTACACCTATGTATCGTATATTTATAACACAGTTTAAAGCTAAATACAACTGTCAGCTCCTATATATAATTTAATACAGACAAGTATCGTCAATTTTTTATATTTAATATTTTAATGCGATTTAATTAGGTATTGATTTTATGTAAAAATACATATATGATCTAACAGAGTTGATTAAACGCTTATGAAGCAAGTTTATTTGATTATTTCAAGCACCTTTATAATTTTTAGCTAAATTAAGTGCATAGGTCCGAACCAAAAGAGTAGTAAAACTCAAAAAGAGTTGTAATTTCGCGCCAGTCTTCATTAGTCTCATTCAGCGTCTAATTCAGCGCCGACTGCGCATCCAAAATGGCGTACTGCGTCGTGAAAAGTTGTAAAAACTATTCAAGTAAAGTGAAAAAACAGGATGGAGTATCATATTTCCGGTAAGTAAACCCTTGTTTTATCATTTTAAAGTATTGTTTTGTTAAGAAACACAGTACCTAGTTTATTTTAATTTGAATTACTCATTTAGTTTGATTTCCATGAGCAAACAATCGAACCTCACAACTTTGGAACAAAAATTTTATAGAGTCGCTTTTAAGTATAAAGTTTTTTTACTAAAATATTTTGTTACTTTTATCTATTGTTTTTATTACATGAGATATTTTATTTGTTTTAGCTTTCCCCGAGATCCGATACGTTGTGCACTATGGAAAAACATTATAGCCGAATCGAGACGAGACGAATAGTTTGTTCCGAAAAAATTCCACTTTGTTTGCTCGAATCATTTTCACCCTGTATAATTCATATTTAAGCATTTTCCGGGTTTGCTATAAAAAAAATAAACAAGATTCTGCAAAAATAAAAAATACTTATAAAAGATAGCGAACAAAAAAACATTATAAGTGAAATCTACTCCATTACTTCTCTGTCTTCACTCGAAGCTGCGTAAGGTGAAGTACGTTCCAGTCGAAGCTTCGTATGGTGATAAATTTATGCAAACAAAAATCAACCGTAATGCAATGACACACGATCTAAATTCAAATGTGTTGTTTCTATGCATATAACTGCGTGTGTATAGGTTAACTGCGGACGCTTTTTCGTGAATTATGTACTAGACCCGTCGTCCATTTGTTTCTACGGCTATGGTCTGCCGGATTTGAATTTATGTCAGCAGGTTTAATCTAACTCGGCTGGGCAGCCTCCGGGAAGCTCGTAATATCTTCACATCCGAAATACCGCAGTGTCTCAAGACTAAGTTTTTGTCCAGTGTGTGTTGCCAGTGATGACATATGGAACCGAGACATGGTCGCTTACTATGGGCCTCATAAGAAGGCTCAAAGTCACCCAAAGGGCGATGGATTGTCTGCCGTGTGAGGCGCAATTAGTGTAAGTTGAGATACACTAATTAAGCTTAACAGGTCTTATTGAGATCGTCTAGTCCTGTTCTATATGGGGCACTTTAAAAAAAAATAATTTTGTTCCTGAAATTTTTCAGTAACAGGCCTGCCACATTAGTGTAACTCTGGAATTTTAAGCGCGCGTTACACGGTCCACGTGTAATTTGAGTTATCGCAGATAGGCACAACAGGCGTGAGCGCCGGCCGCCGGCTAAACGCGCTTATCTAGGGTAGTTATAGATACACGATATAGGCGAAACAAACCTGTACGAACAAAGTTGACGAATCTTTCGCTTCGCATGTGAGACCGGAATCAAATCATAGTATGGTCAGGTCTTTTTGTTTAGCGCAGCCATTTTTGCTAGTACGTCTGCATGCTGCACGGTCGTTTCCAGCCATCCCTGCATGTGCCTTAATTCTTGATTCAAAATAGTCTCATTTGTTTATTTTGGCTATAGGATAGGTGTATTTCAGATTTTTTCAAATTTTAGCGGTAATGGGATGGCTGGCAGCTTAGTTTGCGATTGACTCTTGGGCAGATCTTGAGGGCAGAGATTTCTTGCGTCGCCTCATACCAAGCCAGCAGTTCGGCGTGGTAAACAGTACACGATGGATCCAGCAGGAGTTTTCGGGCCTTCGTTCCAGCACCATCCGGCCAAATAGATAGAGCCGCTTCGACTTTAACTGAATTTAATTGCCATCCGTGTAGATTTAAATTTTTGGTGTCCTTTTTCTGCCAGTTGGTCTGCGTTTTCTAGACATTCAAACTCGAATTTTATGTGTACTGCTGGGTATGGCATTTCGGTATGTGCGACTCGTTGCTCAATCTCTCGGTCCGTCACTATTTCTTTAGGCTCACCCTTTTTAATTAAATATGAGAGGGCTTCTCGTACCCTGAGGTCCAGAGGAAGCAGCCCAGATGGCAACAGTGCCGAGTTGAGAGACACTGTCTTATAGAACTTGCAGATCTTCTGCGCAAAACCTCGCCGTACGATGTCAAGTTACTTTTCACATTTTCCCCATGTCTGATAGAAGGTCTATCGGTCTATATACTTGGGCTGTAAGTAATCGTCTTTACCCGGTTTCCTCAGTGTCACCACTATCGCCTCTTTCCATGGGTTTGGGAAGAGTGTTATTCTTAGGCAACTGTTCATAATTGCCAATAAAACTTAGGGATTCACTCAGATGGCCTCTCTACATAAGTCTGCCATTAGTCCGTCAGGTCCAGGTGCCTTCTTAAGACTCAAGGTAGACACTGCCCATTCAAGCTCTTGACTCGTGAGTGGCGGGTCACATGTTTCATCATGTTGTGACGCATTCACCTGTTCAGCTTTCTCTCCGATTTCTCTATGGTCAGCAATATCTTCGGTTGCTTCATCCGTTTTGTAGAATGTTTCGGCGAGCAGTCTTGCCGACGACGTCTCTTCAAGAGGCTTACCATCTATGACTAGTGGCACATCTAGTCTAGTTGTTGTGCGCCTTATAACCCTGTAGATACTATCCCACATACTTTTCCTCTCCTGTTTTCCACAGAACTCTTTCCAGCTGGATGTTAGGGCTGTAACGATCCCCCCCTTCGCCAAAGCAAAGTAAAAGAGACGTAAATAAAAATATATACATAAATACAAATAAACTTAAAGTAACTATTAAATGAAATGTTTGGCCAGATCATCTAGTGGGAACCCCACGTCGAAATTAAAGTAACCCAGAATCTTTTAGGGTGTTGATAGTGACTGAATTACGAAAGGCTTAGGGAACCATTTAATTAGACAATTATTTGCTACGAAAGAGGCCCTACTTCTTTGTTCTAACTAATCTAATGAGCAGAAATTATTAAGTTTAACTCAAGCAAACAAAGTACTAGAAAACGTAGAGACAGGACATCATTTAGGGCGTTATGAAACTCTCATGAAGCTTTAAGTCTATAAATTCATTTGTAAATTTATTAAATTATGCGAGCAATGTATAGACTATAGATCTACACATCACTATGAAAGCCGCAACCCTTAAAGGGTTGCGGGAGGATCCACCATAACCTCCCCTCATCCTCGGCCAGTCTAATACCATCCATCGCGTAAAGTTTAAAAATATAAGCTTCATGAAAGTTGATGCGGGAAGCATCCAAAATGAAGCTAGCAATACGGATTGCAACGCGTTTGTGTATATATACTTAAATATAAATAATATGGTATAGGGAACCCCAGAAATATTGTAATTTCAAAAGATTAAATAAACCACCACTTCGATAGTCGATGCTCTTAAATGAATATTTTAGGCTTTTAGAATTTGGAATAATATAAGAAACACCATCATCAGCCCATCTCCAGGACAAAAGGTTCCAGATCAAACAGGGACTCTGTCTTACCTACCCTATAGACTTAATGCGCCCTACCGCATTCTATCGATTTGTTGCTTCGTTCAGTTAGACAAGTCAGAAGAATCGCTTATATCTAGCTTTTTATTCGCAGTAAGTGCATTACGTACTTATGCCCTAATATCACAACCGAATGGCTAGTAACTACTTGTCACGTCAAACAATACGATACCCTAATTAAACTCGAATCGACGTAACACACCCTTAAGCTAATTAATATTATACAAACTACTCGCTCCGTTTTAATAAGAAACAAATCCTACCAAATTCAAATAAAGCAAATAAATCACACACAAAAATATGAAAATCACTCACACAGAAAATAAAATGAAATAAAACACAGAAGGTCCACAACCAGGTCTAGCTTTCTCAGTAATAATTAAGGTAACATACAAAATATTATACTAAATATTGAAGTAAAAATATAGCTTAGAATTTATGGGAAAAGTGGAGTATAAGTGAGTGGTACATAGAAGGATATTGTCCTTCAATAATCCACGTAAGTCTGTAAGGAAGCTGCGTCTTGGTGTCCTCGGAGAGGTTAATCGCGCAAAACCACAACTTCCCTGTGAAGGTTGCCAGAGGCTCCCCGTATAGTGTAATTGAATGTAAATGTATTGTAGCGTTTTGTAAAGAGTAGTGTAAGAGTACTGTTTAGTCGTGTGTGATGAAGGAGTTATAGAGAAATGCAATCTAGACCCAGTGTGGATATACAATAAAGAAGAAATAATCAACCTTCAAATAATATAACCACCATATTTGAAAGTTATTCGAATTTAAAAGTGCAGACCATTAAAATCTTATTAACATCTAAAGGCTTCCACACAAAACTAAATGTTTAAAATCTACCATAAACTGAACAAGATTTGCATACCTCAATTGAATCCAATGGTCTCACTTTAGTAAAGAAAACTCTCATACCCATGCGCCAATCTCTGTACCTCGCCCGCATACGCTCCTCCTCTTCATAATCTCCAAGGCTGCTTACTCCACTCCAACATCCCATGGAACGGACCATAGGACGCTCCTTCAGCATTTCCTCATGCTTTGACCGACCGACGTTGACTAAACTCGACTATCCTAATTCAATCCCTTATATACCCCCCGATTCAAGTAGTAAACAGATGGCATCTTTCCGCCTACGACTGCCTACCCTTGCATCCATGGATGCACTGCTCTGCACTCATCATGCAGAAGACGACCGCCACGTGAATATCCAACCCTGATCTGCTGTAGAGATTTTCAACACTAATGGTTCAAACAGTCATTTTAAACAAATTAATTCTAATAAATAAGAAAAATAATAGTAATAATCATATTAATATTTTCTACTGTTTCTTTTTGAAAATTGACCGATAAACACTTAGCTAACGAAGGTGGTTCGTTACATTCAACCCCCTGAAAATTTGCAGATACCAAAACTGAAAATTTTCATAACCCAATAAATTTTTCCTGTTGGCATATTCCTCCAGAAAGCACTTTCCACTATTTTAGTAAATTAAAAGTTACAAAGTCTATGTTTGTGAGACCATTAACTATGCAACTTAAAATTCATAAAACATAAAACAAAATTAGATTTGACTAGGTGGAAAATACTTGTGGCCCTACATGTGTGTGTGTTTAAACCTGGCATATCCTATTCCATGCGTTGCTAGGAGTGCGCAATGCGGGCCCAGTCAGAATGTAAAAGCACCAATGTCCGCCAGCATCAGGAATCCAGAGATAGGGACCGTGGTTGTGAGTCACAGCTACGTACTTGGATTTCATAATAGTATTAACGACTAGATGTCCAAATCCTGTCGCGCCAGAACTCTTCTGACCCAGCGTAATTAGTAATTTGGCCATTCTAGCTGCCCCTGTAGGAAACCCTCCGCTGTTCTACATAGTAGGCAAGAATTATGTTACTCTGAGAATTAACCGAGCCCGCCAAACGGCACTCCCCACAAGTCACGAAATAATCATACCAGGAGCATGTATAGTGTATTCAGTCATAGTCGCAGCTTCTTGTGGAGTATTAGCCATAACACAACAGGTATTTAATGTTTAAAATCGTATTATATTCAAATGTTGTCGCTAGGCTAGTGTATAAATAGACTAGAGGCGTACACCAAAAGGCTGACCAGGTAACACATTTGCCAACCCTCCTTCACTCACATTCAGGAGGCCTAAAGGAGATTTAGAACCCCGGGATCTTGTAATTTTACACTTCACAAACCTTCACTCTACATTCTGGATTCTCACATACCTGGATGGTCAACAAATATAAACCTATGGCCAGTTCCACATTAACTATTACCAGTTCCCAGAGTTCAAACCACACTTCATTCGCCACTACATATCGATCCGTTTCTACATCAGCTAAGACTTACAACAGTCAAGATTTATTTTGACAGATTCCGTCTCCTTCTAGCTCAATGATCTAAAATAAACCATTCCAATGCTTGCGTAAAGTGGACCAGACACCACCAATAATATCGACAACATCTCCAAGTATTGACGGAATATTGACATCACATTGATAGTGCAGTAATTGGAATGATCGGCTGACGGTAAGTAGATGATGGATTGTCAATATATTGATGTTAAAATATTGTCAACACCACCGATAGTGTCCGGTCCATTCAACAATCAATATGGTTTAGAGTGAATCCAAAATTCCAAAGTGGGGAATATAATGTTTAGTTCATTTATTTTTATTATGTATTATATATATTTTGAGAAAAATTAAATGTATTTTCAGAAAGATTCTAGAGCTAACCATGGCTAGTTGCATTTACGCTATAACTGACTTCCTCCTTACCCAAAGTCAGTTCACAACTAACCAAGTCAACACATAATCCAATAGTACCTCGCTTTAGCAATTAAAAAATACTTTTGAACTACATTACCTTCAGTAAACGTTACCTTCCATTATACATTACCTCCAAATTATATTACCTCAAACCAATGATCAAACCGATTACCAAAATTACATTACCTCCAATAACCGTTACCTCAAACATTACCTTCAATACCTTTGTTTTTTTTTTTTAACATTACCTCAAAGTTATAGACTGATATACATATACGCTTAAATACATACATATACCTATAGAAACAACACCAGGCACAGAGCAAACAAATCTGCTCATCACAGAAATATCCGCCCCGAGCGGGGACAGAAACCACGACTCCCGGATCAGCAGTCAGGACCACCAACCACTGAACCATCGAGTCAGTAAAACTACAATTACAGGATTTAAACTTTAATTTCCGAAAATAATGATAATATCTAATACTTTCTGTGAGCTCTTTAATGATTAGTAAGTAAAAGAAAGAAAGAAAGGTTTATTTGCAATAAAACATCACAGAGTTATAGATCTTAAAAATAGTGGTGCCAGTAGTAGTATTCAAACTTTTCAAGACTGGGGTTTGTCCGGGTAATTTTGATGCCCTTAAAGTTACTCTGCTTTTAGCCCCTGTCACGTTATTAGTTGCTTATGTTGTCTGAATTCCTCAAAAACTCCGCAGACCCAAACCTGTATTTACTTTTGCTAAAGACCGAAGCCTCTGAATATTCCTGGGAAAACGTCTCATAACATCTATAACGAACTGAAATTATGGAATTTGAACTTTAGAATACGCACTTGTCCTATTATTTGTAAAAAATGGCCTAACATTGACGGTTGCTTTAGTTTATCCCAAGTGTTACGAAGTACACTTCGTTGTATAGCACTTTGCTCGGCTTCTCTCCAATATTTTAAATAAACGCAAATATTGTTAAAATTTATGGGATTATGTATTCAACTGAACGAAGCAACAAACAACTGATGAAACACAAAAATACCTTTCAAAAATTTTACCCTAACGTGACGAAGAGATTTTATTAAACAGGGAATTGAATCTTAAATGAATTAAAACCGAACATAGACAACTAGGTTCCAACCAAACTCCTAACTGCTCATTTTTATATATTAATCTGCGCACAATAGCTAACTAAAAATAAAACTTAAATTAATTTCATCATGACTCGACCATAGAAAAATCAGATAAGTACCGAATCATTGAAATTAAATCGTAAACAGCTTTTATCTACTCATTTATGAACGCTAATCTCCACAGGCTGAACAGATTTAAATTAAATTCCTTATTACGCCATCCAACTTCTCTCAATTCAACATCCCTAAAAATTGAGAACACCTGATCTAACGCCCTACACGCACAAAGTCATAATTTCCTACTAGAAATCTATTAATAATTATGCAATTTGGATTTAGATTATATCTTAAACGCGTCAATTTTAAGATTTACTTGACTCAAGACTCAATTATCTTTCAGTCATAAACAGTTAAAACAGGCAAGAAGATCACATAAGATGCTGAGATATTGCCCAGCGCACAATTTTTTTAAATAAAAATAAACGGTACGAGAAAACACTTTTCTTAGCTATTGCGAACGTACTTACTTTAATCAGGTTAAATATTATAACCAACAGATAACGTGTATTAATCTGAAGATATACGCATGCACAACAGTCTCATGGAGAACAAATCTATTGAATTATACTATATCGCTTATTTAAATTAATTGCTCCCAACTGAATCTTAGTGCCTAGAAAACTAATTAAATAACTTATATACAACTCAGTAGAAAACCGCCCACGAAACTATAAATCACAATAATTCTACTATGCTTCTTCAAAATAATTTTACGAGTACTACTTCCGCTTTTGTTCGTATCCCTGTCTATTAAACCAGTCTTAATAAACACAGTCTACCTGTTATTTGATGCCTTTTTTTCTAACACAGACCACAGAACTTTTATGTAACTTTCAAATTCAACTGCACTAATTTATTAAACGAAACATATTTACAATGTTCAAAATCAATAACGAGCAAGTACTGTCATATACTTGTAAACTTCCTTTTTCATGATTCTAAATCGCATCAGCCTAACTTAAATGTGTGAAGCTTATACTGCTGCTGTAATAAGCTAATTGTGAAATATGTCAAGTCGAACCTACTGCATATAATAATTACTTCAGTACATTGAGGTAACACGTTATTTGCCTAAAAAAATAATAATTTGGAAAATAATTCCAATACTTTAATTCTAATCCGATCCAGTCAGCGCCACCTAGTTCTACCGTGAATTCTAACACATGTAATATCAACTTCTTAACTATACATGAACGTAGTGTGAGCCTCAACCAAAGATTTTCTTTAACGAACGATAACCTACATATGCTTACAACGCCATCTTACGTCCTACAGCACTACTCCTAACCCGATACGCCAAAATTGAAACCCGTGCAAGAAGATCAACCGAACATTTAAAACATTTACGTAAATGCCTATATACTTTTGAACCAGTATTATCCATTTATAAACAGAATAATCTTCACTTGTATTTCTCAACACTGAACTAAAAGACATACACAAATCAGTAAGTGATCACAAAAACAATAAGCAGAGGCAGCTTCATAACCGAGGCAAGACGATACCTTCAAATCTGCATTAATACAACAATAATATAATTATTCGACCACTTAGGTATACTCCTATCAACCCCCCGTACATGAGACTATTAATTCGTTTCTATACCTTCTTTAAATACCACAGCAAAAATACAAACTTTAAAGAAAAAAATAAAATTTTAAAATTATATCAGTGGCACAACTAAACAACTATTAAAAAGCCCTAAATCCTTTGAACAATGTTTCTTTTTCTTCACAACCCCCAATCTATAAAACTCTTGACGTGTACAAGAAACGTTAAACCGTTATACCTGATTCAAAATATTAAATGGCCGCATGAACCTATCACAACGGAAAACGTATTTTATACCCATTTTTGAACCAATTAAACAAATTAACTATAAAAAAAACATAAAAATGGTACCAACATAGATGTTAAAAACATATTCTCAAAACCCTGTTGTTCAACTGAGACGGAAAAACATTCGTTTATGTTTAATGAAACTAATACACAAAAATTGACAAACTTTAATACTTTTGATTCCTCTTGCACAATTTTTTTTTTATTTAAGCCAAGAAAAGTAATAAAACTTGTAAAATCTATAAAACAAAATAAACTGCGTAAAGCGAGCGTATGAAAATATTTGGTCGCCTTTACTACAAAAGCTTTTACTTTGTAAACCTTAATATACTATCAGTTTCATTATAGAAACCCTCAAGTTTCGAATTGTTATGCTGTGCATTAATGTCAGGATACTACTTATTTTACCCATACATACTTGATTACATGCGTATTACTAAATGACTTTCAAAGGTTTTTTTTTTTAAACCTTTATGATTTGATAGTAAAAAGAAAATCATTACAGTATTAGTGATAAGCGTATCAGGATTTCTTACGTAGAAAAGACATCAACGAGAGACGCATTAGTAATTTAGAACGTTTATAAAATTACAGCTACTATACATAAACATGTACATAGTATGATAAGAATTTTATTATCGTATCTAATAAATGAAATAATAAGCAACGCTTGCAAATGGAAAACACTTTTTATCTAGTATTTAATACCTTTCAAGTTTCTTATAAATTGTCTTAGTAGGTAGACCCAATGTTTTAGGAGGTAGACCCACAAAGTTAAAATTACGTTTCAATGCACGTTCCTAATAAAATAATTCGTTTATGTTTATGTTATAAAAAGAAAAATAATTGTGAAATTGCTAAACTCAACCGAAAATATTTAATGATATTCATGGAATATCTTTATAAGGAAAAGAAAATAAGTTTTCTTTTTTCACATCAATCGTCTACCCTAGACTTGTTTCTGATCAAATTGTTAGCAACTGTTCAACCGACACGACGACTTAAACGGACCAGACTGTTTTGTCTGAGCGTCTTACTCAACAGACGATTGTAATCTATGGTAGCAGTTTATCTATGGAAAAGGGCAAGAACTCGCGGCAAGAGTCTGTCATTCCAGTCCTACGATCCGAAAAAACAGACATCGCGGCTACCAACGCACAATACTGACAGTGCATTGCCAATATGTAGGACAAATATGAAATAAAAGTATGTAGACTGCGCCTCGAGCGCTCCCAAGAAGTCCACGAAATCCTCATCAAAGTGCCATCACTTTGTCGAAGATTAGGAAACTCAAACACGAAAGAAATGGCCTCGGCCTTAATTGAACCCTCCTATAAAGACGAAGAAATACGGAAAAAATGGCTTCTGGCCCCCAAATACGACAGAAGACTTACAACAGACTAGGCTGCACAGCTCCGGATGCCTTCCCCGTCTCGGGGTAAAATAAAACAAAAATATCTATGGAAAACATCATATCACTTTCTCGCCTCGGGCGGGAATCAACCAAGAAATAAACGGGAAACAGCAAATATGAAAGACAGCGAGAAAGTAATAAAAAACCTTGTCAGAGAAGCATCCCTGTGTAAATATCGACAGTAATGAGGTAAGATTGACCAAAACTCTTCTACAGAATACATCTATCATGTTACTCTTGTGTGTTCTAGTCTATAAAACATCAAAATGCATTTATATCGTATCCTACACACATACCAATTCTAATCACGCATTTTTTTTTTCCACAACCAGGTTTCTATACGACTGCTGCAATGTCTACACCTACCCTGCCCTGCCACGTACTCACGCCATAACCTGCACTCACTCACAAACCGGTCTACCTACATTGGAAATAAAACTGGACAACGAAGGGAAATACGAATATCTGATCACATTTTACGACAACCTATGGATTTGAACAACTCGTACCTAATGTGATGAATGCACTATATTAATAAAATAGTGAAGCTGATACCATTTTGAACAATGATTTACCTAGTGAACGAATGCAGACTGAACCCGAATTTCCAGTGCGTAGTGTCTAAAATCAATTTTAAACAGTGGTAAACTACTTATGTATTTCTTACAGCGAGCGATTAAAAATTTAACTCAAATTATCGTTTTTATTTTATACCAGAGGTTGAAAAACTAACAGTTTCTAACAAATAGGACACTTAAACTGCATAAAAAAAACTTAAAAATTTATTGTAAAACGTGAAGGTAATTGGAAATTCGAAAAATGTTCTTTTAAGTTCTTGATACTGCTTATTGAGTAATTCCACTTAATACCTAAAAGGTAATTTCCTAAAAAGGTAAGCGTAAAGTAATGATATTTTCAACCCCCCGTTAAGTAAACTATAGTTCCATTAAAAACCTTTCGACAAGTCGCCATCAAACACTCTTTCCATTTCACGGACACCAAATTGTGGCTAAAATAGCCACCGCGCCTATATTATAATAACCTATTCAATATACATAGTATGACTTAAATCCTGGTCCTACGGCACCAAATTGTAACGATCCCCCCCTTCGCCAAAGCAAAGTAAAAGAGACGTAAATAAAAATATATACATAAATACAAATAAACTTAAAGTAACTATTAAATGAAATGTTTGGCCAGATCATCTAGTGGGAACCCCACGTCGAAATTAAAGTAACCCAGAATCTTTTAGGGTGTTGATAGTGACTGAATTACGAAAGGCTTAGGGAACCATTTAATTAGACAATTATTTGCTACGAAAGAGGCCCTACTTCTTTGTTCTAACTAATCTAATGAGCAGAAATTATTAAGTTTAACTCAAGCAAACAAAGTACTAGAAAACGTAGAGACAGGACATCATTTAGGGCGTTATGAAACTCTCATGAAGCTTTAAGTCTATAAATTCATTTGTAAATTTATTAAATTATGCGAGCAATGTATAGACTATAGATCTACACATCACTATGAAAGCCGCAACCCTTAAAGGGTTGCGGGAGGATCCACCATAACCTCCCCTCATCCTCGGCCAGTCTAATACCATCCATCGCGTAAAGTTTAAAAATATAAGCTTCATGAAAGTTGATGCGGGAAGCATCCAAAATGAAGCTAGCAATACGGATTGCAACGCGTTTGTGTATATATACTTAAATATAAATAATATGGTATAGGGAACCCCAGAAATATTGTAATTTCAAAAGATTAAATAAACCACCACTTCGATAGTCGATGCTCTTAAATGAATATTTTAGGCTTTTAGAATTTGGAATAATATAAGAAACACCATCATCAGCCCATCTCCAGGACAAAAGGTTCCAGATCAAACAGGGACTCTGTCCTACCTACCCTATAGACTTAATGCGCCCTACCGCATTCTATCGATTTGTTGCTTCGTTCAGTTAGACAAGTCAGAAGAATCGCTTATATCTAGCTTTTTATTCGCAGTAAGTGCATTACGTACTTATGCCCTAATATCACAACCGAATGGCTAGTAACTACTTGTCACGTCAAACAATACGATACCCTAATTAAACTCGAATCGACGTAACACACCCTTAAGCTAATTAATATTATACAAACTACTCGCTCCGTTTTAATAAGAAACAAATCCTACCAAATTCAAATAAAGCAAATAAATCACACACAAAAATATGAAAATCACTCACACAGAAAATAAAATGAAATAAAACACAGAAGGTCCACAACCAGGTCTAGCTTTCTCAGTAATAATTAAGGTAACATACAAAATATTATACTAAATATTGAAGTAAAAATATAGCTTAGAATTTATGGGAAAAGTGGAGTATAAGTGAGTGGTACATAGAAGGATATTGTCCTTCAATAATCCACGTAAGTCTGTAAGGAAGCTGCGTCTTGGTGTCCTCGGAGAGGTTAATCGCGCAAAACCACAACTTCCCTGTGAAGGTTGCCAGAGGCTCCCCGTATAGTGTAATTGAATGTAAATGTATTGTAGCGTTTTGTAAAGAGTAGTGTAAGAGTACTGTTTAGTCGTGTGTGATGAAGGAGTTATAGAGAAATGCAATCTAGACCCAGTGTGGATATACAATAAAGAAGAAATAATCAACCTTCAAATAATATAACCACCATATTTGAAAGTTATTCGAATTTAAAAGTGCAGACCATTAAAATCTTATTAACATCTAAAGGCTTCCACACAAAACTAAATGTTTAAAATCTACCATAAACTGAACAAGATTTGCATACCTCAATTGAATCCAATGGTCTCACTTTAGTAAAGAAAACTCTCATACCCATGCGCCAATCTCTGTACCTCGCCCGCATACGCTCCTCCTCTTCATAATCTCCAAGGCTGCTTACTCCACTCCAACATCCCATGGAACGGACCATAGGACGCTCCTTCAGCATTTCCTCATGCTTTGACCGACCGACGTTGACTAAACTCGACTATCCTAATTCAATCCCTTATATACCCCCCGATTCAAGTAGTAAACAGATGGCATCTTTCCGCCTACGACTGCCTACCCTTGCATCCATGGATGCACTGCTCTGCACTCATCATGCAGAAGACGACCGCCACGTGAATATCCAACCCTGATCTGCTGTAGAGATTTTCAACACTAATGGTTCAAACAGTCATTTTAAACAAATTAATTCTAATAAATAAGAAAAATAATAGTAATAATCATATTAATATTTTCTACTGTTTCTTTTTGAAAATTGACCGATAAACACTTAGCTAACGAAGGTGGTTCGTTACAGGGCTTTTCTTGCTTTTTTTTGGTACTTTTCTTTTGCCTGCAAATATTGCTCTACCACGCATTGTTTTCTTTCTGGGGCTGCGTACTATATCTAACATTTCTTAGTGTTGACGTCGTGGTTAAGTTTGGCGAGCTCTTCATTCCACCACGGCAATTCTAGTTTTGAACAATTTTTTTAGTTTTGGGAAGCATTAATCTCAGGATACCGTTAAATTTTTCATAGATATATTGATCAAGTATTATTTGTACTTCGTCGAAGTTCTTAGTTACATACATTTTTTTCATTGATGATTTAGTGACATAGCTAATCTGGTATTATGATTTACTAAAAGATTTTTTTATAATAATAACAGATATATTGTATATACATTTTAATTTTATATTATGTTTTCTATATGATTTCATTGATTTTAATACCCATAAAATTTTGCCTACTCCGTGTAGTTTCAATTACAACTGATAGGTTTGTTTCAATAGACAAACGACTTGTCGCGCGGATCGCGTGTAACTTAGATACACGCCCACGCGTAACACGATTTGTATGGAAATTGAAAAAAGCTAAAACTTCAAATCGCTCTTAGCAATTATCTAATTAAGATATTAAAAAAAAATACTACGGCCTTGTTTTAGAATTTAAGCTTTATTTTTTGGCTATTTTGATTACTTAAATTTATAATTTGTGTAAGAAATAGAAAGAAAAAACGGTTTTTACGTTCAAACGCGTTTTTCTCAAAACAAGGTGCAAAAAGTTACACGGAATACGCGTCACAGGGCAGTTGTGCTGTGCTTGGCTTTCCCTACGTGATCGAACCAGAAATGAGGAGATACGTAGGAGAACCATAGTAACCGACTTAGCTTACAGAATCGCTAATCTGAAGTGGCAGTGGGCGGGTCACATAGCTCGTAGAACCGATGGCCGTTCGTTGGGGCATTAAAGTTCTTGAGTGGCGGCCGCACACCGGAAGACGTAGTGTAGGAAGGCGTCCCAGTCGGTGGACCTATGACCTGGTCAAGCTTGCGGGAAGCCGCTGGATGCGGGCAGCCCAGGACCGGTCGGTGTGGAAATCCCTGGGTGTGGCTTTTGTCCAGCAGTGGACGTCTTTCGGTTGATGATGATAAGCAGGTTTAACAAAAATATGTAGCAATAAGTAAAAAGTAAAGTTATTATGTCTTTAAATGTGTTATCAATCTCTGGTAACCGTATATAGGATAATCTTATTTAGAGTAAGATAACCGTAAGTGATTTCTCGTTAGTGATATAAAGGTATTTTTTTATTTTAAACATCAAGAAAATTCAAAACAGGAAACTATAACTGAGTCATGCTGAGTCCGGAACTCCGGAACCAATTTAACAGACATCAATGGTTTATTTTTACTGGTAAGAATTAAGTTAACTTGTTTGTTTGTGATTATTTTCTGATTGTGCTTGTTTTATTTAAAATACTTGTTTCTCTATCTCTATCTATAATAGGTATTTTAAAGTTGATAAGTTTCGTCTGTTTACCGTCTAATAATATATATATATATATATTTTTTTTTATTTTTTTTTTTTATTAACCCTTCTATCGGGGATTAAGATCAACGCCAGTGGGTAAATTATCAATGAGTTATTATAAAGGACATCGATCGCTGGCCATGAATTATTCAGTTCTCGTTGCTTATTGATCATAATAAAAAATATATTCAAAGATATGTAATGTAAGGATCGCACATTGAAATTAAAATGTACAGTTGCCATAAAATCCAGTGGGTATTTTCATATTGTTTTGTACCTTATTTGTAAGCGGTTGCGGATAAGTGTACTTTACGTGGCCGCATTAATCGCGCAGGTTAAGTGACTACAGATACGGTCATAACCTGGATGGGTTTGACTATTAGTGGCATTTATCTTATGAATGTTGCCCGTGCTCCGCCTGGCACGTTAAATTATTGATGCCGCGGTTGCTGTCACTGGATGGGAGTCATTAATACTTGCGAGAGGGCTTAAAGGTGGCTTGAAAACTTACACTGGGGATAGTCAATAGGCCCATGTCTTCCACCGCCTTCATCCCCCCAGTCTACGTTGCAAAAGAAGCCAGACTTCTTGTCTTTGAGCCCAGTGACGGGTTTAGTGTAATCTAAAATAAATAAGAAAACAGGCCAAGTGCGAGTCGGACTCGCGCACCGACGAGGGTTCCGTATAAATTCATATTCACACATGCAACTTGATACGTCTACGCGTTCCTGAGAAAGAGGGTTGTTACAGACAGACAGACGGATAACGAAGTGATCCTATAAGGGTTCCTTTTTTCCTTTTGAGGTACGGAACCCTAATGACCACGCTGAATACGTCAAAAACAACCGACTTCAATCGCAACAACTCCAATTTTGATATGTTTTTGTTGATTTTCTCAAAAACCGCTGAATCGATTTCGATAAAATTTATATGGGACCACGTGTGAAGTATATCCTTTTAAACAAAAAAAGAATTTTCTAAATCGGTTCAGGCGTCTTTGAGTAATTGGTGAACATACATAAAAAAAAATTTAAAAAAAGATTCCGACGAATTGAGAACCTCCTCCTTTTTCTTTAAGTCGGTTAAAAAGTGAACTTAAATGATGATGTAGCTACCACAACATAAAATTTCTCCAAACAGTTAATGTTATACCAGACGCCTGAATTTTCCCTCAGTTGTGTGTCGATAAATTTCATTATTTATTTACGAGAAAAAGTATTAGTATAAATACTTCCTTCTTTCCGAGCGGTTCGCTCTTCTCTCCGCGAAGTAAAACTTTGGAATACTTTTACGAGTTGTGTAAACATTTTAAATAACTGACTGTTCTTTGATAATCATTTGAACGAGTAAGTTTTATTACTTTTCAGATAACCTGCTTTACACTTTTCGATGATAAAAAAATAGGTAAGTAAGTTGTCGGTATGAATAAATTGAACAGTCACGCTGTGCTGTGCTTCTTTTCTTCTGGCTGGCTTTGTTTCGTCTGGCTCATATAGGATTCTCGTCTGATGATGCTCGTCTGGCTCGGTGGACCGATGACCTGGTGAAGGTTACGAGAAGCTGCTGGATGCGGGCAGCACAGGACCAGTCGGTGTGGAAATCCTTGGGGGAGGCCTTTGTCCAGTAGTGGACGTCTTTCGGCTGATGATTATGATGATGATGATGTTAAAGATTGGCATTGCTGAGTAGAAATCAGCAATAAATATTACACCTAGTCAGTATCAGAATTACAAATAAGGGTACTTATCATGCCTTCATGAATAAAAAATAATACCTTTCTGTAAATAAACTAAATTTATATGGAATATGCTTACCTAAATATTTACAAAGATAAGACTAATGAATCTTAGGGTTGGCTTCCTTTTATTTTTGTTTTTACTAAATCACATTTTTTATTGTTAAATATATTTTACCGTATAGGTAATTAATATAAAGAGTACCCTGATTGCAGTGCGGCCAAAAAAGTTTTCAAGTGGGTGATTAATCATAGTGACGCAATGGGCTCAAACCGCTCTACATCATCATAAGTCTATAGCACTGTCATTATTTGTTTAAAAAAGACTAAAAAGAAAGAAGAGAGCTTAGTAAGAACGATTTAATAAGAGCAATTTGGACTTTTGGATTATGTTCTATATCTTCACAGATTAGAGAGCGGCTCGGGTACCGCGCCTCTTTTTATCATCATATTATTGGTCTCATTAGCATTGGTCTGCAACCTATCTAGGAAAAAGACAAATCTGAAATAAATCCTGGAATGGGATCTCCATTTGTGCAAGTAGGGATGGACCAACGTGGCCTGGCCGTACGTATGGAAATTATTATTATTTTTGCGAAAAAAGGCTGTGAAGCTGATACAGTGACGCAGATCGGTCAGCCTAATTATCTCGAGAAATATTAAATTATGAAAAATTTTTGTCATTTAATTTTGGAATATTCTACATATCTGTAAAAACTTAATTAAATCGGGGGCAATTCACCCACGCGAATATAACTGAATCGTCTGTTACATGCGCGAAAGGCCAGCGATGACGCTGAATACTAATAAAACAATTCTAAAAAATAAGTAAATAGGTAGCTTTATTCTACAATTAAAAGCATATGTTATATAAAGACAGATGCGTCGGGGAGAGGCTTTGGGTACGGAAAATTTAATAATTGACCACGCTGAATACGTTAAAAACAACCGACTTCAATCGCAACAACTCCAATTTTGCTATGTTTTGTTGATTTTCTCAAAAACCGCTGAATCGATTTCGATAAAATTTATATGGGACCACCTGTGAAGTATACCCTTTCAAACAAAAAAAGAATTTTCGAAATCGGTTCAGGCGTCTTCGAGTAATCGGTGAACATACATAAAAAAAAAAAAAATAAAAAAAAAAAAAGATTCCGACGAATTGAGAACCTCCTCCTTTTTTTGAAGTCGGTTGAAAAGGGTTGAAACATAATCCTAACAGCTGCAAGTAATATGGCGAATACTTCACAATCAAGAACTTGGTCACCTTACTTCTGCTATCCTTTAAAACACTAAAAAAGTGTAGCTCTCTAGAAGCATTTCACTATAGCAAAGAAAAGTTTTATTGAAAAATCGAACTTGGTCCAAACAGCAAGCCGCCTCATTTCAACTTTGTTCGGTTTCTGGTAGCTAGATTTCGAACATTTGACATTAGAAGTTATTGGGAGTTAATTTAAATGATCTATTAGTAGTCTGTCTCTTATCTAGCTTTTAAGCTTTCCATCTAGGTTTGATGGACCAGAGTGCATTTTTCGCATCATGCGTACGTTGGTCTATATTTATATTATCTTTTTATACAGGGTGTAACAAAATTTGTGTAGGACCCGTTAACTGGGGATTCTACTCATCGTACTGAACGACTTTTGTTCTACGACTATTATCAAATCGCAAAAAAAAATTTTGGACTCTCCATACAAAATGATCATCTGTTTTGCCATTTTTGTATGGAGAGTCCAAAATTTGTTTTACGATTTGAGCAAAGTTGTAAAACAAAAGTTGTTTAGTACGATGAGTAGAATTTCCAGTTAACGGGTCCTACACCATCTTTGTTACACCCTGTATACCTATTGCTTTAAAATATCACAAATAAGAAGAACACGTCATACACGTGTCCTCATGAGTGTCAATCAAAGGACCCTCTATCATGCTATAATGCTTAGCACAACACAAAGTTACTGTTCTTCCTGAAAAGTTTAGGACAGCACGTTTAATTAATTGAACTCTTACTTTAAAGTCGTTTATTTTTTCATATTTTTAATAAATGAAGTTATATTATGTATTTGATATTCTGCCTAAAATTTAGTATAATTTGATTTATTTAATTTATTGTGGAATTAAATAAAAAAAATCTTAAGTCCGAATTAACTTAATTTTTCGTGGTTTAAAAAATTCATTTCATTTTTAGTCTGTATTTTGATAATCTTACCATGGTAGGTGTCGTGACGTCAGCCAACTAGATTTCCTGGGTAGGTACCTACCAGCGTGATCCCGCATACCAATTCCTGCTTATGCGGTCTTGTCGTTTGACGGACCACATCGCCGCCGCTGCCAACTCTGCATTTATGGGCCTTTTATGTCACGTTCACAACCGACACCTAGATACTAAGTACAGACTTGTTTGTAACTACTTTGTGAAACAGGATTCTATAGAGCGTTTCAACAAATAGTTCCTATACCGTTATGTTGGCTCCCCTGTCTAGCAACGACATCAACACGCGAAGACGCTTCTACCGATTTTATTAGTGTGTATCTGCGTTCTACGTAGTGTGTGTCTGCGTTCTATGTAGTGTGTGTGGAAAACATTGCTGCCAACATAACGGCATAGGAACTATTTGTTGAAACGCTCGATAGGACGTAAAAATTGTGATAAAAGACTTCAGAAAAAGAGAAATGAGTACCGATCAACCAAAAGTACCTACTCTAAGTAAAAAAATAGTCTAAGTTCGCGCATAATTATAACAGCATTTAGGGTACTTAGCATAAACTATCTAGTGTTTTATCTGTCTAGTCTAAGCTACTACCTAACCTCATGATTTCAGGTGTAATAACCTACCTACTAACTAACGTTTGTTTTGTAACTTGCAGAAATAGTAAAAATATTTTGGACCAAGCATGAGACTTTCTGATATACTTCTTCTTGTCTTGGTAGGTTCACTCTTATTGAATCTCAACTTTTATATACATGTATAAATGTCAGTCACATTTTAACGAACATCCTGAGCAGGTAGAGGTTTTAAAATATTATAAAACCGTCTCACCTAAATAGTACCTATTTATTGGGTGTGTGCAAAAGTTCTACCCGTTTCCCGAATCCCGAATACTGAGTTTAAAAAATATATATTCCGCATTAATAAATAACGTAATATTATGCAATACGTATTCCAGAAAACGCGAGCTCTCAATAGCGCATGACAACATATTTCTTGCTCATACGTAATCAAGTCGTCGTACGGTTAACATGTCGTGTAGCAAAGATCATATCCGACACTGTTTGCTTTATGAGTTTGACAAAGGTCATACTGCAGCTGAAGCGTGTCGTAATATTCTTGAGGTGTATGGGGAAGATGCTATAGACGAAAGTACCTGCCGTCGTTGGTTTCGAAAATTCAGGAAAGGAGATACAAGCTGCGACGATCAACCGCGATCTGGACGCCCTTCGAAGTTTTCCGAAGAGGATTTTGAACACGCTATATTAAATGATAAGCAAATAACCGTTGAAGAATTAGCAGAGAGGTTTTCTATACACAGAACTACAGTAGAAAGACAGATACATAAATTTGGATTTATAAAAAAATTTGAGAAATGGGTGCCACATGAACTATCAGAAAAGAATCGACAGGAGAGGTTAAATATTTGTTTTTCTTTGCTATCCCGCCAAAAAAAGGAGTGTTTTTTGAAAAGATTAGTAACCTGTGATGAGAAATGGGTCATTTACAAAAATATAAAACGGCGGAAAATTATATGTCGAACTGGAGAGCCGAGTACCTCAGTCCCAAAACCAGAAACACATTCGAAAAAAATTTACTATGTGTGTGGTGGGATTTCAAAGGAATAATACATTGGGAGTTACTTCCTACTAATCAAACAATCAATGCTCATTTGTACATTTCACAGTTAGAAAAACTAAACGAAAAATTAAAAACTGAACGTCCAGTCTTATTCAATCGTACAGGTATCATTTATCACCATGACAACGCTAAACCTCATACAGCTTTGTCGACAAAAAAAAAAATTTTGGACTTGGGATGGGAGGTCTTACCCCACCCCCCATATTCCCCCGATCTTGCACCTACAGACTATCATCTCTTTCGTTCTTTGCAAAACAGTTTGACCGATAAAAATTTTAATAATTTTGAACAAGTACAAATAGCTATAAAGGAGTTTTTTGATTCTAAACCCAAAGAATTTTACAATAAAGGAATTTTCTTATTACCAGAAAAATGGCAAGATGTTATTGATAAGAATGGTGATTATGTGGATTAATAAAGATATTTTGTAACATAATTTTTGTTTTATTTTTTTATGCCCTAAAAACGGGTAGAACTTTTGCACACATCCAATATATATTTTCTAAACAAAAATTTATCTGCTGCGCGTTTACAGAAAGTGCTATCTCATTCAGCACTTCAATATATGCAAAAGTTGCGAAAGAACATAAAAATGACACGCTCACAAACAGTGATGCTTGCTCATGCTCGTACAGTGCGTCAAAGAGCTTTGACTGCATCTGACCTGCTTTGCACGTTCCCTAGAGATAGATCTTTCAGACCGGATGCACGGTCTGCTTGTAAAGCAGACTAAAATTCGCGTTTTTCGAATAACTGCGGAGTGTACCAACAATTTTGTAATGAATCCGTTATTACCATAAAGTAGTTTTTGACATGTCTATGAAAAGAGTACAAAATAAACTAAAGGCGAGATTCAGTTACAACGGCGTTAAATTTCAATAATTGAATAAGTGAAACTTAACAACTTTTTCCATACAATAGCAGCAAACAAAATTCATTCTAATTTTGTGTTTCGATTCTATGGGTGTATTAGGGTAAAATTGTTCAAATTTATAAGTAAGTGACAGAAAAGGAAACGTAATGAATATTTCATTCTGTATATTAGTCTATACAGGATGTAACAAAATCGGTGTAGGACCCGTTAACTGGGGATTCTACTCATCGTACTAAACAACTTTTGTTCTACAACTTTGCTCAAATCGTAAAAAAAATTTTGGACTCTCCATACAAAAGTGGAAAAAGATGGCAAAACAGATGATCAATTTGTATGGAGAGGCCAAAAATTTTTTTGCGATTCGAGCAAAGTCGTAGAACAAAAGTTGTTCAGTACGATGAGTAGAATCGCCAGTTAACGGGTCTTACATCAATTTTGTTACAACCTGTATACACATTATATCAAATCTTGATTTATCTTTTCCATTGTATTGACATATTCTTCCTAATCTAATATATGCATATATCTCCAATGTCAACCCAGAGTTTCCGTATCCGGCTTCCGTATTCGTGTATTTTCCTGCAAGAAATTTCAATACACTTCTTTATTCTATTTTGAAGCGACAAATTTTGTTCACGACACACGCGCCAAATAAAAATAAATTTACTTTGAATGGCGGCTTTTAACACCAATTTGAGTACGTTCAGAATTTAATTCGTTACGTTCGAGGCCTTGATTGTGTTAATGTTTTACACACATTTTGTTTTTTGATGTGTTGCCGGCACAAAATGTACATTTTTATCGGAGATTTTTCGTCCGCCGAGTACTGAAAGATTCGCAATGCTGGAACTATAGAGTGGGTTTAGAAATGTAAACGTGAGATATATGATGGTATTTTTGTAACTAAGAAAATGAAGCGTCCCATTACATAATAGCTAAAAAATCGGGCTGTGACTTCTAAAATGAAACTTTTTTTAATTTCTCATACAAATTCATCAATTGATTCGCCAATTGTGTAACAAAACTTCAATGTTTTCTTGTCAATTAAAGAAAAACAGGCTTGGAAATGTAGTATAGTTTTATAAGAAATATCATAGATATATTTCTGGTAGTTCAGTAGGACTACATATCGGATCGGATTATCAGAATAAAAAAAAACAATTACAGTATTCCGGGTCTCTTAAATTTAAGGGACCTAGTATGTAAGTACGTATCATTTTTGACAAAACTTCATAGTCAATACAAATTCAAATTGGTTATTCAAAGACAAATAAATCAATTCAAGCATTCCAATTATTGTTCAAAAATAAAACTAATTTTAAGGAACTTGTCGCGCCTTACAAATTTAAACATAATTTCAATTAAGCTTTAACGTTTATAGCTATCGAACTTGGTTTAAATTCGAACCAATTTTACGGTGTGCTCCCACAACCTCCAGCTCCAGCGCTTCAGCGAATGCAGAACTTAGTCAGCTTCAGTTTAATTTAGTGACAAAACTAACACCGCATGGAAATAGGGCTTTTGGTACTAGTTACATTTGATTCACTTAATATGTAATAAGTAACTGTTGAACGCACTCTCTAAGGGTCAGTTAACACCGAGACATGACGAGACGGGACGAGCTCTATTTATTTGCTATAAAATATGGAATTTATTTAGGTACTAAACAAAATAGTGCCTACATATTTCGGTGACAGCGTGAAATAGAATGTAGGGTGTTTTCGTGAGAACAGCTGGCTTCTTCAAGCATCGCGACGCGTCACGTCGCGTCTTGGTATTAAATTCCACTTGTTACCAAATATCACTAGGTTGTGCTTCGCCGTTCTCCAACAAGCATACCTATGTACATACTACATAATAGCATTTCGCACAACAAGTTTCGATTAATAGAGGAAACTGCATAACATAGATATGTGTGAAACAGTTTGGGTAGGTACCTACAAGTTATTGATGAATTAAGTTCTAACATAAAAGCTATAAAATATTGATTCAATGTATTTATAAATTAAATTGGTTCATGAAATAACAACAAACCGTAAGAATTAAAATAGGTAGTTTACTAAGGGGAAGAAATATATATATATATATATATATATATATATATATATATATATATATATATATATATATATATATATATATATATATATACACCTTACATACAATTATGTATTAAGTAGATGTGTTTTTGTTATCGTCATGATCCCAGCCGGACAAAAGGGCCACGTTCATATTTGTACAACTTCTTCATTTCTACAATTATGCAATCGTATCGTTTTCTATAGACCTTAAGTTTAGGCCTTAAGGTAAGCTTCCCTTCTAGACTTCCAGTTAAAAAGATTCCGAGTAACATATCAAAATGCGTGCCAGATGGCAGGAAACTCAAAAAAGAATTATGACCTTAATAAATTTCCCAGGACCTTTAGGGGGTGCGGATTAGGATAAATTGCACCTGCTTTCAACACAAGTCATTGACAAGTGAAGTTAGATGCCGCATCAGGCTTCCTCCACTACGGGCAGTCGTTGTTTTGTTTCCCATTAGATGAGAAGTTTGTTGTCAAACTGACCATGTCCTCTGATTTTCTTCAACTTCAACTTTTACTACAACGTTGACTAAAATCGTCAACAAATTGACTATAGTTGCAGATAGTTTGTAAATCAACGATGTTGTCTATCTATCTGTCAGACAGCAAGTTCATCACGTTATCAGTAAGCGAACAATAAGTTATGATAACTACATAGGGTCAAAAATTGGCTGACGTGTTGTCTACGATGATCTACATATGTATAAATAGACAGCATAGTGACAAGTTGTAAACATCTGCCACAAATTGTCACCAAGTTGACGACATTTGCTACAAGCAGACAAAAACATAGAGGAATAATAAAAATCGTTTATTTAATGTCAGTATTGGCAACGTCATTGTCATCCTCACGGCAGCTGATTGACGAGGTTAAATACAAATGGACAACAAATTTGCTCTATAAATTGCATACGAATTTCCGTGGCTAACTCTCCGGCTAGAACGACATCCTCCACAAAGACTTTTGACGTTGACTACATGTCATAGGTAATTCCTTAGAAACTTACATTGAATTTAGAAACATGATTAGATCGAGCTTTAAGGAAGATGATCAGACTTTTCTATTGCTTACTTGTGAGTTAATCATAACACAGATTCTATTCAATCTCCGTTCATTGCATAATCGCCATATACACCTGAAGTCATCTAAGCATACCACATTCACCTTTTTAAGCCCCAGCTGGTATATTTTGTCCACAATCTTTGAGTAACTTTCATAAAAGTAAGTACAATTATTTTTCAAAACTCAAGGCGAAGGATCTCCATAATTTTTCAAAGAGAGGCTACAAAACTTTCTGTAACAGGTGCTTTTCGTATAATGGACCAGCCTAAGAGATTAAACTGTCTGCCGTAAGGACCAAACAAGGGTCAAGATTAGGTCTACGACTGCGATGTGACAAGTTTACACCGTGCTGGATGCGGATATTATATTATTTACTTGTTGTAATGCTTCGAAGAAAATAAATGCAGTTTTTGAAATGTGTTAACACTAGATGCGTAATTTTATTTTTATACTTATAATGTCAATCAAATATTTTTGGCATGTGTACTACGCTTTCTTGGGGAAAATTGTTCAATTTCATAACTAAAAAACGGTGACTACATTTTCTTACGACCTTATAATTGTGACTTAATCCTAAAATTCACAAATCATCCTAATTTTTTTCACGCCACGTCACAAAAATGTCATACTTACACGATATTCGTGTCACTTAAAACTAGAGTTCTGCATTACTGCTGTTGTTACGACTACATCGTCCTTTTCTCGTTACGGCACTGATGTGAAAACGGTGTTCTCGCTCTGCCACCTTATTTATATATATATATAGGTATTTATATACTGCTCGTCCTTCCAGCTCAGTTTTATTCGTCTAGATATTTCCAATGATACATGTTTTGCGCATCTAAAGCTGTTTAATCATTGTTCAAATTGGTTCACAATAGTATAGCTTGGAACCTAGCTAGATAAACTACTTACTTTTGTGTGGGTTAAGAACCTATTTGGTAGACTGCTGGTCTTCTGAGTAACTTCTTATCAATTTCCAATAACGACATTTTCTTCTAAATAAATGTAAAATTGTGAATGATGGCATCATTATACAGTATGAATATCTGTAATTTGCTTACTCATTCAGGTTTTTTTATAAATTCAAAATAAAAATCCCAGTGAATAAGTTTATCTGCAGTTCCAATAAAAGAGCTACAAGAGCTAGTGAACTAGAACTTCAGTGAGGCTTTTATTTTTATTTATTTTTAACATTTATTTTAAAAAGATTAAACAAAATACATATGATGTAACTATAGCGGATTTTGGTTACTATCAAACCAAACAGACCACTAACTCAATTTTAGAATAGACATTTGGTACAAATCAGATAGCAGTTGGGGATAGCAAATAGGGAATTCCTCTTGCTATACTTCTGGGAGGCATGTTACGATAATAATGAAATTGCGTCCTACGTGCCGGGATTCCCCGCTGGGAATTATTTGGGCTAAGACAATATAATAATAATAAATAAGGTTTTAGAAGCTTACGTCGACTCATTACGGTGGTTGTAGGAGCAGATTGCGAAGACTGTTCTAGAACTATGTGTGTAATAGGATATATAAGTTTGTTGAAGGCAAATGTTATTTAAGATAATTATATGTTTACAACCCATATCTTCCCCACTGCAGGGGCACGGGTCTCTTCCCAAACCTGGGGAAGGTTAGGCCATACTTCATACACGGGAGCCAAGTCCGGATTGGTGGAGGTTGTGGGGCTAGTGGCCAACCCAAGACTCAGAAGTTTTCAAGTCGCCTATATGAGGCCTTCGACATGGTTTAACGACTGCCATCTAGTGGTAGCATCCGGAACCAACAGCTTAACGTGCCTTGCGAAGCACGGAAATGGTCGAGAACTATCCATCCTATCGACCTATCCATGTTGTGGCCGTGTCTGTCAGTTAACCTGCGTGATCGACGCGACCACGCAAGCCGCAGTGAGCCACGACCACTGAACACGAAGATAATTAATATAATATTATTTATTTATAATATTAGTGAGAAAATGTGCATACTTCATTAAATTCTTCATACCGTTTCTTAAATTTACATTCTGGTAGTTCACACACGTCATTCGGCATTTTGTTATAAATTTATGTCTGTTACCATTTTCGAAAAACAAGTTTAGATTTTTTTTACGAACGTACATGATATTTTCGTACATAACCTGACCGGCAACTGTGACAATATTTATTTCCTTAAATCTTTCACGAAGTGATTCTCGGGATCGTAGTTGGTATGTCGGACTCGTAAGCTCGGACTGCTCCTTTTTAACCGACTTCAAAAAAAAGGAGGAGGTTCTCAATTCGTCGGTTTTTTTTTTTATGTATGTTCACCGATTACTCGAAGACGCCTGAACCGATTTGGAAAATTCTTTTTTTGTTTAAAAGGGTATACTTCACAGGTGGTCACAGGAAGTCGGTTGTTTTTAACGTATTCATTGTAGAATGAAAATGGTTTCAATGTCTGCTGCGTGTCCCCACAGTAAAATGCCATAAGACATTATACTGTAAAAATAACTGAAATATACTAATCTGGCAGTTGTTACATCCGTCAATTGCCTTATTTTCTTGACGGCGTAGGCAGCCGAGCTAAGTCTCCTCGCAAGAGTTGCAATATGTGAGCCCCACTGTAACGTGCTATCTAAAGTTATGCCGAGAAAAACTGTTCGAGGAACAAAATCTACTTCGTTACCATTTAATACTCGTATTACTTTATTATGAGTCTGCTTAACATTTGGCAAAGAAAAAAAACAGCTCAATTTCTTTATAAGTAAATACTGAAGAACATGACGTAACGTTTTCCTCTAATAAAATTTGAGCTTGTACGGGCGAAGAATTTAGGGCTTCGGTTGTTTTCACGGGTATGTTAGTGAAAAACTTTTCAAATTCTTTAACTATTACAGAATAATCTTTAATTTTACCATGATCTGTGTCTAGTACAGACGATTCGACGTCTTGTTCGCGACTTTTTGTTTTTCCTGTTTTTCTATTAATAAATATTATTTATTAATATATTATTATTTTTTGTGTTTCTCTATTAATTATATTCCATACAGTTTTTACTTTATTTGTAGATAATTTTATTTTTGTAGCTATATGATTAGAAGCAGCAGTTAAACAGACCCTCTTAAAATTTTTGAATAATTCTTAACATAGTTAATAAAATTCTCATCAACATGTGAGTTTTTTTGTCATAATCGTTGTATAGGGAATCACGGTTTAGGTAATAATATTGAATCTTTTAATACCTATCTTCTTTTAATTTAGAGAGTGAAAGCAGTAAAGTAATACGCTAGAGTTGACAAGGATTTAACACAAGGCCAGAGAGTATCAACCCTATTCGTGGTCAAAGAGTTTCAAATAACAGATGAAAATTTTCGTGCTGATCTATTTTTGCTTTTTTATTGCTTCATTGTTATTCCGAAAATGGTAAAAAGCTTCAGGGCTTAGCACGTAATCTAATTTTGTGCCACGATGCATGTCAGTGTAAATTTTATACCTCGTCATTGCACGCAAAGTTGATATTACGGTCAAAATGTACCTATGTAACACTGAAAAGCACTCCGGAATAGTCCGGAAGTTATTGTTTTCAGGAATTCGTGCACATTTTCGTACTGAAGGCTATTAATATAGACTTTAGACTGTGGATTTGACTTGATTTGAGTTTATTTTGGTTTTGTCTAAAGTTTGGACTTTTGCGGGCGATAATGATAAATTTGATTAGGGTTAAGTTTAGCTCAGGTCTAGCTGATGTGATACTAGCTAGCCATAGTGTGGTCTACCAGGAAATTTTAGACGGTTGAAAAATGTTGAAATATGTAGTTTTAATTTTTAATTAAATTGCGGTTGCTTATTACCGATTTCCATACTTAAAATGAAAATGAATATATTTTATTTGAAGTAAGTAGGTAGCAGTGTACAATTTTCGAACGTCATTCTTTTATCTACCTAATACAAGGTTACTCGGACCGTTCGGGAAGTATTTCTGCCGTGCTTACGATAAGAGCAGTAAGTATATTTATGTAAGCAGTAACTTCATCCAGTTCGTCATTTAATTATGTAAGAACAAATTAATAAGACAGATAAATGATAACGCAGTATAAAAATACTGAATCTGAGCTACACATTTCAAAAATCATATTTAAAATAATCTAAGGAAACAATTCGGAAAATACAAAAATGTGACGAAAACTCGAAAATGCGTTTCACAGACTTATTGCTCTTATCTTAAGCACGGCAGATTTGCGGGGTGAGAAGAAACGACGGGCCATAAAGAAACTCCCTCCAACACATTTTTTGAAAAAGTCTTAAATTCTAATACATATTAATGCAAGGTCATGCTAGCTTTGATAAAGGTTTAAGGTATTATTCATATGTATATGAAAGCATGTATGTCATATGCTGAAGTGTGTATGTATATGTATATACATAAATACTACAAGATCACGTCAAATAGGCTGTTTCCCGAATATACGTGCCATTTCATTTGATTTCATGAAAAACCGGAAAATCGCGTAATCTTAGATTATTCGGAATGCAAAGCGTAATTTATAGAAAAAATATATGGCTTTATTACGTAAGATCTTATGGTAAATCTAAATCTCGAGTGCTCAGGAAACATCGGCCATATTCAGGTATATTGGTTTCATGCGTTCCTAAGGAATGAAAAATTTTTTCGTGAACTCAACATCAACTTTAATTACGCGCTTATTCATGATACAACGCTTTATGTGATCACAAACTGATATATCTATGCTTAAAAACTTCTTCTCTTCTAGCGGATGTCGGCGATCAGCATGGGAACTCCTTTTCCCTTTAGCCATCTTGCAAAGAGTGGCTGCGTTCTTGATTCCAATCCATTCTTTTATATTGTCCCACCAAGTTGTACGTGGTCTTCCTCTTCCTCTTCTGCCTTCAGTTTTGACTTACAAGTTCGAGCAGTGCTCTATTTTTGGTAGTTTTTATTTTTATAAAGGTACGCTGAACATGAAAACTGATTCATTATTTTGTGATATTTGTAAAAATATACAAGCAATTTCATATTATCTTCGTTTTATTGAAAATAAACTTCAGGGTATATTTGTAACCGATTTCGGTATCTCGACGATATTTTTCAAAACGAAATATATCAAATGGAATAAAATTGTTGAATATGGCTCGTTTCAGCTTAAATAATAAAATATAAATTCTACTAGTTATTAATCGTTTTCAGTTCAGTTTTTCTAAACCAGTTACAGGTATAACAATCTTTTAAAATCAGCCAGTTACTTTCTTCAAAATTCAAAGGCTTGTTTTTCACTAACTTCGGGGTTCCATTAATAGTTTACTGTTGTAACAGAACTCATCAAGTTGTAAGATCATAAATGTTTTATTACTAACGGCTTCTTCATTACAGCCGCCTAGACCGCATCATTAGCCGGCCAGCAATTTGGCAGGGTATCGACTGACGCCGCCGTGACAAATGAGGTGAACATTAGCTGACAAGACTCTGTAATTTGTTTGAACTTTGCCATGTAGCCGGCCTATCCCGCCTAACGGACGCTAGACTTAAAACCAGTTTTGAATTTTGAAAAACTATGTATATCATTATCGCTAAATAAATTTTAAACCGGCTTTGGAACTAATGGTTACGCTGATCTTGTAAGTTTAGAGATAACCGTTAATTAAGGGTGTAAACTTAATTATTAAAACTTTATACAAACAGAGAAATAATGGTACAACGGTAGTAAGTTCTCTATCCAGCAGTGGACAAAGAGGCTAAGAAAAAATTGAACATTTCGTTTCATGCCCTGGTGGAACGCGTGAAGATAGGTAAGCCCTCAGTGAAAATAGTTGAAAATGAAACCTACCGATGATTAAACAGTTTTAAGGTGTTAGAAGAAAAATTATAACACTATGGCAGATATCTAACAACAATAATCATTTCGAAATATAGGAAAATGTAACAAAGCTTTAAAATGACACAAACATAGCAAAAACGATCACCATCCGAGAGATCCAAATAAAAGTTTACAGAGTTCAATTTCTCACAGTTTTACATATTCTTTTATATTGTGAACTGAATATACTTGTACTGGTAATAATATCAAAGGCTTATTCCGTTATCTTTAGGTATATTTTACAATAAAAAGAAACGTGCGTGGAATATTTTTGAATGTAAGTACTTATATATTTTTGTCGTTGTGCTCAGTTAGAATATAGAATTTATATTTATATTTCAGTTCATTGAATGAAAGGTAAATTGCGGTTTAGGATTTATGACTTATAAAAAAACTACTTACTAGATCTCGTTCAAACCAATTTTCGGTGAATGTTTGCATGGTAATGTACATCATATATATTTTTTTAGTTTTATCATTCTCTTATTTTAGAAGTTACAGAGGGGAACACATTTTACCACTTTGGAAGTGTCTCTCGCGCAAACTATTCAGATTAAAAAAAAATGATATTAGAAACCTCATTATCATTTTTGAAGATCTATCCATAGATACCACACACGTATGGGTTTGATGAAAACAAATTTTTGAGTTTCAGTTCTATGTATGGGGAACCCCCAAAATGTATTGTTTTTTTTTCTATTTTTGTGTGAAAATCTTAATGCGGTTTACAGAATACATCTACTTACCAAGTTTCAACAGTATAGTTCTTATAGTTTCCGAAAGAAGTGGCTGTGATATACGGACGGACAGACAGACAGACCGAGGTTCCATTTTTTGCCATTTGGCTACGGAACCCTAAAAAGTGTTAGGTTATCAATTACGCACTGGTGACTTCTGCCGTTTTGGACTCTTCATACTAATTGACCATTAGCTGTTTGTCCAATATTGTAAGGAGGGTTCAATTTGCATTGAAATTTCAGCAAATCCATCGAACTAAGATTGTTCAGTATGATAAAAAGAATGCCCAGTTAGCGGATCGTAAAACTATTTTGCTCCACCTTGTACCTTTACTATGACTTACTATCGTTTTCTAAATAAAATATTTACCCTTTTCCACACCTATTATTTAAGACTGCCTATACCTCAACACAAACCCAATATCAAATGTCTAATAGATAATATCAGTACGCAACGCTTTCACCCACTCATGCGATGCTAGTAATAACTGAAGACACCGAGCTGACGCCTGACAGACTTCATTCACGCGTGAGTTACCTAATATACAATAACAATCATCTCGCATGACAGATATTATTATTACTCACCTGAAAATATACACGTATTGACGTATAGTGATGGACCGAATACATAAATTGTATTTATTTTATTTAATAAAATTGCAATGAGTTTTTTTATAAAAACTGTAATGTATTTTTTACAAAATTAGTACTATTATCATTATCATTATAAATTGCCGAAATCCTAGGCTAGGCCGATTATTAGTGTTCACCGTTAATTTTATTTAGTTTGTGTGTATAAAAATTGTTGCTTTTCATGACTATGTAAGTTTTGCTTTCATATACTAATATTTATATTTGATTTAAATTGTGATGATAATTAAAAACGTTGATTACACTAAACGTTGGTTTTATTTATTTATTATTATTTATTTATTATTTATTTTACAATTTATTGTGTACACATAATAGACATAATACACAGGATTAACATAAAATATACACAAAAGGTGCACCTTATTTTGTTACCTTTTCTCAAAAATTACATTTTTAATTTAAAATATTGCTGCATTGCGAATACTAGATACTTATATGATTTTTTGATTGATCTTCGGCAAGATAATTGGCGGTCGTGTAAAGTTTTTCGCTTTTGAATAAAAAGACAATGCCTATAATTCGGCACTTTTTTGTCAGGCACCAGTTGCAAAATTAAAGTTACTAAGTAGTCGGTGATCCCAATTAACTAGAACAAATGGTCAGAAAGATACAAATACGAACGAATCGAAACTTAATATGTATGTTGTTATTGGTATTTCCAAATTTTTTTATAAAATCCATATGAAAATATATTATATATTTATTTACTTTGTATCCTAATTTCTAGTTAATTTATAAAGGTTTAATAATATTATCAAATCTTTAAACAAATGTTTTAATGCGACGTTTTGGAAATTAAGCCAAATGAAATAATAATATTATATCTAACCTTTTCTTACCGTCTAACATACTTTTAGAAACGAAACAAAAAAAAAACAATTAAACAGATTTATGATAGAAATAAAACCCATTTAAGAGCATTTAGAAGCATTTTTGCGTTTGCAATACCAAGAATTTCGAAATAAAAGTTGATTTATATGGAACGTTGTATAAGGGGTGAATTTCTTTAAACGAACACGACCAGACTTGATGTATTTTAAGGTGCAGATAGACGAAGCGTGCAAGCGCAAGCCATTGTGAGCTCACTAGAGGAGGATGCTAACGATGCTACAAATATAGATTCAGCCGTTTAGAAGTTATTGTATACAGATACACATGGAAAAACACAAAAAACAAAACTCCTTTTTGGGGCAGTCATGTAAAATTGAATCCACGACCCTCGGATCAGTAGTCAGGAGCGCTTACCACTAACTCGACTGAGTCACCAAACCACTCCAAATACTACGGATTTTGATACTTAGTTGTTTTAGGAACAACATTATTAAGTAAATTGCTTTAGGGATCTGCTTAGTTCCCGAACGTATCTCACTTACTCACTTACAAAGTATAAGTATGTAGGAAAGTAACAAATAAGGAATGTTAGCGATTTATTTTGTGGAACTTTGACTTAGTAGTTTAAGAGTAAGTAAGTAACATCACTTTGTCGAACAGTCGTTATGTAAACGGCGAAAGGGAATATAATAATGTTCTAAACTCCACAGCGTCCCTAATTTTTTGGTCTGGATAGTTTGGACCGGAAAGTTTTACTACCTGAGTGCGAGTTGTTGGTTTAGGCTTTCTAAGTGCTTGTTGTTGAAGAGTTTTATACTCACAGTTAGCAGATACACAGAAATCTAGTTCGTTTTAAAGAAAATTAGTAATACTATGTTAATTTTTAACTGTCACAATATACGAGCGCGAGCGGTGTAGGGCACTAGACTCAAGGTGAATGATAATAATATACGAGTAGTAACAAAACTGAGCATTAAACTACCATCAAATTTAAAGTTTAATAACCTAAGTCAAAAACCACTGAACCGATTATAATAACTAGAGGTAGAAATAGCTAAGAACTTAATGAAACATGCTTTCTAATTAAAAAGCGCATTAAAATTGGTTAACCCATTTGAGACCTACGATGCCACAGACACACAGATCGTCGTATCCTACGAATAAGGGCGTAATTGCAAAATGACAACTTTTCAGGAGGAGGTTTTAACGTTCTATTTTCAACAGAAAGTGTCATTTTTTAAGTGTTAACATTCAAAACATCGCTTAACTATTCTAGGGTTGTTATTAAATCATAAATAAGCAATTTTATTAAATATTTCTATTAAATATGTCGCTTATGTCTTTATTCGCTGGAGTAAAATGTTATTCTATGAGACACAAGTGACATTACGCCCTTTTTCTCCGGCATATGTCGGGTCGTAATGGCGTTTAGGGCTTTTTATCGTTTTCATCTGTAAATAATTTAAAAAATGCGAAAGAATAAGAAGTGGTTTAAATTAAAATAATAGACATATTAATGTTAATACGAAAGGTAATATGATTTTAACTTAAATAATAAAAAAAACATTGTGAATAGGGCCTCTTACGATTATGTGGGATAAAACAATTCACTCGTATAAGTACTCTTGTAACTTCTGCACCTCTGTAGGTATATTATGTTATGTACACAATTTACGCCGTGTCCTGCTGGGCGAAGTAGCGAATGCAAAAAGAGACGTTAAGGCCACTGCTTCGTTTTAAAGACTGTGCCAAGCGGGACAAGGCTGCCTTTAAAATAGATCATCTGGACTGGGAGAGGATCCCAGAAAAGCGGTCCGAGTGGCGTAAGCGTGTTGTAGAGGGTCGAAAGTTGTGCGATGAGACCTGGTTTAGAGCATTGGCCGACAGGAGGGAAAAGCGCCACCAGGGCGGCATTAGCATATCAGCCGCAATGTTCCCCTGCCAGGCCTGCGGGAGAGTGTGCCGCTCTCGCATCGGGTTAGTCAGCCACCAAAAAAGTTGCTTCCGTCACTGAAACTGACTGAATCGTCTGCAATAGACGTATAGGCCATTGATGACACAATTTAACTCATTCAGGATCTTGATCAACATTTAGGTTAGGATATTAATGCAAACGCGCAACTGCAAATCTAGTGGCGACCGTGCACCGGAAGACGCATTGTAGGTAGATCTCCAAATCAGTGAACCGACGACCTGGTGGAGGTTGCGGGATGCCGCTGGATGCGAGCCGCACAGTGTGAAAATCTTTGATCAGCAGTGGACGTCTTTCAGCTGATGATAATGATTACTGCTAACTTCACGAATAAGGTGATACAAGTATAAAAACTATAGAGGTATTAAGATGAAAAATCAAACAATGAAGTAGGACGATCGAGTCATAGATATTTGTAGTCGACCTAGCAGGGAATGTTCGCCCTCCAGACACCCGAGTTTATGGTAGGTCTGTCACTGTAGGCCAATTTCACAATCGCCATGATTTCTGAAGAATATAGAGCAAAACAGGACCCCTTAATTGCCTTTCCACTTATACATGGGAGTAGTTTTGCGTTTGATCGTGTGCTTCAAAGTACCTAGACTTTCAGGAAAGAAAATATTCCCGAGGCATATTTACTTACATGTATATTATCGTTGACAAATACGAGGCTGTCAGTTCTCAAAAATAAGTATAAGACAAGCGTATAAATCTACGTATAAATCTATCCCACTCACAGAAGGGCTCCATCAATGTTGAGTCAATTACCTTTCAATTAAGTATTGGTATTGGAGTCACTACGGCGAATATATAATGAGGAAAGGGCTTGAGGACTGGGCGGAGGCGTAACAGTGGGAGGTCTTAAACTCACTAACCTTATGTACGCCGATGATACAACAATTGTTGCATCCAGTGAGATAAAGATGTCCCTCTTGCTGAAGAAAATAGAAGTTGAGAACGCCAAACTCAGTCTTATGATCAACCATGAACCATGAAAGAACCCAGACCATGATAATGGTTGTGGACAGAGCATTTGCTCCCGCTAACCGATGCACTGGATGGTTATGAAAAGGTCAATCAGTTTGTATACCTAGGGTCACTAATAAAAAGTGAGGGTAGCTTCACGGACAAAATACGCCGAAGAGCTGGGATGGCCAAAAGTACAACGGTGAAACTGGACAAGATTTAGAGGAATCGTGGTATTCGCTGGATTACCAAGGTGCGACTTGTATGTGCCTTGCTCTTTTCAATTTTCTTGTATGGGGCGGAAATCTGATGCTGCAAGAGGAGTGACAGCAAGATCGACGCCTTCTAAATGTGGTGTTGGAGAAAGCTTCTTCGAATTCCATGGACCGCCATGAGAACTAATGAATCCATACTCCAGGAGCTACACATCTCAACGAGGCTCTCAGCAATATGCCGCCAAAGGTCCTTCTGCTTTTTTGGACATATTATGCCTTCTCCTAGGCATAGTTTGGAGAAGTACATAATTCTGGGTCAGATTGATAGCAAACGAGCCAGGGGTAGAGCACCTTCAAGATGGAACGATGTGGTGAAGAAACCTGTGGGAGGAAACATACAGAGGGCAATCCATAGCACCTACAACTGCAACTAATGGAGAGACCTTGTTTGTAGTCGCGATGCTCAGCATTGAGGGACCGAGGAAGAAAAAGATTGGAGTCACTAATAAAAAAAATATCAGAAAAAAGCATCAATCCTTCATATTTATACGCCGATGATATATAATCGACAAGACTGAGAAGAGGCTCTTAATGCATGGAAAGTACAACTACAATCATGAAAACCTATCAGTACGGCATTGTCTCTCCACTGTAGGCTAACGCTCAAAATCACCATGAATTTTGAAGAACATAGAGCAGAATCCCTGAGTTCCTTTTCTAGACATGAAAGAAAATTATTAGAAAATATTGTGCCTAATTATTGAGGAACATTAATAAATAATAATATTTTTATAAGAAATAGGTAGCAGTGTACACTCTTCAAAGGTCATTCTTTTTGTTTCCTACCATTCGGAACTCGTATGAAATAAAATCAAAAAAGCCACAACCGCCACAAGGGCCTTTTACAACTCTGTTAAGAAAGCCGTAAAATGTGTATTTTTCTGTATTTAATCAAATTGTTGGAATCCTTAATAAAACGGAAATCAATAAAACTGATAATTTCATTGATACAAACTGTAAAACACACGAAAAACTTACTAAATAAAATTTATTCGTAGAATAAAGACACAAATGCCATTAGGCCACCCATTATTCATACCTATACCTTGAAAAAGTTTCGTGGAATATAGCCACATATGCGATAGTGTCTTTTTTCTACGAGGATGTGAACTATAACTGTTTAAAACTGTCCGCGGAAAAAGGCCTGAGTGGCGCTTGTGCCCCGGCCAGCCCCCGCGCAGCAGGGAAGAAAGTAGCCACTGTGGCTGTTGTGGCTGTTTTCGTCGGGTATTTCAGGAGAAAGCAACAGTGGCATTTTTTAATGCTTATTTTCTAGTCGATGGAGATCGCTTTTCGGTGTTTTTTTGATTGAATATGATGTAAAATGGGTAACAGATTTTAATAATGCAATAAAAATAAAAAGCCACAACAGCCATTGTGGCTTTATTCGTAGGATACGACGAGATATACATACAGAGGCTTGAAATTATAACGATCCTCTTTTTTGTCCGAGGTCTATAGTCGTCGGATACATATAAAACGACTCGAATTCCACGCAGACAAAGTTGGACCCCTGTTAGGAATTTGCGAACAAAGTAAGAAGTAATTTTGCGACTCAAAGCGTGACTTTTAATAAAACTGAACGTACGAGTCGAATGTGTTCCTGAAGCCTATATTAAAATTTCGATTAATAGTTTGAGGCAGCGTGGGTGTTACAAACAGTTCAGTGAGTGTACACTGTACACGTAACTGTTAAATAAGTTTATTCCTACACAAAATTGAAGTGTAAAGGGCTTAAAATGTGTGGAAAAATTGTAAGGTGTTTTACGTGTGAAACTAAGAAACTTGTGTTATAAGACTTCGTTGAAATCGCAATAAAAGGGCAATGGGTGAGAGCGTACCCAAATACGAGGTGAAAAGTAGCATTTTAAATTATGTCGGTATGAGTTGCCCTAATGGGGTAGTTTAATTTATCCTAAGAGCGCTTGCCTAAATTCACTTGGAGAAAAAACTTAGTTTCTCATATTACATTCCTAGAACAAAATTTAATTATTACGAAAATGTGTTCATCAGTCAACAAACATATTTTTTCTTCAAGTAAATTAAGACATACTATCTAAGGATAAATTAAACTACTCCATGAGAGCAATAAAGACCAACATAGTTCATAATGCTTCAGTGCATTAGGTACGGTGCCCATACAAAATTACCCATTCACGTTTATTGTAATTTTCATAGAAATCAATCACATTATTGTCTAACTTTATACGGGAAATAATTTTTTTGGTTTCAAAATTTGTGAACATAAAATGTTTTGTTTAATTGCTACAAGCTCATCCTCGCACCTTTTGTTACAAACTTTAGAAAAAAAATTGTTTACGATGTGTGTGTGTGTGTGTTTATTTTCATCTGACATCTGACATCATATACAAATCATATCTTTCAGATAACGGTTCGAGTTTTTAATTTAATTATTGAATAAGATCAGAATGATATAACATTTACACTAACAATAAGTGTTACGACTCCGCGATGTTTGAAGAAATAATGTTAACGTGTTTGGTTACCAATATGTATATAAAACTTACAAATTAGTTAAAAATATAAACTTACAGGTGATTAAGCTCCTTCTGAGGTAAAGGTAATCTAAAAATGGGGTCGTTCACTATGGATTTAACTTTATAACACCACTCTTTTGAAACTAAATATGTTGCTTATACATGAAAGCAGAAAGCGTTTCAGGGAAATTATGAAAAACTCTAAATAATACCGTCACTTTCAAATTTTAAGTACAGCAGTTAGCCCACCGATTCTTTTGTCCTCGAAATTGGAAACATAAATCAAAAAGTTGTATGCAATGTGTGGAGCATTTTATCATCCAGCTTGCTGGTAGAGCTATGAGATACCACCTACATCAAGGCGAGTCATAATAATTCACAAAAAAACGGAACGCAGACTGTTTCGTTCGCCTAATTTCGGAACGCACCTGCGCTCTGTTATGTTGACGAGCTTATATTGCTTGTGTATTCTTATCCCTAAAGCCATAGCCTTTGTAAGATGACGGATCTGTTTATATTATAAAATACTTACAGATTTTACCCGGTAACGCTTGCGGAGTACCCACATATTAAGTATATTTACTGAAAACTTATTACAAAAATCGGCCAAGTGCGAGTCGGACTCGCGCACCGAGGGTTCCGTATAAATTCATAATCACACATGTCTTGAACTCTATATCAAATTATCAGGCCTGCAATCCCTTGAAGCTGTGAAAAAATCAAACCTCTATGCCAACGCAGTCAAGAGATACGGCCGTTTATGCCGCATATTTAAACACTCGCGTGGGAATCAAAACCTTCCCGTATACCTAGAATCCTGAAATTTGGCAGGAAGCAATGTCTTATAGCACAAGTAAAGGGAAAAGTCCGAAAACCAAAAAAAAATTGTTACGTCACAATTTTTTTGTGAAAGTGATCCTATAAGGGTTTTTCTTTTCCTTGCCTTTTTTCCGATAAGACCGCCCAGATTGTACTACTTGTTTCTTTTCTTTTTGTACTTTGTTTGTTTTGTTTTTTTTTTGTTTGTTTAGAAATTTGATCTTTTCACAGCTTCAAGGGATTGCAGGTCTGAGTATTTGATATAAATTTCAACTTGATACGTCTACGTGTTCCTCAAAAAAGGGTCTTGACAGACCGACAGACGGACTGACAGACGGACAGACAGACGGACGGACAACAAAGTGATCCTATAAGGGTTCCTTTTTTTCTTATTAGGTACGGAACCCTAAAAATATTAACGTAGGCTTTACTCGTCAAACTTAACAACTTTTGTTTTAAGACTTTGCTGAAATCGCATATATATTAAATCGATCAGCTTGTGATCCAAGTTTGTATGAAAAATGTAACAATGTTATTGTGTGACAAGCAGTAAAATGTTGTGTGAAAAGTTTGCTGCATCTGATGTCATTGGAATATCGCATCTTTCATAATCAGCATCTATTTGTCTACTGTTGGACATGTGCATACCTCTTATATATTCGGACATGTGCATACATAGCTGTCACTAGCATCCCTGTGCTAAAGCCGAGCGGTCTCCACTATAGAACTCGTATTATTCATCCTAATCAAACAATGTAATCCAGGAAGAAGAGTTAAAACTGTAGTTTAAGTAACTAAATTATTTATCTCACTTTTCCTTTACGGCCCTTTACGTAAATAGAGTTATATTTTTTAGCACACCCATGCCAGTCACTGGTGCTAATGGAATCCCCCTAAACGCGAAAGCTCGCAAATTGAATACCCTTATAGCTTATAAAAACCTGGTTTGAGTGCTTCTACTACGTTCTAAATAATGCTGACGAAAACTTAAACAGAACATTAAAAAAAGTGTAGACTACCTCTTATTAATTAACAAATTTTACTCCATGAGTTTGCTGAAATCCCAAAAAAATTCGCAAAGCAGTTTCTTGTTTTGTAAGAAACTTTCTTTGGGATTTCACTTAATTCGTAGACCAAAAGTCAACAATTTTTGCAGCACCTATGATGAGTACAAACCCACCTATTTTGTTACACCTGTGTATCTGAATACTAAATACAATATTACAATAATACAGAACCTATTGCTAATTCCTATCAAATTATTGCAGTAATTATGGATCAAAAAATTAAATCAGCTTGAAGCCTTTTGAAAACAACACTTGAAGCACGGTGGAGCAAGCCGCTGAAACTCGGCAAGCATAATTCACATAAAACCCGTTGTTACGCCGTAACAAGGGACGATCAAAACGTCGTGTAAAATTTGACAAATTGACCATTAGCAAAGTCTGCGGGAGAATTCTATTTAATGAAATTAAAGAATTAGCGGAGATTCTGTTCTCGAAAGGATTTTGTATGTTTTATAACCTAGATAGATAGATAAATCATTTAACAAAAATACTATACTACTACACAAAGTACAAAAACAAACAAAAAAAATGCAATAAGTGTAATTATAAAACAATAACAATTAACACAAACTAAAGACATTTAGAACAGATACAGTTACCTCATGCCATAATATGTGAACATACCTGAATATATATCTGATTTACAAGAATTCTAATTAAGCCCTAAAGCTAAGTATTGAAGTACCTAATTATTAAGCTACTAACTTATTGTTAATTAGATTGAGGAAAGTAACCTATATCTTCCTAATTAACTGTTTATCTCGGCGTTAAATAATCCTGACATAAACTGGGTTAAACAAGAGAAAATTCAAGTGAGCGAGCACTTTTTTAATACAGCATGCAACAAATAAAAAACAAGAATTATTACATAATGTTTTTATATTTAAGTACAGTAAATGCTTTATACTACTAACGATTTTAATAGAGTCTTGTTAAAATCGGAAAACATTTATAAAATACTAAACTCATTTAAAGTTTGTGCTTAAGCTTACTGTATTTTTTTGAAAATATTTTTTAATGATTAAATGAACCCACTTTATTAAGTCACAACTTTTTCTTATACCTTGTATTTTAAAGTAAAGTATATTTTTCAAAGTAAAGCAAGTAATCATTATTGCTATGAAATTTAGTGTCAAAGTTTAATCATTTCGTGTTTCTGGTTCTACTTGAACTTTAATATCCAAACTTTCAATTGGTTTTAGGGGAAACTGTATAAAATACTTCCCCTTCGATGTCGAGCCGGGTAGCGTAGAAATACTCACCTCACACAGTTCCTCGGAATACGTATCGTTGGATATATAGTATAATAGCATGTAAGACATATATTTTAGAAATGTGTTGGAGGGAGTTTCTTTTGGACCCATTTTGGACCCGACGTTTCTTCTCTCTCCGGAAACACTTCCCGAAACGTAGGGTATACGAGCTCCAAGTGGTAGGAACTTCGTTTTAGATAGATTAAAAGATGACCTTCGAAAAGTGTTACAGTGTTACCTACTTCATATAAACATATTTTGAATTAAAAAATATATATTATTTTTCTTCGTACTCTTCGTACAAATCAGCTGTTTGGCCAATTATGTATCAAGAGGCATTGATTTCTGCACAAAATCTGAGATCAAAATTTGTTCAAGATGATGAGGTGCAACTTCATTAAAAAATCCTATACTTATTTTATATACCCTGTATATTATCTTAGACCTGGTCCTGGTTATTTTTAATTAAGTAGACGCTTTAGTTGCAGTAAAATGAAATGGAATGAAAGTTACTCGTCTTTGTAGCAACTTCTACACTCAACGATTCTAGAAGTGTAAGAGAAGCCAGAAAAAACGTCGAGCCCAAAAGAAACCCGCTTGAACACATTTTTTAAAAGAAGACTTAATTTCTATTACAATTGGTGCCATCGATAGGTACTGTTACGAACCGGAGGATCTATACAAATTGAAATACCTTCCATTTTACTAGCCGGAAGATTAGCACGTTAATTGCTGCAAGTTACGCATTAGTAAAGGTATTCATTTTATATGTTTTTAAACGATACCGATACTCCACTGGCAGAGTGTCGCAGCACCGTATATTTATTCTCGACTTCCCCACGGATGGTAGGTAATGTTTTTCGGATGTATGTATGTTTTATATTATTACCACTTGTAGCCAGAACGGCTTGGTGGTGTGATTTTGGAGTGCCAGGTGACGTTAGCTTCATCTTGATTCTAAGATTGAGATATATTAGGACATAACACCGGTAAAATATATTTTTAAATAGTTTTGAATATTTTTAAATTTAATTTTCAGAGAACATTGTTTCAAAAGCGTCTACAATGATACGATAAATTATAAAACACAGATGCATGGAGATGGCTTATTGTTGACTAGTCAACAGCCTTTGCGGCGCGCGGCGTAATGGTAACGTCACTCATACACATAAACATCAGGAGGTCGATTATACAGGGTGTAACAGAAGTGTGTGACAATACTTCAAGGTTGGCTTTTACCCATCAAACTGAACAACTTTTGTTCTACAACTTTGTTGAAATCGCAAATTTTTTTTTGGACTTTTATTATATATATATATGTATATACATAAAGTCACCCTATATTTCCAACATGTTATGTTCCGGCATAAAGTTAAGATAGCCCAACACATACTACTTATACTGGGCATACGAGTAGCAATAGGTGTTGGATAGCCTGTTCCCCATTGTGTTGGGAATCTTGGTAAGCACGTTTGCATCTTCGGCATCATCGTCACTCACCAACAGGTGAGATGATGCCAAGGGCTAAACCATTTTGGATAAAAACAGTTAAGAGTCGACCAAATAATAGCTATTTCGTGAAATAAAAAATGGTTTTCTCCAGGAAACATATTTCTATATTCCAATAAAAAAAAAGTTTATTCCGTTTTGCTTTTCACAGCAAGGAAAATGCAAAGGTTTCTATGGCCTGACAGCCTTATGTGATGTACGTACATAATAATAACTCACATGACATTCGATGCGAAATCCGATTTGATTCAGACTTTTATAGCTCACAAGTGAGTGTTTTCGTTATTTTTGTGTTCAGAAACTCTAAACAGGATCTAAAACAGTAAACAGATGGACAAACCTTCATTCTCCATTAGAAATAAGAAGACAGGTTAATCTGCCACATACAATACTGACTGTAAATACTAATGATTACGAACATTCAAACAAAAAGTATCTAACAAACAAACTATGTAGCAACAGACGGCCAACTTTTGGACTTTGAAGTATGGTAATAAATAACTTCTGGAAGTGAAGTTGCAAGACAACCAGGGATGCATATATCCATGTGCACAGAAATAAAACAGAAAAGCATTTAAAAAAACGTGAGAGTTGTCAATAATAAAAATATGTATGTATATTACGAATTCTTTATTTAATTAGTTTATTTATTATCCATTAAAATTTATCCAAGTATAAGGAGAATAAATACTATATACTTTAACCCTCGATTAATCGCGTACTTTTTGCGCACGTGATTCGTCGCGTGGGGTCTTTAAAGACCCCCAACATATCAAAGTCCATTTAGTTGATATTTTGTGAATTTTTAATTAGTTTTTATTTTTTATATTGTAATATGTTTGTAATATGTAAAACAATGTGTAATAATTTGAAACATTTGTTGAATGTTTTATAGAAATTATGTAAAAAAAAATATTAATTACGTTAAAGAACTTTTTTAGTTTATTGAATCAGCCATCGCTACAGAATCCTTTTTTTCTTTGGAAACTACAAAGAAACATTCTTATTTTTTATTTATAATATGATGGTATTGATCTACCTATGTAATTCATAAAATAAATTATAATAGCTTAACCATAGTAAACCTATAATTTTGTAATTTGAAACTTACACAAATTTTCACTTTCAGTGCTGTAGATACAAATTGATGTAGCACGAGCCAGATATACATGACCCTAATCATATATTACGCTTGCAAAAGTGGCAAATCGTTCCTAATTTACTGTGAAAACCTATGGGAAAATAAATATGTTCTTATATTAAGGCGCGAAGTACACTTAATCTGAGCAGGTTGATGCATGATCATTTAATATCGACCGTAACGCCAATCATTTTAAGTTCAGATCAGTGTGGGTACCGTCGCGGCGGTTACGTCAAGGCCGAACGCAAAATTCTCGAGATTTCGATGTGCTTATTACTTTTCTTGGCTTTCAAATAAGTTAAAAAAAAAACCGTTCAAGATAAATTGAAGGTATTAAAATGGCCGATTTTTGTGTGTTGGTTTCAACATAAACAAATATTGTGTTTCCGAGAGAATTTGCAATTAATGCAAAATACAGGGTTTAAAGGATATTTTTTTTCATCAAAGTTTCTGTGATTTTAATGATTCTGTTCAAGACAATTATTTTTTTATTGTTTCAAGTATTTTATATATTTTTTCCATGGTGATAGCTTTAACATTATTTCAAGAATTTGAATTGAATATTGCGATTTGGCTATACTTAGCGCCTTAAGATTAATTTTTCAAATGGCCTACCTTAGATTTCTGTCTTAATCCTCTGAACCGCCCAATATTTCTTCGCCACGTTTATCTCACCATTGTTAAAAAAGCTATTGTTAGCATTTATGAATTAAGAAAAATTACTTAATGTATTTCTAAAAATAAAACACAAATAACAGATAAAACTCCGAAAAATTAAAAAGAAAATATATATTTTTTAATCATATTATTCCCGTCCCGAGTTTCAAGGTTAAGTCAAGTTTAAGATACAGGTTTAAGATAATCGTTGAATTCACTAGTTTTAAATGATAGAAGCTTACTAGGTATAAAAATACGATTTAGAAGAATGTTTAAATTATCATAAAAATATTTTAGGTTTCAGACTCAAACTAAAGAAACTTTGTTTATGGTTTTAAATTATAGTTTTCTACCGGCAACCGCTCTATATTTATAAAACCATAACCGGTTAGGGATTAAAAACATATTGTTAAGCCTTGGAGTTCACTTTAGGTCGTGACATATCGCTCATCCCGAGAATTATGTAAAACGCCCGCCAGCCCGTTTGGCAGATTTCCAGACTGCAGACTAATGCGACTCATTCAACAGGCAGGAGTCGTTACTACTTGAAACAATAAAAACTTTTTAAAAGCAACAGGCTTCCAAACTCCTTTTATTAATAGGTATAAATGTTCTCCTGAGTTTCTGAAATACTGTACGGTTGGTGTCACAATGTTACTGTGTAATTTGTCGCTAAAATATAGGTTACAATCTTTAACAATATTCACGTCTGCGTGAAATGTTTCTTAAAGAAATGTGTAGATCAAAAATAATCTAACAATGACTCACACAAAAAATCCATCAATGTCATCATCTCTCTCTCATCTCTCATCGCTTACCATCAGGTGATCCGTCTGCTCGCTTGTCACCTATCACATAAAAAATAAAAAATCTGTTTTGGTTACAGGTGGAAATAATAAAACGTACATGCATAAATAGATATAGGTATGGTACTCGGTAACAACACATATCGTCCCTACTGCATGGGCACCCGTCCCGTGCTCGAGGTGTGAGAAGAGACCCGTCTCTTCTCACACCTCGAGAAGGTTAGGCCATACTCCACACACGGGGGCTAAGTTCAGATTGGTCAGGTATGGTATATTATAGGTCAAAAATTCTAACAATTTTCCCAAGGAACCCATAATCGATTAGCTAAAAAATTTTTCAACTAAGTTCATAACAACTTATCGAACATTTAATTAACATTCTGGACAGGGTATATGTTATTCATACTTTACAAAATCAAACAACATATTTAGCTCCAAATATTTTATAAAAAAAGTAACTCAAATAACTAGCACTCAACTATGAGATTGACATAGCATAAAAACTTCTTTCATATTCATATTTGAATAGAATTCCGATAACTATCTTTATAAATCATTCTTGCTATGCGTACATCAGAAATTCTGAGCTGCTTTCATTTCGCAATCCCATTAAGTTCCATGAATCTTCAAATTCTATCAAGCATTGGCATTTGAACCAGTCGGCGGCGGGCGCGGCGCGTGGAATCGATACCCGGCTGTCATTCTCTCGTCGGCGGGGTAATTACGACATGATCGGACCCAGGATGACACCAATTGGACCTGTCAGTGGTTAGACGAGCCATTTCAGACGCCAGTTGTACAATATGAAGATATCGGATAATCAATTTGATAGCCCTTTTATTGGAGTTGAATAGTTCATTTGTAAGGGATTTTCGTGTATAGAGATAGATTATTCAAAATTACCTTATTTAATATACGAGTAAGATATACTTGTTCAGTGCATGTAGGCATCACTAGAGAACGCAAATTATCAAGATCATCAAGCATTGCTCTCTAAAAAAAATTTTTTGGTGTTGTTTTTTGTATTAGATCCTCTTTAGGTGTCGCTGACCCAGCGAAGCAACCACATTTACAGGTAGTTCGTCATCATCATTGTATAAGCTGGAAGATGTCCACTGCTGAACCTTACAGACTCCTACAAAATAAGGCTCTTACTGTGGAGTCTTTTCCAAGTTGTTTACGGGTACAGGTCGCGCCAATCTTTAAGATCGCTGAAGGGTACTGACTGAGGGAAGTGTGCGTTCACTTGGAATCCTCATGCTCGAATTTTGATATTCTGATTATGCCAATATTTATTGTCTAATAGTGCCCAAAGGAAAAAAATGTGCTATCGTAGTTTCAGAGAAAATCGAGTTTTTCACTGAGGCTGCTAGCGGAATGTTTCGCTGGCAGCCTCATCTCTGGAACCAAGGAACTACTTCGAAATTCGAGCATGAGGATTCTAAGTGAACGCACACTTCCCCCACTCAGTACCCTTCAGCTATCTTAAAGTTTGACGGGACCTGTAAACAACGTGGTCTAAGTAAGTACTAGTATTGTAGTATAGTATGGTCAGTATGATATAGTTAGTCCGTTTGAGTTAGAAAGTATAATATAAAAAAACAACCTCACATTTTCATCATCACTTTAAGCACCTCCACTTTAAACAATGTACGTGTTAAACAGTCAAGTGAATCCTAATGCGTATTCACAGGATGTTCCATTCCCCCACCAATTTGCATAACACGACGGCCTCGTATCTTGAATGAAAATACTCATATCTCTCCAATATGCGCCTCTCGCTCACGAGGGAAAACAACGATTGATATGTAAAAGGGAAATTCAGTGCCGGCTGTATGCAACTTCCAGTTATACCGAACGCAGGAAATTGAATGTCGTAGTGTCATCGGGCTTTACGCCTTAGCGTAGGCATTTTACACTATTCAGTTATGTCGGGCCGACTAGAACAGAAAAAAGATTTTTCTCCTGTTTTGTATTATTATCCATTGTTCAATTTTTCATTTAGTTGTTTTTATAATATGTAATATTTAGTCAATAATAAAATTGTGACAACATATCCAATGGTGCCATGATTAAAATGCCTAAAATGTTATGCATTCGTGATATTTATTCGAAGGAAATACTTGAATGACTTCATATCACGTTTCTTAAAATAATCTATCGATTTCTTTGAAGTTAAATAATAATTCTGCACCTAACTTTACCTAGCCACCATGTAACATGAAATCTGACAAGAGATGGCGTTACTTAGAGCTATATTCTTCTCCAAAATAAGTAATAAAAATTGCAACTTTTACGAAGATTACAAAATTTACTTCGAAAAGTGTACCACTGCCTACTTCGAATAAATATTTTCATTTTCATTTCTCACTTCAATTAGGGAACTTGCTTCATTAGCGTCCTGCATAAGCTTTGTAATTAGATTTTACACACTCCAAAATCTATCTAGCCGTTTTGGCTACATCGGCTGTAAAAACGGGGCATACGTACCGTACGGAGATCAGAAAAACATTCACCCCACTTTGCCTGTCGGGTAAAAATTTTATAATACTTAAACTTTGTCACTTAACCTGAGAATGCTGTCGTAGTTGGTCTGAAAAGAGTGGGAGATAGCTTCAAACTTTTACAGCGGACTTTATAACTTATGGATATTTAAACTTTCGCCTAGTACACAGTCAAACCTATTTCACCTGCATCCAATACCTTGTTCACAGACTTCCAATACCTTATTCACAAGACTAAGTGTATTCACAGAGTACCTTTACCTTGTTTCAATCAAGAAAAATCATAAGGTAAACAAACCTACTATGGAACTGACACATGTCAACGTCAATTGCCTAAGTTTGTTTACCTTTTGCTTTTTGACATTGGAATGAACTATTTTCTTTATGAAAGATTTGGAAATACCTAACTTGATAATCTTAGAAATGTGTTGTAGGGAGTTTCTTTGGACCTGTCGTTTCTTCTCACTCCGCATACACTTCCTGAAACGCAGGTAGGTATACGAGTTCCGAGTGGTAGGAACCTCGTATTTAGGTAGACAAAATAATGTCCTAGCCTATGTTACTTCTGCTCCGTAGGCTAAGTTTAAAGTTGCTCCGTTGTGACATGAGAGAAGGACAAACATACAAGCAAATAAATAAAGAAACAAACTCACTTTCATATTTATAATATTACTAACGATTGGTAAGTATAAGGATATCGTAGACTAATAGGTTATTACCACAAATAAATCACAAAGATGACGAAAATGGTTACCCTCTTTCTGAAACGGCAGGAAACGGACGTAACATTTGGCACTGGAAATAACTGAAATAGAAGCCACAAATAATGTACTTCTGTCTCAGCCGTAAGTGGATATCACGGTTATAGCTAAAGCCCCTGCTCTGGGAGGCTTTGCTGGGGCTAATTTAATTACGTGGCCTGATGACCTTATCATAAGCCTACTTTGACCCCTACCCTGCTACGGAAGGATGCCTTTTTATTGTGTGCAGATATTTTGTAAAGGTTTTTTCGAGAAAACATTGCTTTTATTTTTTATTTTCATTATTCTTCTATACTTCAGTGTCCATGTTGATAGTGGTATATCTTTCCGTGTGCCAGTAATATAACTAAGTACTCGACATGAATCAATGATGTTTTAATGGGGAACATGTACATGCTTTAATCCATATATGTGAAAGTAAATTTTTATCATCACCATTTTATTCACACTTCAGTTTGAAAAATAGTTTTCTCTGCTCATGCCTAAAATGCTCCATAGAAATAGTTGAGATAGGTATAGTGACGGTACTATCTATTTTCAGTACTAGATGTATGATATTTTATGTAAGTATATGCTGTGCTGGATCAAAATAGCAAATATTATAGATAAGTATAGATACAAAATAAATATTTTTAACTTTCAGCGTTTTTGGAATTGCACTTTTGAAGTCTTGGACAAAAAATATTATGAAACAGTGTGTTTTTTGACATTTATTTAATTTTATTGACACACTCTTTTAATTTCATTGAGATCTTAAACCCTTAAACCTTAAATACATGTAAAATCCATAAAAGTACAAAGATTCGTAAAAATAAAGTGCTTTTGCAAAACTTTTCAATAACTGACAATTTATTCCTAACTGGTTCCTGTCGTTACTCATTCTAAATTGATCTTAAAACTGTTGCACTAGCACTTGGACATTTTGGCTGACACAAGTAAGTTTTGAGTGAAAAATTTCCATTGGATGCAACGTCTAAAGTTCAGAACTTAACCAGCCGGGCGTTGCGAAGAACTCCTAAGTGCGGTTTGGAAGTTGTCTAAATTGCCGCAAATTCACGCCATAGACATCACGAGGCGTGGCCAAAAGTTTCAGCCTGGCTTTAACGCCAATTGAATTTATAGTATGATAGACTAGGTGTATATGTATGCAATTTATATCGATCGCATGGAACTTTTCATCATAATTGGCCTTTACGCCTGTTGCAGACAATATAATACAATTAAAAAATTTTAACTTTTATGGTGAGTCAATTTCGGTATTCTTGTTATCTGACGTGGCGTGACTTGGGCGAAATGACGTCTTTATACAGACACGGTACCACTTACGAAGGAATCATAAACACGATACGACCTAGGAAGGAGTAAAAAAACATAGGACTTTCCAAAATTCGGGATACCCTCCCGGCCTTGCTGATTAAATCCCTAAGCAAGCCAAACCAATACGAGTGAAGCCAGGTGGGCTGCAAAAGGCCGCGACATTTTCAGGTTGGACCCTACGCCTAACTTATCGGTACGTATCCGTATCGGGATTGATTTCAGAATTTCCCTTCTATAAAATGGGTTGCAGACCCATGAGGATAATATGAACCTGAACAACTCACCCCGAGATTATACAGTGTGGAATTTTGTAACCTCACCTGCAGGACAAAGTACTCTAAATACCGGAGATAGCAAATTTTACTCAAAGGAAACATTCCTTTATTAAAAGAAAGAAGCAAAACTACATTCAAAGATTTTTGAAAATACGCTTGTCACACCCAGGAATCGAACCGGCTAAAGTCCGAAAAATAACATCCAGTATTTTTATGGCATCCCAAGTAGCAAAAATTCGTCGTATAACGGTTGTGGTTACGTTTACATAACGCGAAAAGGGCGCAAATTATTCGATTTTAAATCGTGTGAAGGTCTTAATATGGTTGTATTAAAAACAAATTAGCTGTGTAGACTTCTTGTTAATGTAAAAATACCTCCACCATCATCATCATCATCAGCCTGCATTAGTCCACTGTTGGACATAGGCACACCACTTATACCTATCTTCGGCCACGCGCATCCAGCTGTTACCAGCAACCTTGCACAGATTATCGCTCCACCTAGCCGGGGGGCGTCCCACGCTACGTTTCCACCTCCAATACCTCCAATTCTTTAAAATCCGAGATACCACTAGATAACCTCTTTAAAACCAAACGTTATTGAGGAGTAGTAAACTCACGTCAAGTACCTAAACCTCTGACCCACCTGACATAAAACTAAAACGACTATACCTTAATTTTAAGTACTGAATAAAACCTAAATTGAGGTACTCAATGGAACCGTTTTATCGGGGTAGATACGAAAGTGCTTCTATATTGAGGACGTCGTTATGCCCATTTTTTCAGCCAGTTACCCTATTAAAGTTAAGTGTACTTATTATAATACATGGTGTTTTGGTCGACAAAAGTAAAACATTTTAGTCTTTCTAAAGAAGTTTTTTGGACTTTATCAAATTGGTCAGTTTCATCGATCTCTCACTTTCTGATCATGCGGCACAATTTAACCGTGTTATTGTGCTAACTACAGGGTATAGACGGCTGTTGCCTGGTGTTGCACTTAGCATCACCCCGGTCACGTATTTGATCGGTGAACTTTTGTCTGTCCGTCAGACACAGCCAATTTGCTCTGAATCTACTGGACCGATTAAGTTGAAACTGAGTATGCAAATAGATTTCTGTGACTAAAACACGGACGTAAATAAATTAATTTTGATTGTGTGGAAAACATGTTATTCAAACTGTACCGTGTGATATATCAAATGCAAGGGTTTGTTGTAAGGGTCTCAAATGTACAGTGACTCCAGAAAGTATTCGTACGACGGCAATTACTTAATTATTTTTAGCTGTGTTAACGTTTATAGGAATCAAATATGTGAAAAATATTCTACTTCATAAGTATTCCCATTTCACATATTTTATACACTGTTTTGCCCTTATATGGAAAAAATAATCATGAACGCATTAAAATTTGCCACCATAAAGTATTCGTACCCCCTCCCCTGCTTACGTCTCACAAAAACCAATAGCGAAGCGCCAACGCATCACGCACAAGCACTCGCGACACGTTGACGATCACTCGTTTTGTAATCACAGTTGCTGCGTAAATACCAAGGTACAATGGCGAAAACTAAAGAACTTTCTTTTGATGAAAAATCAAAAATTATTTCGCTTCACATGGGAGGTAGTGGCTATGAGAAGATTACAAAAATGCTTCATAAAAGTAAGTCGACTATACAATACGTTATACAAAAGTGGAAAAAAACAGGTTCTACTAGTAATTTACCAAGAAAAGGACGTCCGAAAGTTTTAAGTTCCAGAGATGAACGACACATTTTGCAAGAAGTAAGAGGCAATCCTTTTATATCGGCACAAAAAATTGCAACAGATCTCGCAACATTAACAGGAAAAAGTATCGGTGCTGAGACAGTGAGGAAAGTTATAAGAAAACACGGATATCATGGTCGAACTGCAATCAAAAAACCTTACATCAGTGAAGTTAACCGAATAAAGAGATTAAATTTTGCTAAAGAATATCTCAGCAAACCTTTAGAATTTTGGAAATCTGTTATTTTCTCAGACGAGAGCATGTTTCAAATATTCGGTTATAGTGGCAAAAGAAGAGTCTGGAGAAAAAAAAGTATGGCACTATCAAAAGAAAATATAATTCCAACAGTAAAACAGGGTGGTGGTTGCGTCATGATTTGGGGTTGCATGAGATATAATGGCATGGGGAAAATTTACTTCATTGAGGGTAAAATGAATGCAAAAATGTACCTTAACATATTACAAGATAATTTATTTGAATCTGCTAGAATGATGGGACTTGAAGATAATTTTTACTTTCAGCAAGACAACGATCCGAAGCATACCGCTCGGATTGTCCAGAACTGGCTTCACGATAATGTTCCCAATCAACTGAAAACTCCTCCTCAGTCGCCAGATATAAATCCATTAGAAAACCTATGGTCATTTCTTGACAAAAAAATTAGAAGTTTCAAAATATCTAATCAAAATGAGCTGAAACAACACTTGGAAGCACAATGGTATGCAATACCCAGTAAATACATAGGTACAAACTTTAATAGAGTCAATGCCACGACGTTTAAAATTAATTATTGATAATAATGGTTTATTTACTAAGTATTAATAACAATACAAGAGAACAAAAAATTGATTTGTGTCGTTATAGTACGAATACTTTATGAGGAAAATAATTTTGTAAAATTTTTGTTACGTGTAATAAAGTATGAATAATCTTTAAAGAACTGTATATTTTATTTTATTCATCTAATACACCACTTTAACATTAGTGGATAAGCATATCTTATTTTATTTTTTAAGTTATCATACAAAATATGAGGGTACGAATACTTTGTGGAGTCACTGTATATTTTTAGGGTTCCGTAGCCAAATGGCAAAAAACGGAACCCTTATGGATTCGTCATGTCTGTCTGTCTGTCTGTCTGTTTGTCCGTATGTCACAGCCACTTTTTTTCCGAAACTATAAGAACTATACTATTGAAACTTGGTAAGTAGATGTATTTTGTAAACCGCATTAAGATTTTTACACAAAAATAGAAAAAAAACAATAAATTTTGGGGGCTCCCCATACTTAGAACTGAAACTCAAATTTTTTTTTTTTCATCAAACCCATACGTGTAGGGTATCTATGGATAGGTCTTTAAAAATGATATTGAGGTTTCTAATATCATTTTCTTCTAAACTGAATAGTTTGCGCGAGAGACACTTCCAAAGTTGTAAAATGTGTGTCCCCCCCTAACTTCTAAAATAAGAGAATGATAAAACTAAAAAAAATATACGATGTACATTACCATGCAAACTTCCACCGAAAATTGGTTTGAACGATATCTAGTAAGTAGTTTTTTTTAATACGTCATAAATCGTAAACCGCAATTTACCTTTCATTCAAGTTACAACGAACTACAAAAACTTTTATATTATGTTACTTCCTGCTACGGAACCCTTCATGGGCGAGTCCGACTCGCACTTGGCCGTTTTTTTATAATGTTAAAATAAGGAAAAAAGACGAAAATTTACCACCTCCCTTATCTCCGAAACTACTGAGCCCACAATTTTGAAAAAGATAAAGAATATAGTTCTGTAAGTACCTACTTATAGATTGCAGTAAAATCTATAAGAAGTCTATAATCTTAAAAAAATATGGTAATGTCTCAATATTGCTTTTTGCAGGGAACCCTCTGCGCGCGAGTCAGATCTGCATTTATCTAATTTTAGTGCATGTACATACGTCCCTTAAAGAGGGTTGTTGACCAGAACAGCACCCTCAGTTTTATATCTATCAAAGTTTACGTTTATCTTATAGAAACAGTCCCCGTTTAGAGGCCCAACATTGCAGGCGGGTTTATCGGATAGTTTGAAATTGAATTAGGTTATTAGCTGCCGCCGGAAGGGCCACCAACAAGCATCGTGCCGACCACATGCGGAGCCAGATGATACAAAGCAGTATAAACTGGTCATAGTATTATGAAATCCCAACTAATTGTCAGCTACTTATCTTGTCAAAACTGTTAACTACAGGGTTCGGTTGAAATTTAACATCTAGAGAAAAAATGGACTACATAGACGAAGCTTTGTAGATAATATTGATAAATGTGCTTTCATGTCTTTTTTGCGGCTTACTGAAAGTGTCAGCAAAAATATTATATTATAAATGTGAAAGTGTGGATGTATGAATGTTTGTTATTCAATCATGGTTGAATGTATTTAAGTGAAAGGCACCCGTGTATTTTTTATAATCTGAATTAACGCATAGACATAGTCGCGGGCACAAGTTAGTCGATCTATATGATGAGGGACAGAAACATAAACTGACAGTGGTGACTCGAGGGTCCGGCCTGCAATTATGTCATTAGTAAATATTTTTAGCCTTTATTTGAAAAACAAAGCACATTAAAAATAAACACCAAAAAATGCGATAGCCAATCAGCAGAAACTTCTAAAGCAAACTCTTTTTAGTTACAAACTCGAGACCAAGTTTTACTGTGACTAACATAATCAAGGAAGGGTAAGACATAAAATCCGATCCTTCAATCTGAAATTCAAACCCAATCGTTGAACTTGGTGAGTTATTGTGAATTCATTATGTCACTGTGCCAAAACTTTAATGGACACAAGTAAGTCCCTTCGCATCGAATACCGACGAAGAGACTTTCTGAAGAACTTTGTCTAATTTATACGTTTAAAAACTAATTTTCGAGTCGATACAATATTTGTTTTATGTGCCACATATTTTTGACGGAATGCAATCATCATCAACATCATATAACCGAAAGACATTCACTGCCTAACAAAGGCTTCTAGGGAGAAGCCTATGTTTATTATATTTAAGCACGCATCCAGCGGATTTTTGCAAGTCTGATTAGATCATCAGCCAATCTGGAGCGTCCGAATCTACATATTCTGGTTCACTACGATACGATGACTTAGCCAAGTTTGATTACCCCTCTTAGGTCGGAATGCGTATGAATTCATACGCATAGCGCCATAAGAACTGAAAATATTTTACTTTGTCTTCAATCAATCTTAGATGTCAAGAAAATAAATGCCTAATCACTAATAAACCTTATTATGCCAGGTCCGGTGGGTAGTACCACTCCTTGCCCTACTCTTGGCATCCACCCGCCTAGCAGCACGCTGTGTTCCGGTCTGGCGAGATAGCCAGCGTAATTCTATCTTAGCCCTCAAGAATAGGCAAGGCACAGCTAACCTATTAGAGGCTACAGATGCCCATAGTAGCCTCTTTTCATCAAGTGGGCCATCAGCGTTTGTCAGCTCACACAATAAAAAAAGGTTAAAAGTAAGGTACACTTTGTCGCATTTTGTTAAAAATATGATGGCAAAAACAAAGCTGTTTACTTTGTAAAAGGTATCCGAAATATTCTGAAAAAATATATATCGGAAGAATGGGAAGGTATCTCCCGCTAAAATTGCTTCCGATTCCCGATGAGATAGTTCATAATAAAAAATAGTCGTTTCCATTCTTACAACAGCTTGACTTTTGAACAGACTGCTTATATCGCCGCTACAGGAAATATGCCAGTTTGTAGAAAATACCTAATAGCCATGCCACCGCCTCGCAGCCTCTAAACCTTTTACTTCAGTTGACATAGCAGTATTATTTACTGTAATCAAAAATAGCTACCAATTTCTTTAGAACTGTTACTCTCTGTACAGTCTGTATTAAAACTATTTTATTTCGTATTGAGCAGTGCATATGCTTTTGCACTCTAAAAACTATAGGGTTTTTGAGATATAAGTAACGTTCTTGGTTATCAAGCAATAAGAAGCAAAAACCATATCATCTGTTATTATCTTTATACTACCTTGAAATAAAAATAACTTTAGTTCAAGGAACAAGACATTGCTGTGCTAGCCAAAGATTTTTCATTATAAGTCAAAGTAACTACTCCTTTTTTTAACCTACTGCAATAAAATCTTAGGTAATATTTTACTTGAAAACCTAAAAACAGAAATCTGTGATAATGACTGACTGTGTCTCTTATTTTGTTTTATTACGTTCCTTATACAACAAACGTTACTTGATCTCTGCGTTTTTTTTCCCAAAAGTACTAGAATGAATGAATTATTTTCAGGTTTTCAAATCTGGTGTATGTTTGTTTATCTAAATGACCTAAATGCGTTGATGGGATGATTTATCGAGCTCTACACCGAAATATATTTTTGTTCAAAAGTATATTATTTATTGTCATGAGTAAAATAATATATTTTTTTATGACTAAGGATGTTTTATAAAAGACAAAATCCTTCTTAATCAAGACAAAAGGTCCGTTTGTGTTAAGAAGTGAGATTTGCGCTTAAATATTTTTTATTGCCCTAAGTGTATCTTAGTATTAAAATATTATTAAAGGCACTTTGTCCTGTTGTTTTTTTAATTAATTGAGACAAACTCCTTAAGAATAATCTCACGCCCTCTTTATCATTAACAAAATTGTTGAAACATTGTACATAATTCTAAACAGTCTAACTCGTCTGAACAAAATTAACAAGAAATTAAGCCTATCTCTGCGGTGTAACAGTTATAAAGCAAGGAGGCGAGTTCTAGAGGTAGTAAAGGTGGTATAACCTCGGCAAGATACGGCCAACGACGCTGTAAAACGCAGCCAGCCCGATATCTACTATCTGGGAGTGGAGTGGAAGCAAGCGCTCCGAAAACACCTCTACCTACTTACATAATAATAATATCAGGCGCAGATCGTCTTACAGAGAAAATATAAGGGCGTAAGCAAGCAGTGTACATAAGCTAGCAAGCCGTATAGATAGGTTCTGTGTATCTTAATAGTTAAATGATTTTATTCGCGTAGCAAGAATCAAAAAATAGGTGCTTATTTTATTTAAACTAGGGTTGCAACTTGCAACAATACCGATGGCGATAATCGATACCACAGATTATCATAATGTTTTACGATAGCCCGTCTCGTAAAAAGTGTTACGATTTATAACGATACAAGTTTTTCTCCAGAAAATCGGCTACAGTACATTCAGAAAGATCGTTTTTTTTTACACAGCTGGGTTAATCCACAAGGCACTAAAAATAAACTTAAACCAGGTAATTTTAATGTCATGTTTTCTCAACTGAACAAATAAAATTTGTTTTAATTATTAATTTATGATCGACGCTGAAAATTATTAACGCTGTAACCGCTGTACGTATACCCATTAAATCTACACTAAGAACTTTAAAAATGCTATTGCAGCTCCTATTTAGTCAAATTCAACATATTTTTATAAGTAGATGCTGTACGCATTCTTTTAAATCGTCGTTTTTTTTTACCACTTGGAACTTGTACACTCAACGTTTCGAGAACTTGGATAAACATAATTTCAAAAATATAATTCCAAAATTCGTAAGTTCAAAAGATACTGAGTATTTTTTTTAAGGCTCTGATGTAAATTTTCCATTTTGTTGGTTACAGCGTTTATGCGTTTCGTCGTCTTCGACAATAATATGAAAAACATCTGCAAATTATCTTTTTTTTTGTTTAGTAAATGTTGATTTTAGAAAATTATCCTTTTTTTAAACGCATATAAAATAATCGTAATGAATTCGTTATCTTAATTGTTAATACGATACTTCCGTCATTCGTATCCGGTATTCGGTATCGTAATACAGATATCGTCACATCCCTCATTAAAAAAATAAAAAATAAAGATTTCTGTTCTATTCCATTCCATTATTTTCTATTCTATAATATAATAACAAAGCAAACAAAAAATGAAAAGTCGGTTGTATAAAACGTATCCTCTAATTATTTACTGACTAAGACAGATCTGTCTATAATTCGCACTCCAAAAATCTTACAAGTCACTTTAGGTACTGGGGGTAAGAGTGAAACGGACATACATACATACACACATTATATACATATATGTCGTGGCCAAATCATAGGATTTGGCCAGATCATTAAGGAGCTCCGAAAAAACTCTACGTTAGGTTAGGTTACTGGTGTTACCGTGTAAAGGAGCGGGAGACTCCGTTGACTCTGTTTTGTCGGAGCTCCTCGACGATATTGCCAGACTTTTTAGGATCTGGCCAATTTCTATGATTTGGTCACGACATGTACAGTCTCGTGCAACTAAAAGTATACAGCCAAGTAGTGCAAGTAGTTCTAGATGGCACGGCTACCCTGTATACTTTTAGGTGCACGGGACTGTACATTCACAATAAACCCGAAAACTTTACCCTCTGCTTGAGCAGTTGGGTAAAATCAAAAACCTAAAATATATGTAAAGTAAAAAAATAATAATGATTGAAAACACTTTAAAAATACATATGTGTTACATTTTGATAATTTCTGCCCAGACCGCCCGCCCCACAAAACAAGCAAATCATGCTCGAGCTCTTTGATTATTTACTAATCAAAGCTCGAGCTATATCTTGTCTCTGTTTATGATTCATAAAAGTTACATTTAGAACAACTGCCGCCATCTATGGTTTTTGGGCATAAATAGCGCTGGCGCTTTACTGACGATTTCAACAAAGTAGAACCCTTGACAAGTTGGTCTTACGAATACCTTCGAATACGAGCGGCGTGCAATTTCAGTTCACTGATCTTGGGATAGATGGCGCTTGTTAGGAAAACTCTTGAAAATTGTATGAATCCTTCAGACGTGACACAATGTTTGTTCATGTCTGTTTTGTTGTTAGTAGTACCGTCTCACACTCATTGATGTATTTTGTACTTACAAGAAGGTGGTTTAAATAAGTTAATTATCGTATCAAAAGGACTTCAAAGTAATACGAGGCCCCAAAGTCTGGTACGGCTTCGACAGCTATGTAGTAGAGGCTGCTTTTAAAGTTGGTTTGAAATTTTCATTTAAATCATTTATTGCGGTCAATTAATAACTGTAACCAAATTAATGCATTTATTACACAAAAAACATGAATAAAGAAAAACACACACAAATAATAGAATATAAAAATTAAAAATAAAAATTAACACAATTAAAAACTAATTAGTCAAAAATACCGCCCCGAATCGTACCCGGTACAAAAGTGCCCATCACAGCAGCGTTACAGCGTTTTCATTTAATTGTTTTTTTTTTACTACACATTTTTGTCATATTTGTTAGCATAGATTAATTGAAATGTCTTGTTTCGAGACATGCAGTACTTTGTCTTAATTTCTAAGTAATAGCTATAAAATACTGATTTTTTCTAGAATCTCTTAACTATGTTTCTTTCCTCAGGCTACAAGATTTTCGCCGAAAAAGTTTCACTCCAGTTTGATCAGAAGGAATTTTATGAAATCGCTTCGAAGGAAATTCCTAAACAAAATATGATGAAATATCTTTTTAACTATCTATCTACCCGATTGCTTAAGTAGAAAGTATAATGCGTTTTGTGTGTATACTATGTGTATTTTTTTTGTTTACAAGGTGTTCTAGATTCGTCTTAATTTCCAGATTGATAGAAGATTTTATTTATCTCAGGTTATTATTAACATTTTAATGCATATTTTTTTCTTGGTAAGCCCGCTCCATCTTCGGCATCATCATCACTTACCATCAGGTGAGATGATGCCAAGGGCTTACCAATTGAGGGTAAAAAAAACGATATTTTTGTTTCTTCAATTGTTTCATAACGAACACTATGGCTTATGTGAAAGCTCCTTACAGCACTAGTCATGCGGTTCAGCCTAGAAAATTGTGATATCTCTTCAAACACAGCTCGTAACCTACTTGTGTTTATTATTAGGGGTACTTTATGAGAAACTGGTTTCATTGTTATGATGCAATGTCGTGATGCAGACGTATCTTGGATAGTGGAGCACTTGAGTATTGTGTACTGAATATGACTGAACACAACTACTATATACATATGTGATCCGTAACGTACCACTACCACGTAGCACACTCGTAAGCTCGAATAACCTCTGTTGGTGAACTACTTTACAGATTGCATCGAAATTGTTACCATAAAAAAGTTGCACGCATAGGCGAACTTACGTATATTTAAGTTAAATTTCTTACCTTACTCTTGAAAACACTAATTTCTATACTTAAGGGAAACTTACTTACTAACTTACTGTCTATGAATCTAAAGTTATGCATAAGCGCCAGTCGATTTTCTTTGTCTATATTGTATAAAGGAGGTAGGTAGGTAATTAAGGGATTGACGGGCTTTTTATATTCTAAGTCTACGCGAATAATGTCGCAGGTGCTCCACTAGTCTTGATACATGTAGGTACATTTAATTGGTTAATTTAATAAGGTCTAACAAAATCATTTGGAAATAAATAACCACGAAACTGACGTCTATCCTTTGTGATAGAACGGTTAAATTGTGCCACACGAGGATGAATTATGTTAAAACAGCATTATGCTGAGTCGGGGCCTAATCAGTGAATCACGCACGGACTTGTGTTGTTCACTTTATTATTGCTCGTAGGTACTTATTTTTTAAAGCAATCGTTGTTTTATTTTTTTGGTTTTTAATTGCTTTTTTCTTGTTTTTATGTGCTTTGTATGTGTTTTTATTGTTTTTTATTCTATGTTTCCTGTGTGTGTTTCCCTGAATAAACGTTTTCTGTTCTTTTCTATTCTATGAAGAAGTTTCACCTATATAAAACTGGCACTTCCAGTCAAGAATATGAAGACCTTTACTCCAAGGAAGCCATAGTCAATGGTCAATACGCAAAAAAAGAGTTTCTACTAAGACGATCAGTTAATCGAGTTACTCAGTACTTGGTGGTAGTATGGGCGGTCAAATGTTTTTTGGTATTAACGTGATTTTTTGGGAACCTTTGAAAATTTATTCAGTTTCATAAATAGAAGCTCTATTACAATAGTTTCCCCTGATCTTGTTAGTCCTCATGTAAATCAACTGATACAATTTAAGAGGAGTTTAGTACTACAAGTAGAGGAGATAGTACTACAAGTCAGACTCTCACTAGGGTGCTTTTCGTTGTACCTACCATAATATAAAAAAAAAAATATAAATATATAACGAACATGTACATGTAATTATGTGACTGACTACAAATGTACCTAACAAACGAGAATGTAGTCGATTAATATTCAAAATCAAAATCACCTCTATGAAATTTTCTATTTACTTTCCCTTTACAAAGAATATGTATATATGCTACTTTCATTATTTGGAATGGTTATAAACAGCTGTGCTCTAATAAATATGCGGAGTAACGTTTCGGATGAATGTAGGTATGTCCATTTTATTTTATCCTTCTGTAACCACAACTCGTTGATGGATTTTGAAGTGCGAGGTTTTTAAAAAAAACGGAATATATTTTTTTGTGAAAAGATAATGCCTCTTACGAATAAAGTTTTTCATTCGTATTTCAGGAGGTTAAGGAAGGGAAGGATAATAGGTTATGTATTTTAATCTATTACCAACATAATATTTTCCTACTAAGCATTCAATAAATTGAAGTTTGTGCAAAGCTTAAATCAAAACACAAAAAGAAAATGGATATCTTTCGCTACAATTTTCATCGTTTTCATCAGAACAGAATTCAATATCCTGCTTCTTATTATTTATGGAGGGGAGACAATTTCAAATAATAGGGTCATAAACATTGGCTATTTGCTGTATTCGCCCAAAAATATTGAGTTTTGCAGCAAACTCGACATTTTATTTTCGTATACCTAACCTATAATCATGGGATACCCAGGCATCTTCTTTTTAAATCAGAAAACTTTATTATATCTAATAACTACATAATATGTATCTAAGTTACCAAGCTTGAAAAAATAACTTGTAAAGTAACGCTATGCATACTTTCTCGCGAAACATTTTTCAATCTCGCATACACAGGATTGTCATTGTTCAGCACATATTAGAAGTAAACATTCATTATTAGTAGCAAATAATAGAATGGTATTCAGGTTTGATAAAAAAATATACTTAGATAATCTAGGCTTGTACTTAAGACTTAAAACATATTTATTTAGTAAGTAGGCCGTAAAATTATAATAATGTACAAAGTTTCGTTATAATCGTTACAGCCATTTTTGTGAAAAAATAACAAAGAATTTCGGTTTGCAGGCAGCGTATACCTCAGTCAGATTTTTTCTGGAGAAACATGTAGTAATATACCGTTTCAAATACGATAGTAAGTGTTTTTTTATACCATAGTGAAAATCATAAAAAATGCTTAAAGACAGAAAATAAAAATAAGGACTAGAAACTAACAAAATATTGCCCTAGCCCAAATTACTATCCATTCAGTGATCTTAGCGCTAGAGTTACGAACGGACGTATAGATACACACCACACAGAGACTTTTTAATGTTTAGTAGTTTCAATATACATATTCGATCCCAATCAAAATTTCAAGCTGGATTTTATTCCATGACCCACCTCCTTTCTTCTTTTTTTCTCTATGGAATTCCACAACAATAAAGAGTGATTTTGCCAGTGTCAAAAGAAAAGAGATAAGTGAATGTTTGGGAGAATCTTCATAAAATAATGGCGAAACGCCAATGTCAAGGATCGTAAATGCCACGGCTTTAAAGGTGATGAGCATTTAAAGACTCTCCACGTGGTGATTTTCAGAACTCGGAAAACAGAACTCTATCTCGACATACTTCCTTATTTCTTCTTCGCTTGGAAATAAAAATAGAAAATCAACTTTCACGATATGGAGACTGTTTCCGTGTTTATTCAGAAATACGTAACTTTTATTTACTCGCCTAGTCTAAGTTATTTTGGCAAAGAAAATACATTGAAACTGAAATTGGGTAAAGAAACATAGGATGTAAAGAACACGCTCTTATAGTGGAATGTGCCAGAAATCTAGATTTTTAAAGGTATAACATATAATTGGGACAGCACCAGATCAAATCTTTCTACTGCTACGTTTTCTCCTTTCAAATGCTTATCAGCGCGAGTACGTTTAGATATATTAATTCAACAAGAGAGAATTCCACGGACAATCAAAAATCGTACTCCGTCCAGATTTCATATCTCTCAACACGGAACGGGTAGCCTGAAAAGTTCAAATGCAAATTAGCGCCGGTAATTAAAGTTATAATCTGATAAAAGAGATGTTTAATTAAACATACTTTGCAAGCAATTCGAAAGCTACCATGTACACGCCTTTTTATTTAATTAAGAAGCTTGGTTTTTTCTATATCTGAATCAGTGGTTTGTCTAAGTTCGGTTCTAATTACAAGACGAGTGTAACAAAAGGGGTAAGACTAGAATAAATATATTAGGCGGAAAGGAAAAATACCTTTTCATTAATGTTATTAGACAACTTTTCCCGAGTTAAGGACCTCACAATAACAATCTCCGTACAAAATTTCGTGATTAAACGCTAATATGACAAACACGCCTCATCCGATACAAGTAATATAATAGATAAAGGGTGACTTTCAATCATTGGAAAGTGATAAATTGAAGTTTATTCTTATGAAAAGGTGCTTCTTATAAAACTGAACAACTTTCCCCATGGTACCCGATACTCGTAAATGTAATCGGGGCAAAATAGTATTTTACTGTACATACAAAAAAATATGTTAACTTACAGTTAACCTATACTTATGTTGTTACTAATTTCAGATTATTATACATATTATCTAAAATTACACTGGTAGTCAGACTGCATGAGATTTGAAAACAAGTATATTTTACATTTGTTTTGTATTTGTAGCATCTAACAATAGTTGTTTACAGTGAACCACGAATAAATACCTCTAAAAAGGATTCCTTACTTCGTCCATTTTCTTTCTTTTATATCAGTCTTAAAAATAGGCTGATTATCATATCACAAGAGAATATCAGAATAATGATGCAAAATAAATAGCAAGTTATTTATATAGAGTGTTACCAAATACGTGTAGGACCCTTTAGCTAAGGCTTCTACTGATAAATCTGTGAGTAACTTGCTGCCGAATTTGCTCAATTATTATTTCCATACAAAATTGCATTTGAAAGGGGAACGGACTTGGCCCCCGTATATGGAGTATGGCCTAACCTTCCCGAGGTATGGGAAGATACCCGTGCCCCTGCTGGCAGTGGGGACGATATGGGTTGTTAACGAATGTTAACAATGCCTTTTCTCTGTGGCAATAGGGTCAAATAAGAAAATGAGGTAACCGGAATTCTGCTTTGCTTTTGATTATGTCACAGACTTGTCATACATCTTGACCTCATGACCAAAATAGCTACATAAGACTGGACTTCCTTGCTTTTGACCAATCTAAATAAAGAAGTGTGCAAAGGATAAAACGTGCATGCGATACCATCTCGAAAGATAGCTGCGGTAAAATGCATTTAGGCATTATGTAAGAAGCCGCACTTGTCTCACTGCAGACCTTTTTGATCAGCGAGCTACAGATATGACAGTAGGCATTTAGGCCAAATGTTCTTCAACATTAAATGAAGGCTATTAACGTCAATTTCATGTTTAATTTTATACAACTAGAAACCGGCTCCCTCGTTCAATTTCAATTTGGATTATAATTTACGTTATTAAAATGCAGTCTTCTTTATATTAACAAGATGACTTTTTATTGGCCGGCAAACGGCAATAAATGATAGATTCTACGCATGAAATCACAACGTTCCCTAAGAAACAAAAACTCTGAGCAAAAAAATATGGACTATTCACTTTCCATAAAAGTTGGCAAATCGAGTCGTCAATTATTCACAATAAGTATAGATAAAAAGATAAAGATAAGATTTATTCCAACCACAGACAAACACGGAAGAAATATAGGAAGTTACAATTTATTGTTGCTCTAACTGTATACGTTCTATGTAAAAATTTGTCCAGTTTCATAAGAAGCATCTACCAGTCGCCACTTTTTGGAGCAAAAAAAAACAACAGCCGTTGTATCATCATCATCCGCCGAAAGATGTCCACTTGCCTGTACATAGAATTAAAAAAAAACTTTTTACCTCTTAAGCTATCAAAAATAATGTTAAAGTGAAATCTTAAATTAATGAGGTCCTAACTGAATAACGTCTTTATTCATAAAGGGCAGAAAGGGTATTTTAAACCTAGACGTCTTTTAGCCGGCAGTAAATAGAAATATTAATTTAATTACTGGAGCCATAACAAATATTTGACATAAGATGGGGAAAGAGTTTCAAGAACCGCTCATAACGACCGACTCTGCGTTGATATTTTATCGATCCACCATGGTAATTTGTATCTACTGTTTATGTTTTACTCTTATACATCATGTTTTTTATGACGGATATGAACGTATCCAAGCTATTATTCGAGTCAAATGTGAACATAAGTTCATATCCGCTATTAAAAATCACCTTGTACATAATATCTTACTTTGGTAATGGTAACATAATGAAAACATTTAAAGAAAACAGTCTAATTAAAGAACTTTATATGAGTACTGCAGCTACTACTCCGAGTGAAGACTACACAAAGTTACATAATATTACTTGTCTCGTTATGGCAAACAAGTTCCCCGGTTGCAACTCTGCGATGTTTGATCTCTTGCGGAAATCCAACAACTTAGATAAAACCACTTTCCTGTTGCAAACCGCTTATATTACACGCTCCAGTTGAGAAGAATCAAGGAGACTTTGAATACGTACGACGGCTTGAACCATTTATTTTGTCCGGTTAATATTATAGAAATGTTTAGTAGGAATTGTCCGCGGAAGGGCGGCATTTTCAAACCACTGCAACCGGGCGTGCGATCAATTGTGTTTTCTGTTAAAAGTCATTTCAGTTCGAAAAGTTTTATATGAATGTTGTGTTTCGAAAAAACGAGAATATTTATAATAAAGTGTCATTTTTAAATATAGCGGTATCATGGGAATAAAGTAAGGACTAGCTGTCTTTTCTTGATAAAATTCTACTCTTTTTTTTACCCGCTTTGCTAAAACTATTCTTACTTCCATAAACTCTATAGTAAAGTCTATATGTTTTAGTGATTATTTCTTCTATCTGTTAGATGTGTGTGTTCAATTCGTACACAGGACAAAGGTTTTTGCTATGAGGTTTGTTTTTTTACGTTTGTTTGTCGGTAATAAATTTTAGTCAATTTTCTTTAGTCGCCGGACAGGTCTTGGAGTGCGTGATTAATTATCCTTAAGGTGCCTTCCAAAGAACGCCTGTTGTGTAAACTCTACAGGTGTTTACAATCCTTGGGGTAATCATTGCTTGCTTGTAACTCGCATTAGTGTACATTAAAATTAATTAAGATTTTTTTACATCAATATGTATTATCGCCAACATCATATTATACAGGGTGTTAAAAAAGTGCGTTTGTTTTAAGGGGTTACTCAGAATCAAGTACAGAATATTGTAATACAGGAAAAATATTGAAAAAATCCGCTCTTCAATTACTTTTGTAAGAACTTGTGTAGAAAATTAAAAAAAAAAAACAATATTTTTATTGTATTCTATAAGGTAAGTGACCCAAATAAGGTCTACCTTATTTTTATCTTGACGTAATTAGTAGGTTTTTAAGAAATACTCGCTCATCTTTCGAAATATTAATCTTTACTGATTAAACTTTAAAATAAATATAGTTGAAACGTTAAAAAAACAAAAATCAGACGTCTGTGAATCAAAATATAAAAAACGTCCTTTAGGTCTTATTGGGAGACCCATGTCGCAATAAGGCCTTTCATACTAAAGGAAAGAAAAAACAATCATTAAACTTCAGTTACTAAAACATATCAACGTAATATTATTTTTTAGTAAGATCCTTTAGTAATCATATTTGGGCGTTATAATCAGTCTTGATAATCGTCTCAACGTATTATCCTTCCTTTCTTCATTTTCTTCAAGCAATCTCCTGAACAGTAATTTTTTTTATCAGCAGGGGTTAAGCCAACACACAGCTGATGATAACTACCAGATATTACAAGCAAGGCATTGCCGCATGTCATCCATTCGATATTATTTGCACTTATATTATTTTGATAGGCCTTATTTGGACCTGTCGTATGTGTAAGAAAAAAGAATATTACAGAAAATACATTTAAAAAATGGCGTATAAATGCTTATGTAGGGGTTACTAAACTTTTAACACACAAAGAAAATCTCGGCATGCGTGCAAAAATATCAAAATACTTATAGCATTACCTGTAGAAATTTTATAAAACGGGCGTATTCTCCGCGTCCCGACTGTTTTCGACTACATATTCCGAAATACTCGTCGTAAGCGGCGCTCGCTATTCTTGTATGTGTCAGATACGTCCTTACGCACACCACTGTAAACTTTTGCGGTTATTTGAAATGTTTAAGCAGGAAATTTGAAACCTAGGCCTTATTGGGGCATAGGCTTTATTTGGGTCTCTTACCTTACTTGATTCTGAGTAACCCCTTAAAATATCAAACGAACTTTTTAAACACTCTG